>SJYX01007797.1:313746-335773 GCA_006410675.1 Oreotragus oreotragus | reverse complement strand
GGATTCTTTACCAGCTGAGCCCAAGAATAATGGAGTGGGTAGCCTATCTCTTCTCCAGGGGATCGTCCCCACCCAGGGATTGAACCCAGGTCTGCTGCATTGCAGGCAGATTCTTACCAGCTGAGCCCAAGAATAATGGAGCGGGTAGCCTATCCCTTCTCCAAGGGATCGTCCCAACCCAGGGATCAAACCCAGGTCTGCTGCTTTGCAGGTGGATTCTTTACCAACTGAGCTACGAGGGAAGCCCATGTATATACTTAATGGTTTTAAAAATATTTTTTTATTCTGATTATAAAAGTACTTTGAGTTTTCTTGAAAAGAATATTTAGAGACATTAGGAAAATGTAAGGATATCCTTGAGCCTTTCAATCAGAGGGAACTACTGTAAACTCTTCCAGACTTTTTCTTTGCATACATATGTGTATATATTTGTGTGTGTGTACATATATATAGACACACACATTGATTAACATATATATATATATAAATTTTAAAGAGATTATACCATAGGTACTCTTTTGTACCTTTTTAGCCCTACCTAATAAGTCATGTACTTCTTTCTATATCAACAAATTTAGGTTTTTACCAACATTTTAAGTAACTATATAGCCCTCTAAAGATGAGTATTTGGGTTGTTTGCAACTTTGCAGTATAATGCTGTGATAAATCCTTAATATATTCTTCTGATTATATTCTTAAGATATATTTCTAGAAATAGAGTATCTATCAGATTTCTTATTTTAAGATGTTCACGTGTTGCCACAGTTTGCTCAGGAAAGGTCTCTTGGTGCAGTCTCCCTGACAGTGTTTGAGGATGCTTTTTGTTGCACACTACTGATCACAACGTTTCACCTTTTCCAGAATGATAGTGAATAACCCATTGTACCATTTTTTAAGAATTGGTGGAATTTCCACTCTCCACATCACTCCCAGAAAGTTAATCTAAGGCAGTAGTTCTCAAGTTTTTTGGTCATAGGACCCCTTGACACTCTGAAAAATTATAGAGGACCTCCTTTATTAGAAATTAAACCTAAGAAAAATGTAAGTATTTAAGTCATTTTTAAATAGCAATAATAAACCTGTTACATATTAGCGTGAATACCCTTTTTATTAAAAGTACCTATATTTTTCAAAAGAAAAAAATTAGAAGAGTAGCATGGTTTTATATTTTTGCAAATATTAACATATGGCTTAAAAGAAGATGATTAGATTTTATATTTGCTTTTGCATTAAGTCTCTTATGATATATTGTTCTGGTTGATATATATGAAGAAAATATGATCTCACACAGATCTATAATTTTCTAGTTAAGAAAGGAGTGCTTGAATAGTCTATTCAGATAAGTGTTAAGAGTCTCTCTTGATCCTATACTGATGCCAGTAAGTGGTAGTTTCTTAAATGTTAATTGCAATATAATATTTGAAGTCATACCCATGCGTCTTTTTAATCTGTTACACTAAAATCCATGGTCTACCTTGCACTTTGGATCCTTTACCCATGCATGTTTTTGTGACATCATATGTTGGCCATCTGGAAAATACTGGTTCACTGAGTTGTGCAGGTCTTCCAAATGTTGACAGGTTTCATTATACGATATCAAAAATACTTTATTCTCATAAGAACAGTGTTTAAGTGTCAGGAAGCTCTTAAGCTCACATTGGTGAACATAGGGTTTACGAAATTCTAATTTTTGCTTGAAAGTTTGAATCAGTGGCAACAAATTCTGTCCATTGTTTTCTTGACAGGCTTACTTTGTTTCTGAGAGAATACCAAAGTAAAAATGGTGTTCCACGAAAGCAGTCTTTATTGCTTCATCAAGGATACGCTTAAGTAAAATTGGCCTTTTGGTTTTTTTTCCTTCAAATGTATGGTTGGTGAAGAAGGCACGACCTCCCCTAAAGTTTGGTGCTATTCCCTTGATTCTGACCAAGGTACTAGCAGTTTTATCTACCATTGCCTATACACCGTTACTGCAAATGTCACCACAGTAAAAAATAAACATGTTGATGGTATTATGAAAATATCTCTGACTTTTTGCAGACCCCCTTAAGGTGTCTTGGGAGCCACTAGGGATCTGAGGACAGCATTCTGAGAACCTCTGGTCTAAGGTAGTAGTCATAGGAACTCTTTCTCTTACCAGAGACTGGTTTAGAGATGTCTGTGATCCAATTCTGGCCAGTGAAATCTGAGAGCAAGTCTGTCGAAGAGCTTGGGAAAAAGTTTCTTCATTGCTAAAAAGAGATGTAAGAAAGAGATGGTCCTTTTCTTCCTGTGGATATTGCCATGCCAGTGTGATGCCTGGAACCACGGCAACTATTTTGTGATTGACAAAGCCAACCAGCCTTAGAATGAAGGTGATGCTGTTTAGAGCAAGATGGAGAAATGACATGAACCTGGGTCCTTAATGATATTATAGAAGTGAAGCCATACCTAGAACTTGCCCAACCTCTGGACTTACAGTTAAGAGAGAGAATATTCTCTTATTATTTGAGTCAGTTTGAATAGTGTCTTCTGTTAAATGCAGTCAAAAGCATCCCCAGAAGGTATTAATATTTATTAGTGATGAACATTTTTAAGTGTCAAAAATTAACATTTTTAGTGGCCATTTGCATTTCTTTTGTGAATGCTTATTGATGGTATTAGCACATTTTCTACAGAGGTCATTTTTAATTATTATCTAAACATTCCTTACATATTAATCGTATTAACACATTGTAACATTTTGTATTTATATCCACAAATGTCTTGCATAATATGTCATTCTTATAAGCAATCAATTAGTCTTTTTTCTTTTACACTTTATGTTGGCTTTGGTATCATGTTTAAAAGAGTCTTTTATACCCCACTTTTTAGTAAGTATTCACATATATTTTTTCTAGGTCTATTAAAAAGTATTTTTACATTGAAAACTTTAATTCATCTGGAATTGATTTTGGTATTAGATGGAGTAAGGATATGACTTTATTTTTTCTAAATGTGTGAGTGTGGGTGTGTTAGTCATTCAGTTGTGTCTGACTTTTTCTGATCCCATGGACTGTAGCCCACCAGTCTTCTCTGTCCATGGGGTTTCCCAGGCAGGGATACTGAAGTAGGTAGTCATTTGCTTCTCCAAAGGATCTTCCTGGTTCAATCCCTTAGTCTCCTGAATTGCAAGCAGATTCTTTACCATCTGAGTCACCAGGGAAGCCCAGGTAGCCCCTTTTCTTAATTTACTTTTTCAAATAGTCCAACCTTAACCTACTGATTTGAAATACTAGCTTTATTAGAAATGGAATTCTTGCATATAGGGAGAGGGAAGCCTGGCGTTTTGCAGTCCTTGGGGTCTCAAAGAGTCAGACGTGACTTGGCAACTGAACAACACATTCTGATTAGTTTTTGGACTTTCTGTTCTCTTCCAGTGCTTTGACTGTATATTCNCTTGATCCTATACTGATGCCAGTAAGTGGTAGTTTCTTAAATGTTAATTGCAATATAATATTTGAAGTCATACCCATGCGTCTTTTTAATCTGTTACACTAAAATCCATGGTCTACCTTGCACTTTGGATCCTTTACCCATGCATGTTTTTGTGACATCATATGTTGGCCATCTGGAAAATACTGGTTCACTGAGTTGTGCAGGTCTTCCAAATGTTGACAGGTTTCATTATACAATATCAAAAATACTTTATTCTCATAAGAACAGTGTTTAAGTGTCAGGAAGCTCTTAAGCTCACATTGGTGAACATAGGGTTTACGAAATTCTAATTTTTGCTTGAAAGTTTGAATCAGTGGCAACAAATTCTGTCCATTGTTTTCTTGACAGGCTTACTTTGTTTCTGAGAGAATACCAAAGTAAAAATGGTGTTCCACGAAAGCAGTCTTTATTGCTTCATCAAGGATACGCTTAAGTAAAATTGGCCTTTTGGTTTTTTTTCTTCAAATGTATGGTTGGTGAAGAAGGCACGACCTCCCCTAAAGTTTGGTGCTATTCCCTTGATTCTGACCAGGTACTAGCAGTTTTATCTACCATTGCCTATACACCGTTACTGCAAATGTCACCACAGTAAAAAATAAACATGTTGATGGTATTATGAAAATATCTCTGACTTTTTGCAGACCCCCTTAAGGTGTCTTGGGAGCCACTAGGGATCTGAGGACAGCATTCTGAGAACCTCTGGTCTAAGGTAGTAGTCATAGGAACTCTTTCTCTTACCAGAGACTGGTTTAGAGATGTCTGTGATCCAATTCTGGCCAGTGAAATCTGAGAGCAAGTCTGTCGAAGAGCTTGGGAAAAAGTTTCTTCATTGCTAAAAAGAGATGTAAGAAAGAGATGGTCCTTTTCTTCCTGTGGATATTGCCATGCCAGTGTGATGCCTGGAACCACGGCAACTATTTTGTGATTGACAAAGCCAACCAGCCTTAGAATGAAGGTGATGCTGTTTAGAGCAAGATGGAGAAATGACATGAACCTGGGTCCTTAATGATATTATAGAAGTGAAGCCATACCTAGAACTTGCCCAACCTCTGGACTTACAGTTAAGAGAGAGAATATTCTCTTATTATTTGAGTCAGTTTGAATAGTGTCTTCTGTTAAATGCAGTCAAAAGCATCCCCAGAAGGTATTAATATTTATTAGTGATGAACATTTTTAAGTGTCAAAAATTAACATTTTTAGTGGCCATTTGCATTTCTTTTGTGAATGCTTATTGATGGTATTAGCACATTTTCTACAGAGGTCATTTTTAATTATTATCTAAACATTCCTTACATATTAATCGTATTAACACATTGTAACATTTTGTATTTATATCCACAAATGTCTTGCATAATATGTCATTCTTATAAGCAATCAATTAGTCTTTTTTCTTTTACACTTTATGTTGGCTTTGGTATCATGTTTAAAAGAGTCTTTTATACCCCACTTTTTAGTAAGTATTCACATATATTTTTTCTAGGTCTATTAAAAAGTATTTTTACATTGAAAACTTTAATTCATCTGGAATTGATTTTGGTATTAGATGGAGTAAGGATATGACTTTATTTTTTCTAAATGTGTGAGTGTGGGTGTATTAGTCATTCAGTTGTGTCTGACTTTTTCTGATCCCATGGACTGTAGCCCACCATTCTTCTCTGTCCATGGGGTTTCCCAGGCAGGGATACTGAAGTAGGTAGTCATTTGCTTCTCCAAAGGATCTTCCTGGTTCAATCCTTTAGTCTCCTGAATTGCAAGCAGATTCTTTACCATCTGAGTCACCAGGGAAGCCCAGGTAGCCCCTTTTCTTAATTTACTTTTTCAAATAGTCCAACCTTAACCTACTGATTTGAAATACTAGCTTTATTAGAAATGGAATTCTTGCATATAGGGAGAGGGAAGCCTGGCGTTTTGCAGTCCTTGGGGTCTCAAAGAGTCAGACGTGACTTGGCAACTGAACAACACATTCTGATTAGTTTTTGGACTTTCTGTTCTCTTCCAGTGCTTTGACTGTATATTCTGGCACTATAGACATGCCCAGGACATTTTGCTTTGTAGAGTTTTGTAATGTCTGAAAGGACAAGAACTCCTCTCATCCTCCCTAACCTTACCCCACTACAGTCAACAGCACTCATTTTCTCTCCAGTATTTTCCTGATTCTTCCTATATGTCTGTTCTTCCAGATGAACTTTAAATTATTTGTTCAGGTTCCCCAAACGTTTTTGGAACTTTGATTGGAATTACTTTAATTTTGACCAGAATTTACATTTTTCACAATATTGAGTATTCAGTTCCAAAAACCCACTGTCTTCCTTTTAATTATCTTCCATGCCCCTCTCTAGAGTTGTATAGCTTTCTTCTTATCAGTCCGGTACATTTCTGGATAAATGTATTCCTAGATATTTCTTTTTTTTTTGTTATAATGGTAAGAAGGATCTTTCCTCCTGTATATTTTGTTTTGATTATCAGTTTTAAAAAACCCTTAAATCTAGCTCAATATTTCCAGATAGTTTTGGCTTCTCAAAACAGAATAAACAGAAAGGATACTATCATTTGTGGTAGTATAATGTGGACTATGTGATTCATGAGGTATGACTGTTGAAGACTGTTTAAGGGAACAGAACATCCCAGAAACTATATGCTAATGAATATGATCCTTCCAAGCTGGTTATGGTGGAAATCTATACATTTATGACAACAAGAACAATTTACTCTAAAGACAACAGAGGATATATATTCTTTAAAAAAAATTACCACCACTGAAAATATGAAAAAGAATTAATTAACTTGCTATGAGGACGTTATCTGAAAATAATGTTTTCAAAAATATTTTACTATTATTGGAATAAATAGTAATCTCTTAACATGATTTATTTGAAAGGACAACCTTTATTTTGATGTAGAGTTGTAATTTTTAGTTAAGCAACATAACTTTTTAGATATGCCTTATGTTATCAGGTGTCAAAGAGATGGTTGACAGGTTTTATGTGTTTGCTGTTGTTGTTGTAAAAGAATCAATTTAATCAGTTTTTCTGTATTAAATAAGATTCAGTTGCCCCAGGCATTAGAATTGGCAATGTTTCAGCTGTTTGGGAAAATGGAATTTGGAATTTGCCAGTTTTCTAAGATCATTTAAAATAAATTTCTTTTCATCTACATTATGGATTTCAAAAGCATGTGTAGTCTAACCTGGTATCTTAATCATCAATTAAAATGCTCCTGTAGAAAATGTGATTCTGAGCTCATAACAACTGACTTGTAGATGGTCTTAGAAATAAGACCTTTTGTATATTGAAGATTACTGAGGTTTCTCTACATGTTGTGGTCCTTGAAAGTTAAGACTATAATTAACATTCTCAATTATTCTCAAGCAACTTGCTGTGGCATTATTATTCATGGGCTATTTGTTTTAATCATTCTTAAATGTATTGATTTTTTTTTTTTATTTGGCTGCACCCTGCTGGTAAGTGGGATCTTACTTCCCTGACCAGGGATCAAACCCACACCCCATGCACTGACAGCGTGGAATCTTAATCTTGACCTGCCAATACAGGAAGTCCCTGTATTGATGTTTTAGTTTATATATAATTTCTTGGAATAAGTTTGTTATATGTTAAGTAAAGAATGCTTGTATTCTTTTTTTCCTTTGGGTGGGTGAGGAGTCTGGCTCTAGGTTGGAATTGGATGTGTGATCTTTCAGACCTGACTGTAAGCAATTATAAATCTTTTCCTGCAAGGCCTCATTGAAAGAGTTGGTACATACCAATGTGCACACCAGAATCAGTATGCAGCCAGTGCATTGCCATTTTATGGAGGGATTTCAGTCAAGACCTCCTTCCCTCTGTCCCCTGACTCACCTTCTGTGTGTGGCCATTGTCTTACATACATCTGCATTCTGATAAAGTTGATTCGTATATGGGGACTGACAAAATGGATGTTGCTTCAGTGGCCTAGTTAAGGTCACGTTTCTAAACCTTAGTCAGCCTACACTTATGGGAAACACCTGTTAAGAAAACCTAACATACTCCAATCACAATCCTCCAACCTAATTTTAGCTTGCTGACAAAGGTCCCTCGAGTCAAAGCTATGGTTTTTCCAGTGGTCATGTATGGATGTGAGAGCTGGACCATAAAGAAAGCTGAAAGCCACAGAATTGATGCTTTTGAACTGTGGTGTTGGAGAAGACTCTTGAGAGTCCCTTGGATGGCACAGAGATCCAACCAGTCAATCCTAAAGGAAATCAGTCCTGAATATTCTTTGAAAGGACTGATGCTGAAGCAGAATACTTTGGCCACCTGATTCAAAGAACGGATTCATTGGAAAAGACCCTGATGCTGGGCAAGATTGAAGGCAGGAGGAGAAGGGGACGACAGAGGGTGAGATGGTTGGATGGCATCACCAATTCAAAGGACATGAGTTTAAGCAAACTCCAGGAGTTNGATGCTGAAGCTGAATACTTTGGCCACCTGATTCAAAGAACGGATTCATTGGAAAAGACCCTGATGCTGGGCAAGATTGAAGGCAGGAGGAGAAGGGGACGACAGAGGGTGAGATGGTTGGATGGCATCACCAATTCAAAGGACATGAGTTTAAGCAAACTCCAGGAGTTGGTGATGGACAGGGAAGCCTGATGTGCTGCAGTCCACGGGGTCGCAAAGAGTCGGACATGGCTCAGTGAACTGAACTGAACTGAATTGAATTTTAGCTAGCTTGCTGTACACTAGAAAACAGGACCTGCTAGCCTTATAACAAAATCCCTGACCTCCTAGGCAATCATGCCCTGTTTCCATAATGCCTGTTCTAATGTACAACCAGCTGTTGCCCAGAACAACTTGGGAAGAGTGCTCCACTGCTTGTGAGACACTGTACCCCCCAATCCATGTCTGATTTTCCCTTGAAAAAAGACATCAATCTCATTACTGAATTGTTTTAGTTTTTTTCATTTGACAATTCTTAGACCAGATGCCTGCATTCAGAGGACTCCTTAGTGGGAGCCTCAGAGGAGACACTTTGGCCCTTTCCCTCTTCCTAACCCACCCCTTCACCGTCCATGAGCCCACAAAAAGGCATTAGTCTGTTTTTCAGGGGTCCTGGGCAGTGAGACAGTTTTCCCCATCATGTTGCATCCACTTGATCCTTCCCCAGTGCCATTCCACTAGGAGAAAGGAACACTGGAAAGGAAGCTAGGGCCTCTTTTTCCTCTTGCTTGCATTGTCACAGTAAGTAAAAGGCTTGATTGTTACTTTCAGTTTGTCTTTTTGTCCCAACGGATCGCCTCAATACCTTGGCCGCTTCACAGTGGGAAGTGGGAATGGTGTTCCTAATTCGTTATTTTGTTAGAAATGTTTCTGGAATTCACTGAATAGTAATTTGACTTTACATTTGTGAGCCACAGTGTAGTTTTTACTGTTCTTTGTATAAACTTTGTGACTTAGGAATTGTCTCCATCTTACAAATGAGCCTTAGGCAAAGTATGTGACTTTCCCCAAAATCATAATTAATGGGTTGGCTGGACCATGATTTAAACTTGAGGCTTATTCTTTTCTCAGTTCAGCACTTTCTACTCTACTACCCCACTTCACTGGTAAATTAGTCTTTCACTTTCTTGGGAGGTTGGGGATGCTTTAGGGCTGTATAATAAGCATAGTGGGAGACTTGACCGTGTAGTATTCATAAAGCTGTATGGAGATTGTAAGAAGAGCCAGACTGATGGTAGCAACCGTAACATCAACTAGTGAACACTTAGCATGCACCCAGCAGTGTGCTACACACATGCCAGATACCTCACTGCCTATGATACCTCACTGCCTATGTGGTTATTCAGTTGCTAACTCTTTCCCCACCCGAGGACTGTAGCACGCCAGGCTCCTCTGTCCATGGGATTTCCCAGGCAAGAATACTGGAATGGGTTGCCATTTCCTTTTCCAATTGATTAACCTTCTCATATTTTGCAGTAAACTTATTAGTCACATGTTATTGAGGAAATTGAGGTTAACAAAATTTAAGTATCATGTCAGAGGTTATGTGGTAGTAAGTGGCAGAGCCTGGATTCAACTTAATCCAAACCCTTTTTCTCATCATCTGAAATTGTTTTCAAAGGAGAATTGAGGTGAGTCTGCCCGACTTGGAGCATTTCTGCTGTTAAGGAGAAGTGGGAGAAGAATTTTCTGGAATAGAATCTTCTAATACTGTATTACTCAATGTTGAAAAATATATAAACCTCCATTTAAAGGAAAAATATTCTCCCTGAGTTGAGGTCTTGCATAAACCTGGATATAAGTTCCTTGTGCAGAGCTCAACTATAAAGTCAAAATAAGCACAGATACAACCACAAAGCCAATAAAGTTCAGATCAGCAACATTTTCATGTGGCTGCTGACGTTTTACAGAACGAAACTGCAGCGCCCATTATAGACAAGGGCCTGACCACCACCACATAGGCTCTTTCGACTCCGACCTGTCTGTACTGTGTGTGCTGTGTGTCTTCTTAACTCCCTCACCACTTGTCTCAGTTCCGAATTCTGCAGAATCTTTTTACAGTGTGCTGTGTGCTCAGGCGCATCATTTCCATCTGTGTTGCTGTTGCAACAAGTTCATAAATGTACATGTAGGCCCTGAAATCAAGTAGCCTTTACACATTTGCTCATATTGATTTTATTTTGGGGTTATCATAATATACAATTTAAAAAATTGTCATAGCATCTTAGATGTGTCTAGTGGGGATTGATCCTGAGGAGCAAAAGATGGAGATTTGTTATAATGACCTGGTAAATATTAAAATGAGGTAGTGGATGGGAGTCTGTATTTTAGCTTTTTGTCCATGCTAAAGTTTCTTTTCCCCTAGGTGTTCATGACCTTGTGGTTCTCCCACACTGAGAGTCTCTCATTCAAAGCAAGGCTTCCATCTCCTCTTTGTAGTGTTATTGTTTTTGTTACTAGGTGAGACCCGGTAACAAACTCAGAAGGCCTAATTACTAACCAGGACCTTCTGTCTGTCTTTGCTTCTCTTGTTTCCTGTTCAACCCAGACTTCAGCCACATCAAGTCCATCAGCCTTCCCCTACCCCTAGTCCTTCTTCCTCTCACCTCTTTATTTTTAAATTTCCAGTCATTTTGGACTTACTTTATGGTCCTCAGTTACAGTCTCCCTCAATTCCACATCCTAAATCACCACTGCTTTCTGTACTGCCAGCTTAGACAGGCCATAATATAGATAAAACTGAATATTTTCCCTCAGACCACCTGATGGTAGCGGAAATCACACAACTGCTCTATTATTTCGGTTACTTTTGGTTGGAGATAACAGAAAATTCAGACTGGCCTAAACAGTTAAGGAAATATATTGGCTCAATAACTGAAAAAGCCAGATGTGGGACTGGCTTCAAGTGAAACTTATTCTAACTAACAGTGGAACCTAACTTCTTTCAGTTTTCCCAGTTTTCCTTTTTCAGAGTTGGCTTCATCCTAAATTTGTACCATGCCATCATCGTTAGGCCACATAGCTTCAAGATAGCTTTTGTTATCTACTGAATTGTGTCCCCCTCCCCTCAAATTCAGATGTTGAAGATCCACACCCGCCATGTGACTCTATTTGGAGATAGGGCCTTTACAGAGGAAATAAAAGTTGGCCCTGTCCTTGTAAGAAGAGTCGAGATATCCGAGATCACTCTACAAGCATGCAAGATGGAAGGCCATGTAAGGACACAGCAAGAAAACAGCAACACACAGGAGTTCACCAGAAATCAACCCTGATGCCACCTTGATCTTGCACTTCTGGCTTCTAGAACTGTGAGAAAATGAATTTCTATTGTTTAAACCAATCAGTCTGGTATTTTGACTATGCCAAAGCCTTTGTGTGGATCACAAGAAACTGTGGAAAATTCTGAAAGAGATGGGAATACCAGACCACCTGACCTGCCTCTTGAGAAATCTGTATGCAGGTCAGGAAACAACAGTTAGAACTGGACATGGAACAACAGACTGGTTTCAAATAGGAAAAGGAGTACGTCAAGGCTGTATATTGTCACCCTGCTTATTTAACTTCTATGCAGAGTACATCATGAGAAATGCTGGATTGGAAGAAGCACAAGCTGGAATCAGATATGCAGATGACACCACCCTTATGGCAGAAAGTGAAGAACTAAAAAGTCTCTTGGTGAAAATGAAAGTGGAGAGTGAAAAAGTTGGCTTAAAGCTCAACATTCAGAAAACGAAGGTCATGGCATCTGGTCCCATCACTTCATGGGAAATAGATGGGGAGACAGTGGAAACAGTGTCAGACTTTATTTTTTTGGGCTCCAAAATCACTGCAGATGGTGACTGCAGTCATGAAATGAAAAGACGCTTACTACTTGGAAGAAAAGTTATGATCAACCTAGATAGCATATTGAAAAGCAGAGACATTACTTTGCCGACTAAGGTCCGTCTAGTCAAGGCTATGGTTTTTCCTGTGGTCGTGTATGGATGTGAGAGTTGGACTGTGAAGATGGCTGAGCACCGAAGAATTGATGCTTTTGAACTGTGGTGTTGGAGAAGGCTCTTGAGAGTCCCTTGGACTACAAGGAGATCCAACCAGTCCATTCTGAAGGAGATCAGCCCTGGGATTTCTTTGGAAGGAATGATGCTAAAGCTGAAACTCCAGTACTTTGGCCACCTCATGCAAAGAGTTGACTCATTGGAAAAGACTGATGCTGGGAGGGATTGGGGACAGGAGGAGAAAGGAACGACAGAGGATGAGATGGCTGGATGACATCACTGACTCGATAGACGTGAGTCTGAGTGAACTCCGGGAGATGGTGATGGACAGGGAGGCCTGGCGTGCTGCGATTCATGGGGTCGCAAAGAGTCGGACACGACTGAGCTGAACTGAACTGAACTGAGCTGACTAATACAGCTTTCAAGAGCTCCAGGGCTTCATGCTTCCTCTGTTATGTGTATCAGGTATGAGAAATCATCTTTGTCCCGAAAGCTCTAGAACTAGACCTAAAAGATGCACTCTGTTGGGCAGACTTAGTCTCATGCTGACCTCTGAACCAGCCTCCATGCCCACAAGTTTGGAATGTACCGATTGGCTTAGTGTAGGTTGTGCAGTCCATCTCTGGCTTCGATAGATCCACTGTGGCTTCTCTGCGAACTCATAGATCCCAAGTCCATGAGCCCTTGGAATTGGGGAGTGAGTGAGCACTCAGGAGGCAGACAATAAATCATCATAATTTGAGTTGAGACTTCATATTGCCCAGTTATGTTGCTGACATTCCTTTACTCAAGTGTTGTTAGTTTCCTTTCTCTTTTTTTTTTTTCTTCCTGTTCCTTCTTTTCTCAACTCCCATACCTTGTAGCCTCTTACTTCACAGAGAAGAGAGCTTGGGGAAAGGGCTCTCTTAACAATCTGCCCTTCCACTACAAACACACCTGTTCTCACTCATCAGAAGATGAGAATGTGCTTGACACCTTACATGGGTAACTTGTTTTCTATGTACTTCCCCTCTCTGCCTCCCCCTTATCGAAACTTGTTTGTTAGCAATTCATCTCTTTCCAGTATCTTCCAGTTTGTTTTATTTCAAACATTGGATTCTTTTTCTCTCATCCTACTAAGATACTTGGGATTCTTTGTGTCTTAACAGATATTCTTCTATCTACCTCCATTGTTTATTCAGATTTTTAAAAACTTTCCCCCTAATATCCTTCTTTGTCATAGGATCCCATCAAAGATACATTACATTTAGTCATCAAGTCTCTTCAGACACCTTGTGGCTCTGGCAGTTTCTCAGATTCGACTTGTTTGCGATGACCTCAATGGCCTGGGGGAATATAGTCAGGTATTTGGTGTAGCGTTCCTCAGCTGGGCTTTGTCTGATGTTTTCCTCGGATTAGCTTGGAGGCAAAGCGCTGTTCGCACCGTATGATGTGAAGAGTATGTGTGTGCTAAGTCACTTCAGTCACGTCTGGCTCTTTGAGATGCTGTTATGGCCTGCAGCCTGCCAGGCTCCTTCCTCTGCCCATGGCATTCTCCAGGCAAGAACACTGGAGTGGGTTGCCATGCCCTTTCCCAGGGGCATCTTCCCAACCCAGGGATCAAACTTCTGCAATGGCAGGCGGGTTCTTTCCCACTAGCGCCACCGGGGAAGCCCCATATAAAGAATATATACTATCAACCCGACTTATTGTTGATGTTAACTTTGATCACCTGACTGGGGTCATGGTTGTCAAGTTTCTCCACTGCAGAGTTATTCCCCCACATCCCACACTGTGCTCTTTAGAGGAGGTAACTATGCATAGCCCACATTTAAGGAATGAGGAGTTACATTCTACCTCCTTGAGAGTGGAGTGTCTACATCAATTATTTTGAAAGTCTTGGAAGGTTTGTCTCTTCTTCCCCATTTACTTATTCATTTATTCAACCATTTCTATCACTATGAACACATGGATATTTATTTTATACTTTGGGTTATAAGCCAAAATTATTTCGTTGCTCAAAGTATTTCAGCTTTGGCCGTTGGGAGCACCTTCAGGTGGCTTATGCGTCCCTTTGACACATCCTTTTTGTTGTGGGTTGTTTTTTTGTTTGTGTTTGAGCACTTCCTTACTTTCTGGCACCATGCTACAGGCTCATTTTATATATTCCCTGCCCCAATCCTAGCATCAGCTATTTTCTCCAAGGAGCCCTGATTCCTTTTATTAGAGAATGGTATTAGAAACCAAGATCTGGGTCCCTGGTGTGCTTGTTGCTTCAGAACTAGCAGAGTAAGGAAATATATGTGCTAATCCATAAATTATTCTAGTTTTCTACCCTCACTTATCTTTAACCTTTCACTCCTGGTGAGAAACCTGGTTCCTACCAGCTATTTCTTAATAGTTCAATTCCAGTGTATTTGTATTGTAGCTTCTTCATACTGTCCTTAGTGTAACAGATCCAACTCGTTTGTAGACTGAATTAGCATCTTTTTTCAAATTATTTTGATTCCCTGAATATGTAATACTGTTGCAGGAAGGGGGACCCCTTCCAGGCCCCAAAACTGGGCTCTTGTCTAACACTAGGAAATGAATTGTCTGAGGAGACACATGTGCTGACAAAGCAAGAGATTTTATTGGGAAAGGGCACCCGGGTGGAGAGCAGTAGGGTGAGAGAACCCAGGAGAACTGCTCTTCTGCATGGCTCACAGTCTCGGGTTTTATGGTGATGGGATTAGTTTCTGGGTGGTTTTTGGCCAGTCACTCTAATTCAGAGTCTTTTCTGGTGGCGCACACATCGCTCAGCCATGATGATGCTAGCGAGAGGGATTCTGGAAAGTGGATGGACACGCGGTGTCTCCTTTCGACCTTTCCCGAACTCTTCGGGTTGGTGGTGGCTTATTAGTTCCGTATTCCTTATCAGGATCCCCTGTCATAAAACAGGTCATGCAAATAGTTACTATGGTGCCTGGCCGGGGTGGGCGGTTTCAATCAGTGTGCTTCCCCTGACAATACCACACATTTTCACACTTCTTTGTCTTTATTTCTGCCAGTCCCTCTGTCTGAGGTGCCCTGGCTTTTATCCTTATCTCCTTGGAATGTTGCCACTCACTCTTCTAGACCCAATACAGATGTTGACTCCACCAAGAAGTTTTCCCTAACCACAAGCAAGAGACTTAATCACTCATTCCTCTGTGCCCTAATAGCTCTTTATACTCACCTCTGTTACACATGTAACAGGACTCTGTTTGCATCTTTCTTCTTCACATGATAGTAGGATTCTTGAAGGCAGGAACCAAGTGGACTTGTCCATGGATTTCTGATGGATCCAGTAATGGAGGTTATGTTTAGCTCCTCTTGGGTGATAATTACAGAAAACCTGATAGTGGCTAAAGTATATAAGGATGTATTTTTCTCATCTAGTAGGAAATCCAGAGGAAAGTCATAACTATCATTGGTTTCCCTGTTCAGTGATACCATCAAGAACTAGGCCCTTTCTCTCCCCTATACACAGCATCACTTTCTTTTCAGGAAAAAGGCAGAGTTGAGGGTGCCAGCAAGCTATCCTTCAACTCCTTTCTCTTCTGTATGGAAGCAAAGACTTTTGCCATTTAACAGATTTCTGTCATCTAGAACAAAATTGCAAGAGAAGATGAGACGGTGAATTTTTAGGAAGGCTAATCTTTTCAGTAAGAACAAGATGTAGGAATTAAGCTCCAGGTAATCACAAGGCTACAAGGAAATCAGGGATCTGTTTCCTATTGGATAAAAGGCCAGAGGGTAGAAGAAGACCAGGCTGAGAAGGCTCTTGAAAACAAAAGGAGAAAAGGGGGTGATCCCAGTGGGAGCAACATCTAACTTTAATTGGTGGAAAGCGCAAGTGCGCCTATGAGGAATCTAACGTACTCTGTCCACCCACTCTATATCTATAGCATTCTGTATTGCTCCCTGGAAACTTTCAGCTTTTCTGTTTTCATGTAGAAGTTGTATCACTTGTGAATTTTACTTTCCATTCTCTGGCACCTTTTCTGACTGTGTCATGCTTCCTATGATGTGACAGTCAAAATTTTACCTGATAGATCATAGTACATTTTGCCTTGATTTTTTGCAAGTTATAACTAATTATAGTTCTTTAAAGTAGAATTTACACAGTGCTATAATCTCTGCCTACCTAAACCCCACATTCCTTTGAAATTATGGAAATACATTCATTTGGGTGCTTTTTATTCACTATTACATTTCAGATTTTTCTTTATGGATAACATTCACTTATGACTTGAATTCTTTATAATACCCCATTTTGTGCCAGAACAGCCTTATTGATACATTAGTCCAAACATGACTGGGTAAACTTGCCTACAGGTATAAGCATCTCCTGCTATCTAGTGTACTTAGGGTTAGAGACATTTGCAGTGAATCAGAAAGGAGAAGCTTCATTAAGAGTGAAGTGAAGTGAAGTGAAGTGACTTAGTCGTGTCCGACTCTTTGTGACCCCATGGACTGTAGCCTACCAGGCTCCTCTGTCCATGGGATTCTCCAGGCAAGAGTACTGGAGTGGGTTGCCATTTCCTTCTCCAGGGGATCTTCCCGACCCAGGGATCGAACCCGGGTCTCCTGCCTTGCAGGCAGACGCTTTAACCTCTGAGCCACAGGGATTAACTTCATCCATGTGAGTTTTTTACTAGAAATTGTAAAGACTGGTAACACATAAAGAATGCATGTAACTTAATACCTTTTCTCAGTCCACCAAGTCTGATTACTACTTCCAGAAATTACTGTAGTGCACAAAAATGTGAAATGCCAAGTGGGTAAGTTAAAACAGATTTCATTCTGGTCTCCAATTTTGGGAGACAAATTCCAGAGCAGTTAGAACAGTATATCCTTCAGATATAGAGTATAAGGGCAGCTTTGAGATGGGTTTACGTGAAATTCCTCATATAATGTGCGAGTCCCATAACTTCTTTGTGTGTGAGTGCGTGCATAGTGACACCTTCAAGGGTGGTCGTGCAGAGCAAACACAGCATGAGATTCCCATTTTGAAGCTGCAGCGTGACTGACGTCATAGTGTGATCAAAGTGCTCTGCAAATACTTACTGTAATTGTTCTGTTCTTGCTAATAACCTTATGTATACTTTGAAATTATAATCATCCAAAGAAAGATTAAAACAAGATGTATGTGTTGCCTGAGCTCTTTGCCTTACAGATGGTCACACTTAGTTCCCTGAAATTGCCAGGGTTAATTGAAGCTTCAGTTTTCACTCAGGTATAGTTGATACTTAAATGTTTCTTACCTGTCAGCTTTCACTATTTAAAACAGTACAACAATAGCACTTTAATTGGCTTTCATTAATGGTAGCCTCTCAGGTAATGTTAGTGCAGCTTTTTCTAGATGATGTTTGTTCCTCTGAATGAAACCTTTGTACCAGCTTCCCAGCTGAGAAGAAAAGCTAAATAGTTACAGAGGTAAAAACATGAATGTCTCACTGATTTATTCATTTAAAGGATGCTCAGAGCCCAGGACACATCCAAGGGACGTTAACTTTTAAACAAAGGGCAAGCATTTAGTGTATGATTAACAGCAGTTTCTTTCCTTGAGATTTCAGTGAGCTGAAACTACAGGGAATCATTCTTAGGGAGGCAGCTCAGAGTCAGCCGAGTGCTCCAAGGATAATCATTACAGAGTCACACAAACAGCAGTACCATTTGCTCTAGTTCTTTGGTGCTCTTCCAGTAGTATTGAGATGTGAGAAAGCCATCTTAGGCTCAAGCCTAATAGCAAGGGAAATAAGCCCTTCTTTGCTTCTACTCCTCAGCTGTGTAAAAGTAGAGGGCCAGTGAAAAGAACTGGGTGTTAACAATCTTACGTTATTTAGGTGATATAAGCGCTCTTTGCCTGTGTATTGAGATTTGAGTACTGAAAATAGAATGATTTTGCTTTCCTACATCAGGGGACTGGTGTTTGCCAGTGGCCTTGCTTGCTATTTGATTAAGGCCCAAGAGAAAAAGCACCCCACTCCAGTACTCTTGCCTGGAAAATCCATGGATGGAGGAGCCTGGTAGGCTGCAGTCCATGGGGTTGTGAAGAATCAGACACGACTGAGCGACTTCACTTTCACTTTTCACTTTCATGCATTGGAGAGGGATATGGCAACCCACTCCAGTGTTCTTGCCTGGAGAATCCCGGGGACGGGGGAGCCTGGTGGACTGCCGTCTCTGGGGTCACACAGAGTCGGACAAGACTGAAGCGACTTAGCAGTGGCAGTAGCAAGAGAAAAAACAGAAGTGAGAAAGATGGCGAGAAGACAGTCTGGGCTTCTTTATGTCAAGCACAAGTTAGCAACCCCAACAAAGACGGGAATGAGTACTGTGATGGCTTCTTGCCTGTGTAGTGTACAGAACTAGGATGCATGCTGTATGTATATGCATAATAAAGATTAAAAAAAAGGTAGAGTATAGGCTCTCTCATTCATCTGCTTGGGTTCAAGTTGAAGCCTTGTTAGTTCTTGGTGGGATAATTTTAAGCATGTTGCTTTATTTCATTCTGTGTGAGGTTTTCCTCTGCAATATGAATATAAAAGTAGAACTCCTTTGATAGGGAAATAGAGATTAAGTAAGATAATACTAAATGCTTAGAACAGGGCCTCAAGCATAGTAAATGCTTAACTTTTTAATATTAATATTTAAATGAAAGATAAATGGGGATTGCTGGTTTACTTCCTCAAATATTTGTTCAAATTGCAAAGTATGCTATGGAGTATTTCCCTTTACTAAAATCATCTTTTTTATTTAAAAAGTACTTAAAACAGTTACTCTACAAAAATAATATTTTCAAGTACTTAGATACTTTTTCATGTTTGTAACATGAAATATCCTGTGTACATCTTACCTAACTGGAAGAATATGATATAGTTTGTTGGTACGGTAAGGGCTGTCAGTCTTTGTGAGAACGGCTCCATTTTAGTGGCAACCAAAAACATTTAGCCAAAATTTGGAGGTAGGGCAGAGATCTCTTCTCTATACTTGCTTTTGGTGCAAGTGTAATACGGTGTTAATGGTGAACTCAGAAAACTTACGTTAAAACCACCTTCTCCTTGGCATGTCATATGGTATATATATGGAATCCAAGTCATTTTATATATTTGGTCATTTCCTTGCATTTTAAAATAAGTGCACCCTTACCTACATCTAATAGCTGACAGGAAGTCTGTCAGTTCTTCATGGCATACCAGTGTAGTTATAGCATAATAACTGCTGTTGATAATGTAATTCTGTCACTCTGATACCCGTATGAGCTTCAGTTCCTTTCTGGATCTGTTCCTTAGTAATTGCTTTAGCCGCTTGACTATTCATGCTTGAGTCGTGGTGTTGCGATCTCAGAGGACCGTGGCCCTAAAGCCGTGTTCTTTCTTGGTTGTGCTTCGTTTTGGCCTTGGCAGGACTTGAGAGGAAGAACTGTCACAGGATGGTAAGCTGCACGTGAGCACCCACAGGCAAAGGGTGTCAAAGACATGCCACTTGATTATGTGTGGCCAAGAATTTGATACGGCAGAATTAGCTTGAGCGAAGTGAAGTGAAAGGTCATGACTCCATACCTTTTCAAGGGCTTCTAAGAGTAAAGAAAAACACTCTCAAACACCTGACAAGGATTTGTGGAGAGTCTTGTTGCCTTTGTATGTCTCTGCTCTGGACTTTTGTAACTTGAACTAAACATAAGCCTTAGCAATTAAAATTGCACACCAAGACATGCCTAGAAAACTCTTACCAGGCTTCCCCCTTTTGAATATCTGCAAGTTTTATTTCTGACAAACACTAAATCAGTTCAGTCGCTCAGTCGTGTCCGACTCTTTGTGACCCCATGGATTGCAGCACACTAGGCCTCCCTGTCCATCACCAACTCCCAGAGTCCACCCAAACCCATGTCCGTCGAGTTGGTGATGCCATCCAACCGTCTCATCCTCTGTCGTCCCCTTCTCCTTCTGCCCTCAATCTTTCCCAGCATCAGGGTCTTTTCAAATGAGTCAGCTCTTCGCATTAGGTGGCCAAAGTATTGGAGTTTCAGCTTCAACATCAGTCCTTCCAGTGAACACCCAGGACTGATCTCCCTTAGGATTAACTGGTTGGATCTCGGAACTATAAGGAGAAGTCCTAAGTCTGTGGGAAATCTGAACTGTAACCATGTTGCTAGTATTCAAAACCTTATTTCATACAAGTATACTGCTTTTCCACTGCATTATGCTGGTCTCATAAACAAATTGCGAAGTGTTTTCTCTATTTTTTGAAAGAATCTGTGTAAGATTGGTGTTATTTCTTCCTTAAACATTTGGTATTAATTAGTGAAGCCATCAGAGCTTCCAGTTTTCTTTGTAGGAAGGTTTTTTTGGTTTGTTTATATTGTGGTAAAATGTACATAAAATTTACCATTTTGGCTACTTTTAGGTGTACAGTTCAGTGGCATTCAGCTTAGTCACACTGTTGTACAAACATCACAACCAGTCGTCTCCAGAACTTTTTCATCTTCCCCCCAGCTAAAGCTTTATATCCATTAAACACTGAACTCCTCTTCCCAGTGCCTGACAACCCCATTCTACTTTATGTCTCTATGAACTTTTGATTATTCTAGGAACTTCATATAAGAGGAGTGATAAAACATTTGTCTTTTTGCAGTTGGCTTATTTCACTTGTCATAATGCCTTCAAGACTTATCCATATTGCAGCATGTTCCAAATTCCCTTCTTTTTAAAGCCTGAGTAATATTCTATTTTATGTATATATCATAAAAGGATGTCCATTCATCTTTGATAGACATTTGGATCATTTCCACCTTTTTGTCTGTTGTCAATAACGTTGCTATAAACATGGTGTGCAGTTATCTCTTTGAGTCCCCACTTTCACTTTGTTTAGGTATATATCCAGAAGTAAAATTGGTAGATTGTATGGAAATTCCATGTTTAATATTTTGAGGAATTTCTGTTCTGTTTTTCACAGCAATTGTACCATTTTACGTTCCCACCAACAACTCAAAGAGACTCCAGTTTCTCCATATCCTTACCAACACTTGTTAATTTCTGAGCTTTTTAAAATGTGTTTTTGTTTAGTCACTAAGTCAAGTCCTACACTTTTGGAACCTCCTGGACTGCAGCCCGTATACCCATTCTAATGGGTGCAATGTTTGCTTTTAATTATAAAATTAATTTACTTAATAAATTTAGGGCTATTTTTATTTTTTCTTGTACTGCTGCTAAGTTGCTTCATCCGTGTCCGACTCTGTGTGACCCCATAGACAGCAGCCCACCAGGCTCCCCCGTCCCTGGGATTCTCCAGGCAAGAACACTGGAGTGGGTTGCCGTTTCCTTCTCCAATGCATGAAAGTGAAAAGTGAAAGTGAAGGTGTGTCCAACTCTCAGCGACCCCATGGACTGCAGCCTACCAGGCTCCTGCATCTATGGGATTTTCCAGGCAAAAGTACTGGAGTGGGGTGCATTGCCTTCTCCATTTCTTGTACTATGTAAGTTATCATTGGTAAAATGTGTTTTTCAAGGCATTAATCCCATTTAATAAAGAAAATAAACTTGTTCACCTTATCTCCCTGTTGCCTTTTTCCAGGTCTGTAGGGTCTATGGTGATGTCTTCTGTTTCCTTCCTGTTATTAGAAATTTATATTTTCTAAAACACAAATGTTTGGTATCAGTCTTGCCAGAGGTTTCTCAGTTTTGTTCATATTTTCAAAGAATCAAATTTTGGCCTTGATCTTCCCTGTTTTGTCCATTTTCTATTTCATTGATTTCTGATTTTATTTTTGATTATTTTCTTCATTCTACTTACTTTTCATCAGACTGTTTTTCTAGTTTCTTGATATTGAAGGCAAGTGGGCCTTAGAAAGCATCACTAAGAACAAAGCTAGTGGAGGTGATGGAATTCCCGTTGAGCTGTTTCAAATTCTGGAGGATGATGCTGTGAAAGTGCTGCACTCAATATGCCAGCAAATTTGGAAAACTCAGCAGTGGCCACAGGACTGGAAAAGGTCAGTTTTCATTCCAATTCCAAAGAAAGGCAATGCCAAAGAATGCTCAAACTACCACACAATTGCACTCATCTCACATGCTAGTAAAGTAATGCTCAAAATTC
>SJYX01007797.1:245928-290650 GCA_006410675.1 Oreotragus oreotragus | reverse complement strand
AGCCTGGTGGGCTGCAGTCCATGGGGTCGCTAACAGTCGGACAGACTGAGCGACTTCACTTTCACTTTTCTCTTTCATGCATTGGAGAAGGAAATGGCAACCCACTCCAGTATTCTTGCCTGGAGAATCCCAGGGATGGGGGAGCCTGGTGGGCTGCCGTCTATGGGGTCACACAGAGTCGGACACGACTGAAGTGACTTAGCAGCAGCAGCAGCAAAGCGTTATGTATTCAAAGCTCCTTCCCAGCTAGTTCCCCCCTTCTTTTTATCCATTCCTCTCCTGACACTGATTTCCTGCCCTGAGAAAGGCTGACATTCTTATCAAAGGTCCAGTGGGAACTGAGCGAGTGGGTCTTCAAGTCTCAGACTTCTCGACTCTAGAGGTTGGGTTTTTGGGGAAGGCTCTGGGTGGGCTTCCCACGTGAGCCCGGGGCATGAGAAAGAAAGCGAGAACCTATGTGTCATCAGTAACCAGAAGCCCGCGTCTCTGGCTCCTCCTGTGTCTGGGGGTGAAACCCTGAAGTGAGCTGTATGTAACCACCAAGTCTCGCCTTGGCCTGGTTCTGCTGCAGCAGCAGAACAGAATCAATAGACCCTAAAAAGGAATCCCAGGCAAAAGCTGAATAAACAGCAGGCAATCTGAAAAGGTCAGCATCGCATAAGGATAGTAATAATAATAATAATAATTCCAGTCAACATTAGCTGCTTAGTTTTTCTTTTTCTCCAGAGAGGATGGATCCCTGCCAGTGGAAGGCTGAAGCCAGCCCTTCTGCCTTTCTTGTGAGCTAACCTTGGCTTCCCAGACAAACCGCTGCTAGGATGTTTTATCTGAAGCAAGTGCAGTCCTGAGCAAAGGCAAACTCATTCCTGGGATTTAAGGAAGGAACCTGAGAAATCTCCTTAATAGGAACCTCTACCCTATTTCCACTATGTCTGAAAAAAATCTCATCATAAGAGCCTCCCGGCTGACTATCTACAAATCTCCCTCTCCTTAAAAATTGTGCTGAAATTCACATAACACAAAATTAACTGTTTTATTAAAGTGAAGAATTCAGTGGCAATAGATACACCCACAACACTGTATAACCACCCGTCTCTAGTTCCAAAATATTTTCATCACCCCAAAGGACATCTGTACACACTAAACAGTCCTTTCTCATACCCCTTCTCTCCAGCCCCTGGCAGCCACGAATCTGCTCTCTGTGTCTATGGGTGCATATGTTCTGGTCATTTCATATATAAAATCATGCAACATGTGGTCTTTTGTGTCTGGCTTCTTTCACTTGGCATAACGTTTCAAGGTTCATCCACCTTGTGGTGTGTGTCAGTACTTCATATTTTTTTTTAACTGACTGAACCCAAATTTAATCTGCGGATGGTTGGATAACACCTGCATGCATGCTAAGTCACTTTAGTCATGTCCAACTCTTTGTGACTCTATGAACTGTAGCCCCCCAGGCTCCTCTGTCCATGGAATTCTCCAGGCAAGAATACTGCAGTCGGTTGTCATGCCCTCCTCCAGGGGATCTTCTAGACCCAGGGATCGAACCTGTGGCCCTTACATCTCCTGCATTAACAGGCAGGTTCTTTACCACTAGCTCCACATGGGAAGCCCGGATAACACATGGTGGTGTGTATATGCCAACTCTCTTTTAAATGACTTTTCAATCAATTTAGTCACTCAGTCGTGTCCGACTCTTTGCGACCCCATGAACCGCAGCAGGCCAGGCCTCCCTCAGTTCAGTTGAGTTCAGTCGCTCAGTCGTGTCCGACTCTTTGTGACCCNCTATCTATCTATCTATCTGTTTACCTATCTGCTGTATCATAAAGCCTGCCAACATTATACTCAGTGTAAAAAGCCAGTCACAAAGTAACTCATATGTCATTCCATTCAAATGGAGTATCCAGAATATGCAATAGTCAATAAATACTAAACTAGAAATTTGATTAGTAATTGCTTAATGCTAGAGTGAGGAATTACGTACAGGCAGTGATGGCTGAAGTTTACAGGGTTTTTCTGTGGTGATGAAACTGTTCTAAAATTGACTGTGGTAACAGTTGCACGCATCTTTGCATATACGAAAGCCCATTGAATTATAATTTTAAGTGGGCTAATTGTATGGTATGTATTGTATCCTATATAAATAGCTTAAAATGGAGTGTAAAACAACTTATTTTCTGTTTATATAATAAGTTATTTAATATACCAAGTATAATACAATATGTAACAAATCATTTTCTGTTATGTTTATACTGAGACATTTACTCCCAGGTAATGGAGGAGTGAAAAAAAGCAAAGCATGGTTCAGTGTTGTCTCTTGACATCCTAGTTCCTTTAGAAAGGACAAGGAGAAATCTTTGCTTTAACTGACGCTAAGGATTATAGTCTCTTTCTAGTCTAGGACAGTGCATGATAATGTTAAGGAATCCAAGAGTTCTCAGAGAGTTACCCCTTGACCACAAGTCAGAGAAAAGAAACAAAGTGTTTAGGGTCCCAGTCTGTTAGAATAGTGGTGCGTGCATGCTAAGTCGCTTCAGTTGTGTCTGACTCTTTGCAGCCCCATGGACTGTAGGCCGCAAGGCTCCTCTGTCCATGGGATTCTCTAGGCAAAAATACTAGAGTCGGTTGCCATTCACTTCTCCAGGGTATCTTCCCAACCCAGGGACTGAACTCACGTCTCTTATGTCTCCTCCATTGACAAGCAGGTTCTTTAACACTAGCGCCACCTGGGAAGCCTAGAATAGCAGTAGCATGGTCCAAGAGTGCATCTATTTACCTCAGGTTGCATTGGAGAGAAACCATCAGATCTCCCATTTTTCAGAGCATCAGCACTGTATAATCTTTTCTTGCCAGAGAACAGCATTTGAGTGTCAAACAACCTAGTCACTTGGAGGCTGACCAGATGTGTAGATATATTGGATGCTCAAGACTCTGAAGATTATAGTGATCTAAGGTAATGCAGAGTACATCATGAGAAATGCTGGACTGGAAGAAACACAAGCTGGAATCAAAATTGCTGGGAGAAATATCAATAACCTTAGATATGCAGATGACACCACCCTTAAGGCAGAAAGTGAAGAGGAACTAAAAAGCCTTTTGATGAAAGTGAAAGAGAAGAGTGAAAAAGTNATCAATAACCTCAGATATGCTGATGACACCACCCTTATGGCAGAAAGTGAGGAGGAGCTAAAAAGCCTCTTGATGAAAGTGAAGGAGGAGAGCGAAAAAGTTGGCTTAAAGCTCAACATTCAGAAAACGAAGATCATGGCATCCGGTCCCATCACTTCACAGGAAATAGATGGGGAAACAGTGGAAACAGTGTCAGACTTTATTTTGGGGGGCTCCAAAATCACTGCAGATGGTGACTGCAGCCATGAAATGAAAAGACGCTTACTCCTTGGAAGAAAAGTTATGACCAACCTGGATAGTATATTCAAAAGCAGAGACATTACTTTGCCGACTAAGGTCCGCCTAGTCAAGGCTATGGTTTTTCCTGTGGTCATGTATGGATGTGAAAGTTGGACTGTGAAGAAAGCTGAGCGCCGAAGAATCGATGCTTTTGAACTGTGGTGTTGGAGAAGACTCTTGAGAGTCCCTTGGACTGCAAGGAGATCAACCCTGGGATTTCTTTGGAAGGAATGATGCTAAAGCTGAAACTCCAGTACTTTGGCCACCTCATGCAAAGAGTTGACTCATTGGAAAAGTCTGATGCTGGGAGGGATTGGGGGCGGGAGGAGAAGGGGATAACCGAGGATGAGATGGCTGGATGGCATCATGGACTCGATGGACGTGAGTCTGAGTGAACTCCGAGAGATGGTGATGGACAGGGAGGCCTGGCATGCTGCGATTCATGGGGTCGCAAAGAGTTGGACACGACTGAGCGACTGAACTGAACTGAACTGAAAAGGCATCATTCTTGATATGATTATAAGAATTGAGATATATGCCAATGAATACATAAACTGTATACAGGACTATGCAAGGTCATATAGTGAAGATAGTAAAGATCATACGGACAGTCTTAAGAATTGGAAGAAATTTTTGAGATGGGGATATACAGAAGTCAATAAGACTTGATAGAGTAGGTAGGATTTACCCTGGGCACTAAAGGAGGAAGATTTAAACAGTGAAAATCCTTTTGTTCTAGACACTAGCACGAGCAAAGATCTGTCTTGTACACAAGGTATTTTTCAAAGCAAAAAATAGACCAGCCCACTTGGAAGAGAGGTTTCACATTTTGAAACTGGGTAAATGGTGTGACGAAGTATTTTATGAGACTAAATCAAGCTCTGTTGTTCAGGACACTTAGAGTTACTGTTATAAAACATGAAGTGGTATCTTTCTTCCCCGCTTTTTTAATATTCACATGTTCCCATCACTGGGCTAGATTCTAAGGAGTACTCAGGAGAGGAAGAGGAGATGATCACTGCTCTAAAGGAGCTCTAGAATGTTTCATGAATAAGCCTGAGTCCTCCAGGAGAGGAAATTGGTTGAATTTGAAAACCAAAGTATTTCTCCTCCAACAAAATGAATAAGAAATAGTAAAAACAAGCAAAAACTATACCAACAGCAATTATAAGAGTTCAGGAACATGAACAAGGAAGGAAACTGTAGATTCATATTTGGCTCAGAGTGGCTCCTGAGCCACTACCTGTATCCCTCAGAAGCGATACTATGGAAAGATCAGCGGACAAATCATTACTAATACTCACTAGGCAACCCTGGAAAAAGTTGAGAAAAAATTCTTGAAAATAAATATTCTTACTTATTAGAGAATAATTTGAGGCCATAGCAGAGCAGGGGAAATCGAAGGGCTCACTATTTTCCAGAGTTCCATGGTGAATTGAGGGAACTGTCCAAAGCCCAGGGGAAACCCCCTTAGGAATAGGGCACATCCTAACTAGGTAAGTGAAACTTAGCATAGGACTTAATCTCAAAAAAGAAAAAAGCAGACCCAGACCCTCATAAAGTCTGCCCACTACTCAGTAGAGTTTCCCATTCTCCCTCACCTCTGACACCCTCAGATTACCAGAAAAGTGCAGAAAATACATAATACCCAGCATTGAAACTGAAGCTTACTGAGGAAGATAAAAGATAATTTATCTGCCAGCAAAACAGAAAGGGAAGAAGGAATGAAGGAGAAAGAACATAGCATGCATTATGGATTAGTTTGCATTTTCCAGTATTTTATGTAGAGGGAATCACAATATATGCTCTTTTTTTTGGTCTGGCCTCTTTTACTAGGGATAATGGCTGTAGATTTATACACGTTGTTGCATATATCAATAGTTTGTTCATTTTATGGCTAATAAAATCAGAATATATAAAAAGCCCTCAAAATTCAGTAAACAAACAACCTTATAAAAATGGGCAAAATATTGAAGACACCGTACGTAAGAACACACACAGGTAACAAGCATATGAAAAGATATTCAAACACTATTAGTCATTAGGGAAGTGCAAATTAAAATCACAGTGAAATACTACTACATTTTTATTAGAATAACTAAAATTCAAAATACTGTACCAGTACTGTTGGTGAAGATGTAAAGGAACTGGAATTTTCATACACTGCAGTGGGAACATAAAACAATATAATCACTATGGAAAACAGCTTGGCAGCTTCTTTAAAAATTAAACAGATACCCTGTATATGATTTAGCCATTCCATTCCTAGATATTTATCCAAGAGAAAAGAAAGCATATATCTATACAGATACTTTTACATGATTGTTCATAGCAGCTTTATTTGTAACAACCGAATTTGGAAGCAATGCAAATATCCATCAATAAGTAAATGCATAAACAAATTGTAATAGACGGTAAAGAATCGCCTGCAACGTGAGAGACCTGGGTTCAATCTCTGGGTTGGGAAGATCCCCTGGAGGAGGGCATTGAGTGGAAGAAGCTAGAAATAAAGAATGTGTACTTCACTTTTACTAGACTAGAAAATGCAAACTAATCTGTAGAGGCAGACAACAGATCAGTGGTTGTTGGTGAAGCAGGAGGTGGGTGTGATGAGAAGGAGAAACGTGGAAGGGAGGAGTTACAAAAGGGCACAAGGAAACTTTTGAGGGTGATGGATAATAGTCATTATCTAGGTTGTGGTGATGGTTTCATGAAGATTACATTTGTCAAACTTATCAAATCGTACACTTTAAATATATGCTGTATGTCAATTGTATCTCAATAAGGCCTTTAAAATATGGTTTATATCCATATGTTGGAAAATAATGTCACAGTTAATAAAAATAAGAAAGATCCATGTGTAGTGATATCAAGAGTTGGCTATGATATGTCATTAAACAGGAACAAATTGCAGAAAGGTATCTCTAGTATGGCCTCATTTTTATTAAGGAATTTCTATATGTGTGAAAGTGAAAGTGAAATTGCTCACTTTGCGACCCCGTGGACTGTAGCCCACCAGACTCCTCCGTCCATGGGATTCTCCAGGCAAGAATACTGGAGTGGGTTGCCATTTCCTTCTCCAGGGGATCTTCCCGACCCAGGGATCAAACCCATGTCTCCCGCACTGCAGGCAGACGCTTTAACCTCTGAGCCACCAGGGGAAGATCTATATGTGTACTACATGTATATTCATATCTTTGTTTTTATATACTCAGAGAAATGTCTGAAAAGGTCCCCATCATACTGATAATGGTGTTTATCTCAGGGATGGGCATGGGGATAAGAGATAGGGCAGAGATGAAACTTTATAAGCATTAGTATTATTTGCATTTTGACTTTTAAAAAAGAATGCCCCCCATATACCTATTCCCATCTTACTATCTTATAGTGTTTGTTCTTAAATAATCTATTACAGCTCCTCATCGTAACAATTCTGAGTTATACCAAGTCTTCATCTTCAAATCCCCAGTTCACAGACTAATAGATACAGGTTGTTAGTAAATATTTAATGCGAGAAGTGAATTTTTTTTTTTCCAGCAACTATGAGCTCTATTACATTTTATGCAGAAATGGGAAGGCATTGGTTCTTTTGTGTCTCTTTTGTAAGTCATACCTTCCTAAGTGAGAAACTGACCTATTAATAAAAACAATCAATTTAAATGTTTATTACAGCCAAAAAGATAAGTGGAAATCCAGGAGTCAGAATTATAAATTAGTGTCAATAGGAGAAAAGATTTAATTGAAGTTAATTCAGTTATTGTCTGATATATCTATAACAGATATATTTTATCCATCTGAGACATTTTTTCACCAATTAACATCTCTAAAATCGGATATTTCTTAAAATTGATAGCATCTTACCATTGTAATTGGAAGTGTTTTTTCTTTCCTAACAGAAAATAATGGTATCTTAGATTTGATGAAATAGGATAATTATAATTTCAAAGTACATAATCTTAGTTGTATACTGTTTTGAGAACTATTACACTTATTTTACTAATACTAAAACTGAGAGACACAGAAAATCTAAATTACTTTCCACTGTCATATATCAAGATTAACATTTGAGTATTTGTTATATTGTTAGAAAAGCATGAAAACCTTTTGTTATGTGGATAAATTGGCAACAGAAATAGAAAGTTGACCCAGAAAGAAGTACATGTGAACATATGGGAAAATATACAACAGTAAAAGAAATACAAATCAAAACAGTTTGGTACCTTTTTAGATCTACTAAAATAACGCCAAAAATGAAAGAAAAGGAGTGAGAAATTTAAGGTAACACCCAATCCTGGTAGTTTTGTAAGTTAATACAATCTGGTTATATTTCTGTTTATTTTTTGACTCATCTGTTCTTTTATTTTTCTCTACTAACTTTTTGACTTACATCTTAAAATTATTTTTTAGATGTTATTTTAGAGCAACGGTTTCAAACATTGTGGTCTTAGGACCCCTGTACACTGTAAATCATTGAGAACCCCAAAACTTTTTATTTACGTGGACTGTATATATTGATATGTTCCATATTAGAGATTGAAACTGAACATTAAAAGTATTAATTTTAAAACAATAATAAGTTTATTATATGTTCATATAAATTACATATTTTAATGAAAATACCTGTGTGCTCCCAAAAAATGTAGTTCAAGGAATGGCATTGTTTTAAATATTTGAGAGTCTCTTTAATATCTGACAATGGAAAAACCTGGATTCTTATATCTGCTTCTTCATTCAATCTATTACGTCATGCTGTTTAGGTTGAATTATATAAAGAAAATTTGGCCTCACACAAATGTGTACTTGTAAAGGAGAAGAGTTTTATAATAGCCTTTTATGATAAGTTTATAAACATGATAAGTTTATAAGTTTAGTAGTATTTTCTTAGTTGCAAACATAGAATATGAAACCATATCAGTGAACTTTTGATATTCTGCTATATTATAAACCATTGTTGCACCTTATACTTTAAAGGAATCTTTTTTTAAACCTAGGTATCATTTTATAATATCACACATGGATAATTTGGGAAGTTTAGTTCCCTGTTTTTTGTAGATCCAAATGACACATTTCATTAATAATCAGAAATCACATTTATTAATAGACCATTATTCCCATCAGGGAAAATCTCTTTAAGTATTGAAAGCTATCAAACTCATGGTGGTGGACACAGTTTTTCCAAGATTCAAATTTTTGTTTGAAAGCACAACATTTATCTTTGACAGCAAATACTGTTTTTTTTTTTCCTTAAAGTGATAGGCTCATTTCATTTACTTTTAAGATGCCAAATACTCAAGTCTGAATAGCTGTAGTTTGTCTACAGTTGCTCTTTCAAGTAAAAATAGCATTCCATGAAAAAAAGCACCTAATTCAGTTCACAATGCAAACAATCGTACAGGTGCTTTTCTACAAGTCAGGCATCTGTCTTCAGTGTGCAGTTTTTTGCATGCTTCCAACACATTCTCCAGTGAATCGAATTTTTTAAAACAAAACCTGGCACATTTTTATCATCCCCTGGCTGGTGGTATAGAATTGATGACGGCTAGTACAGATCTTCCTTGACTTACAATGGGGTTATGTACAAATAAGTTGAAAATATTGTAAGTCAAAAATGGAATTAGTATGTCTAGCCTACCAAACAGAATTTAGCCTGTCCTACCTTAAACATGCTCAGCACATTTACATTATCCTACAATTGGGCAATATCATCTAATACCACACATATTTTTAATAAATTGTTGAGTATCTTGTGTAATGTATTGAAGGCTATACTGAAAGTGAAAAACAGAAGGTTGTATTTGTACAGAATGGTAGTAAGTGAATTGATTATCTTTGTGATAACATGGCTGACTGGGTGCTGCAGGTCACTGCCAATGCCTAGCATCATGAGACAGTATTATACCACCATGATTAGACCAGAAAAAGATCACGATTCCAAATATGATGTCTACCAAATGCATATCACTTTTGCACCATCATAAAGTCGAAAAATCACAAATTGAACCATCATAAATCAGAGATCATCTGTAGACTTTGGTGCTACTGCCTCATTTCATACTTGGGCAGTTGCAATTTTACCCATTACTGCTCTTACACCATCAGTGCAAATGTTACACAGTGAAAAATGCAAATGATAGTATTATTATGAAAATAGTTTTGACTTAATGAACTACCTGAAAATGGATCACACACTTGGAGAACCACAACTCTAGACATTGCAGTGTGCTTCCTCAACTTCATACAAGTCCACTTAGAATTAATGTTTTTACAACATTATATGTCAGTAAAATGTAAAAACCTTACAACAGTGTGATTCTACTTATTCACGCAGTGTTTGCTTTATTGTGGTTATATAGTTTACTTCTATAGCCCTCTAGTGGCTCAGACAGTAAAGAATCTGCCTGCCATGCGAGAGATGTGGGTTCAATCTCTGGGTCAGGAAGATCCCCTAGAGAAGGGAATGGAAACCCACTTCGGTATTCTTGCCTGGGGAAGGAATCTCATGGACAGAGGAGCCTGGGAGGCTACCGTCCATGGGGTTGCAAAGAATCAGACACAGCGGAGCAACTAACACATACTTTTACTTCTATACATGCTATGAACTTTGTAACTCATTATTTTTGCTGTATATAGGTAGTAATTTTTAAGAGGAATTAAGAAAGGATTTTTAAAAATATTGTCCTTTACACTTAGTCACATATTTATCGCTTGTGGTCTCTTTAGTCTACCTCAGTGTCTATGTGGTGCCATTCTCCTTCAGTCTGAAAAATTTCTGGTCATGTAGATTCTGCTGGTAACAAATTCTCTCAAGTTTTATATACCTGAGAATATCTCTGTTTTTAAATTTTGAAAGATATCCTCACTGCATATAGAAACCAAGGTTGACAGATTTTTCAATTTTTATTGGAGTATAATTGATTTACAGGTTTGTGCTAGTTTCAGGTATACAGCAAAGTGAATCAGTTATACATATACATATATCCACTCTTTTTTAGGTTATTTTCCCATATAGGTCATTACAGAATACTGAATAGAGTTCCCTGTACTGTATCAGTTCAGTTCAGTTCATGGCAGGTTAGGTGGTCTGGTATTCCCATCTCTTTCAGAATTTTCCACAGTTTATTGTGATCCACACAGGACTTTTCAATGATCTCAAGTGGAGGACATGACACATGGGACCATAGGCACAATATCTTACTTTGAATGAGAATATCTGATAAAATGACTCTGGACTAAAAGGACCAGGGAAAATTGTAGAGTGGAGGAGGCAGAGGAATGAAGATGGAAGAGCCAACTATTTTGTAGAGGAGGTCTATCTGTGGTTTGAGCTCTAGGATATTATTCCTATAGGGTCTCTCTTACTAAATGTAATGTTGCTTTGATGAATGTAGAATCAAGATTCATGCAGCACTTGTTTTCACAGATCGGTGGGCTCCAGAAGGTCTGGGTGAAAGAAAATCTGCCTTTTCTTTATTCAGCACACCTCTGGGCCAAGTCTTCACTGGAGGAGTACCATAGTTGAAGAGCACATGACCTCATCAGCTCCAGGTGGGTACAAAGGATGCTGCTGATGGAAGCTTCTCCCATGTGACTCCTGGTGACACTTACCTCAGAAGCATGGTCTTTACAGAGTTGAGTTGTTTGCCTTCCTAATGTGAAACAATCAGATACTTTTGGAAGGAAATAGTCCAAAGTCAAGAAGACTGATTTCACTCTTTATCTTTATTGGAACTTAATTTGCTGTCAATTATCGTGTCTTTACTATACACTTAGAGTTTCATTCATTTACACTCCAGGAAGAATGATGACTCTTTATAACATTTTAATTTAAATTACTGATGCTTAAAACCATGAGCCATTCATTTCCTGCTTTCTTGACATTAGTAATTGGCTATGTCAGGTAGGTGTGGGTTTGAGAAAGTCGTTCAGCTGGCACAAGGATTGATCACTGTGGGGATCATGCTGCTATTTTTTTCCCACAGGTAATTATCAGCCATGTAACACTCTAATATTTGCATTGGAGCACACATTTCAGTTCAGTTCAGTCTCTCAGTCATGTCTGACTCTCTGTGACCCCACAGACTGCAGCATGCCAGGCTTCCCTGTCCATCACCAACTCTGGAGCTTACTCAAACTCATGTCCATCAAGTTGGTGATGCCATCCAACCATTTCATCCTCCGTTGTCCCCTTCAATGCTGCCTTTAATCTTTCCTAGCATCAGGGTCTTTTCCAATGAGTCAGTTCTTTGCATCAGGTGGCCAAAATATTGGAGCTTCAGGTTCAGCATCAGTCCTTTCAACTAATATTCAGGACTGATTTCCTTTAGGATGGACTGGTTGGATCTCCTTGCAGACCAAGAGACTCTCAAGAGTCTTCTCCACCACAGTTCAAAAGCATCAATTCTTCAACACTCAGCTTTCTTTATAGTCCAAGTCTCATATCCATACATGACTACTGGAAAAACCATAGCCTTGACTAGATGGACCTTTGTTGGCCAGGTAATGGGGCACACAAGTGGGTCCCTAAGTACAGCTGTTTTCTCTAGAAGTCAATACCAGAGTTGGGCTGTGGGTTGTCTCTGTAGGGGTGTATGTATATATAGGGTTTTTCTAAAGTAGGTGCTAAAATACCCATAGATCTTTTACTCTACTTACTCTTTCCTTTGTGCTTCCTGTAAGCATCCAGCTAGTGGCAAAATATTTTACCAAATGCTGCTTGTCAGAGGTTTGCTCTTAGAAAGACCGAATAGAAACAGCTACAAGGAAAGGAAGGACAAAGGGTATTTAAGTGATGTAAGATGTGCAGTCATCAAAATCTAAAAAGCTTAAATTGGAAATGATCAGATACCTCACTTCATTGGCAAGAAAACCAATCTGAGTTCGGCAAATATTTGAGAGGGTGTACCATGTCTCGGGAGATGTGCTGTACTCCCCCCAGAGACTCGGAGAAGAAGAAAGCATGGATCTGAACCTCAAGGAATATTCAGATTTACTGGGGAAGAATGAGTGTTAAACATTAAATCATAGTCAAAATGGGTTAAGTGTTCTGATAAGAAAGGAAAAAATGACATAGGAATCTAGAGGAGGAAACCATTCATTCTTGGAAAGAAGGTGAGAAACGATGAGGGTGCAAGGAAGGGACCTTTGGGGTAAGTTGAAAGGGGAAGGGAGGTTGTCAGGTGGAGAAGGAAATGGTAACCCACTCCAGTATACTTGCCTGGAAAATTCCATGGACAGAGGAACCTGGTGGGCTACAGTCCATGGGGTCGCAAAGAGTTGGCCATGACTGAGCACATCAGCAAGTGAAGAAAGATGGCAGGGTGGTGAATTTCTGGAGTGGTCATACTAGCAGACAGCTGGTTGTTAGAATGTTGCTGCTACTGCTGCTGCTAAGTCACTTCAGTCGTGTCCGACTCTGTGTGACCCAAAGGCCGGCAGCCCACCAGGCTCCCCCAACCCTGGGATTCTCTAGGCAAGAACACTGGAGTGGGTTGCCATTTCCTTCTCCAGTGCCTAAAAGTGAAAAGTAAAAGTGAAGTCGCTCAGTTGTGTCCGACTCTTCACAACCCCATGGACTGCAGTCTACCAGGCTCCTCCATCCATGGGATTTTCCAGGCAAGAGTACTGGAGTGGGGTGCCATCGCTTTAGACTGTTAGAGCCATTGAAAAGGCTACTGAAATATTTTGGGAGACTGATGATAAGGCAGTGATGGTGTGGAGTGTTGAGCAGGGCTAATTCAGGCAGACATGTTGGAAATAAGTGATGGCCATTGGGAAACCCACAGATGCAAGAGTTTAGGGAGAGAGAGAGGAGACAAGGATGATGACCTTGTTTCCAGTTTAGGTGAACAGGTGAATATTAATACCCTTAATAGAGGTAGAGTTTTGGAGAGAAATCGATTTGGCTGTGGTCATTCCGAGCTTCTCAGGAATTATACGTTGGGATTGTGCATCAGTGTTTAGGATAATACCTATAGACCAACTCTGATGGTCTATGGACCAATTCTGATGATCTGTAGGTATTAAACACATCTTATTCTAATTTTAAACAATTAGCATTTTGGAAAAGGCCTTAGACTTTCTGGCATGTAAGTTTGAAACCCTCATTAATGCATTCTTCATCATATTTTTGGTTCAAAGAAATGATATCCCCTCATTAATATTTTAGTATTTTATCTGGTGATATACTATGTTTCTATTTTTGTAGCCTCTGGAGAAAGAAGCATCCCAGTTAAATTATAGCCTACTACTAACATATTGTGAATCCCTAGAATGGAGCTTATGTTTGTAGAGCCAGTATAAAGTGTTACTTAAAAATTCAAAGTGTATTAAAGGGAAACAAATAGTTACTCGTCAATCTCTCTCTCTCTCATTTTTTTTTTCTATGAAAGACAAAGTAGTCACTAGCAAAAATAACCAGTAACCTGATGATATCATTCAGTTGTTTGTGTGGCGGTAGGGGAGGGGACTGGGCTTCCCAGGTGGCGCAGGGGGTAAAGAAGGTTCCATGAACAGAGAAGCCTGGTGGGCTACAGTCCGTGGGGTCACAAAGAATCAGTCAAAACTGAATGACTGAGTGTGCACACACACACATAGGGGAGGAGATTGGTGTTAACAGTTGGACATTGCTTCCATCTGCCTTTTCTGCTCATGACATGCCATGGCTCCCAGTGGATGGAGGGATAAAGTCAAAAACTCTCAGGCTGATTTTCAAGTCTCCAGTAGTCTGGACCCCCTTCACGTCTATGACCCATTTTGTATAAATATCACTAATAAGAACTTTTTGAGCGTGCTTGGTCTTCTACCTTCACTCAAACAGGACACAGGCATTTCTGCTTTGGTGTCTGCTCAGATTTGTCTGCATCATCTTTGTGTCCAGAGCCTTTTCAGCCCATGATGCTGATGACTCGGTGTATTAACTGATGGGTGATGTGAAGCCAAGGACAGTTTCCAATATGATCTGATGCTTTGTTTTATTCAGGAGGGTGTCTCTGGGACCAGAGATCCTGGTAGGTGGAGTGGGAGGCCTTTCAGGGGTCCAGTGAGTGGGGAGTGCCAAGAGCCAGCGTGAGGAATCCTGCAAAGCAGTGACAAGCTGAATTCTAGAGTAGAGGAGTCAAGTTAGACAGATATTTCTGAAACAGTGTCAACATTAACCAATGGTCCTTGATTACCTTTCAGATTTCTCTTTTAGATGTCAAAGATGAGTCCTTTTCAGGAAAAGAGATAATGAGAAGCAAAGAGAAATGTCCAGTCCTGTTTAGGGCAAATCAGTTCATACTGTCTGGAATATCCAGGTGGCCTTGGTCAATTAGAAGCTGAAAATGCCACTTTCAAGAGAAGCCAGAAAAAAGGGCTATAAAATAACTATAAAAAGAACCACAAATATTTTCATGCTAATTGTGGCTTCTAAAGTCTTTGAGGGGGGCTTGAAAACAGTTTGTTTTTAACATAGTTTCAGCATTATTCTTGCCATCTTATTTTTAAAACACTATTTGCAGTATCTACAATGAAAACGCTTGCTTAGCAGTCTAACCCATATTAATCACAAATTCCAAATTCATGGCATCAGAATTACAAGAAGTTTCATATTATATAATTAGAAGAAGATTCCAGTCTTTGGTTCATTGACTCTGGAGCCATATTAGAGTCTTGTTATATTCGATAATGACACAGCAGACATTCTATCAGAACTTGGATATCTGGAGAGAGATTCCAAAATGCTTTAATCTTGTCGCAAATCAGAGGCAGCTGCTTCTTATAAAAAAGAAATCTCGTGTTTGCATGGTGCGCAGAAAGCCAGTGTGACTTATAGTCTTAAATAGCAGATTCTGGGGTTTTGGGTTGGCAGGTGTTCTCCATCAAGCAGCCCCCATTCCCTTGCTGATTACTCTTGGTTTTATTTCTTTAGACTTCTCCCAAACTGCAAATTGCTTTTGTGTAATGAACTTGATCACAAGCACTTAGGCATTTTATGGTGAAGTTTGAGCATTATCTGGAGACTTTTATACACTGGAGAAAACGGACGCATGGAAAATGTAATCCGAATACAACTTGCCCTCTCTGAGCACAGAATAACTAAAGAGGAATGTTGTTATCTTCAGTCAGTCAAGGGCTGCAAGCTTCGAGTGCTGAGCCTACAAACCTTCTGATGGGTCTATGATGACATGAAACTGCTGTCGTAGAAACTCTAAAACTAACAAGGGTATTAGCTTCATTGATTTTCTGAAAATGGGAAAGGGGGGAAAAAAAAGTGCTCAGCTAAGTCCAGGAAAGAGATTTAATATAACTGTCTTTTAATAATATTAAGTTTCCTAGAATCAATATTTTCACCCCCTCATATTATACCATGGCTTGCTACCCACCAGTTGCTATGTAGGAGAATGGGAATCAATAGAAGGCTTACCTTCTTTGGAGACTGTCTCAAAGGCCTGCATAATGGAGCACAGATGAGGAAGAATGAAATTGAATTTTAAGCACATTGACATTATGCCATCATCTTCAACCCGGGGAATACAGATTGTTCTGGGCCCATGGGACCCATGAGGCTCCGGGCAAAGAGGTACCAGGTACAGACTGGCTCACAAAATCCAGTGTCTGTGGCTTCCTCCAGGACTGCTTTACAAAACAAATCCAGGACTTTGGGGGGATCACTCCTAAAAATATCTTCAAATACTTCCAAGCGTTACTTGATGAGTACTGTTTATGATGTGTTAAGTTTAACTTGAGTGGCTTTAAAATTATATCAGATCCAGTCTGCGTTAACTCAGACTCATGCTGAAACCCCTTTCTACTTAGCTTTATTTTATTTTTCTTTATTTCAGAAATTCAAATGGGTATTTCTTAGCTGATAAAAAATAACTCTTGATAGAATCACCAAACATTATTTACAGCATGCTAAGATGACATTTTAAATTTTATCCACAGAAAATACTCAAAAATAGTACAAAATACCCAAACCTCAAATTTTGAGAGAGGGTAGAGCACATTAGTTTTTGAGTGTTGATTAATAGTGCTTTTTGTCTCTTAAGAGGTTGACTTGAAAAAAAAGCTCTGGAGATGTTAATGTGATACTGAGATCACATTATTTTACTTTGAAGGTTTAGTGCTCATAGAAACCTAGGATGCCAGGGAAGCGGGCAGAACTCAGGGAGAGAGTAGACCCTCCCCACATTTTAAAAGGACAGCCATGGAAAGCAAGGCGGGTTCTGCTGACCACATGGGCTCACAGCTCATGCAGTGGGCATGCTGACTTTAGCCTAGGGATGGTCTGCACCAGCCAGGAAACCCAGCTGCCCTGTGGGTGGACAGCAGCCCCATTTTCTAGGAGAGGGTCACTGTTCTGAGCTGGAACCCCAGAAGACTGGGAACTTCCCAGGTGGCTCGGTGGTAAAGAACCTGCCTGCCAATCCAGGAGATGCAGACTCAGTCCCTGGGTTGGGAAGATCCCCTGGAGGAGGAAACGGCCCCCCACTCCAGTATTCTTGCCTGGAGAATCCCGTGGACAGAGGAGGTTGACAGGCTGTAGTCTATAGGGTCGGTAGGAGTCAGACACTGAGTGACTAGGCACACACACCAGCACCCAGGAGGCTGAGAGGTGGACTTTTCTTTACCTCTTCTTTGCCATCCTTACAACTCCAGAGCTGTGTTCTTCTAATCTCCTCCCCGCCACCTGTGTGAGGAAGGCGCTAGAAGTTCTGCAGGATGCCGGGACTACCAGGGCTCTGTTCATGGTGCAGAGGATGTCTGCTTCCCCTCTGAAGAATGGGTAACAGGCCTGAGAGCAGGGAGCAAAATAAGCAAGAAGCCAAACCACATCCGAAAACAAGGTGCTCCCTTTCTTCTTGAGATGGTACCCTGCAGTCCCCAAGGCTCTAATGTTTGGAAAGGACTGTGGAACATTCACAGCTGAGTGGGTGGATAGGAGTGTCACCCTGCACCCTGGCTGGTGTCAGGTGTCAGCGGCCTTGGTTGGCCTCCGGGTTCTCCAAGCCCTGGGTGTATGAGTCAGGTTCATCGATCAGCATGGCTGCCCACAGCTCTTTTATGATCACAAAGTGCCCTTTTGCGCAGTTCATGTCTCAGGGGCAGATAAGACACGTGACTCTCTTCCCAGGAGCACTCTGCATGCTCTAAATCTTTGGCCATGCCAACTTCTTGTCATGATGCATTGGCGTGTTAGCCAACAAGGAAACAAACCCAGCTTAAACGGAGCTGAGAGGTGGACCATGCTTGGGTCTGGGAGCAAATAAGAAGCCAGCTGGTGTCCCCTGATTCTTTCCTCATATCCTCCCATCTGTGTTGGACTCTCCCATTGCTCCATCAAGAAGGGAGAAATTTTGAAGGGATAAAGTGAGTCTCCTTTTGGGGATCATTATTTTCCATCTCTGTCCTTCCCCATCTCATTCTGTCACTTTATCTCACTGCCCACCCCATTTGTCCATTTGTTTCTCTTCCTCTGTGTCCTTCTCTGAAAATCTGCTTTTTAAATTTATCCCTTTCTTCTGCTATAGATGGTGATTTGTGTTTCCAGTGCCTGGTGTGCAGTAAGACTTTTCTGAAAAAGATTCCTCCAAAAGTTCATCCTGTAACATGTTTCAATCTGGGAAAGGAATCTCAGAATCATTGATAAGTTCCATGTATATCAGCATTTTTTTTTAAAGACTAGTGATCCAGATGAAACTTTTCCAGCCTTTTTTTCAAGTTTCACCTCCCTCCAAGTTGCTGCCACTATTGAGACATTTGTAATTTGATTCAGGTAGCCCGGTCTGTGCAGTTATCACTGTCTGTTAGTCTACAAATTCCAAAATGAGGACCTTCTACACATTGACACAAGATTAATTATTATAGCGCTACATGCCAAATTTAACTAAAAAATTATATGTTTGTTTGCTGACTCGAATCTGAGCTGGAAAGCGTGAGTTTGGGCTTTTTCCTTACAGAACTCCGGGTACAGCTTCAGCTGGGCATTCTGGCCTCAGCTCATTACCTGTCCTTGATAACAAAGCTTTCCTCCCAAACAAAGGGCTTTCCTAATTCAGACGCCTCCCTCTCAGACTTTAAGTGCCACTCTGCTCACTGGTTCTGGCAAGATGACCAGCTCTAGTGACAGGAGCAGGCCTGCTCAGTCACTGAGTTGCGTCCAACTCTTTGTGACCCCATGGACTGTAGCCTGCCAGGTTCCTCTGTGGGATTTTCCAGGCAAGAATATTGGAGTGGGTTGCCATTTCCTTCTCCAGTGAGGGAAGAGCTGTTCACAATGGTCCACCTACTCAGACTGGCAACTTTTAACTCCGTTCTCCAGAAAGCATTCTTCGCTTTCTGTCTTCCAAATGGAGAATGTAACAGCTTTTCCTGTTCATGGAGAAAATATTACTTCAAGTTTCTCTATGCATTGAAATGTAGGAAAATAAAGAAAATTGATTTCAGTATAGGTATTATTTCACCATACGTGATTTATTTATAGTCGGTGTTCAATATCCTAGTGTTCCTGGGATGGACTTTTGCTGAAATGAATTACAATGGGGAATTACCAAAAACGCTCTTTTTGTTATTGTTTTAATAGAGCGTATTTGGACAGATCGTATGACCTCAGATAACCTCTGCTATCTTTAAACATCGCTGCTGCTCACCCTGTCTGTGTTCATCACTTTTAATGTGATGCATCTGTACTGTGTAGAGTCACTTCGGTGGCTCAGTGGTAAAGAATCTGTCTGCCAATGCAGGAGTCTCGGGTTTGATCCCTGGGTTGGGAAGATCCCCTGCAGAAGGAAATGGCAACCCACTCCAGTATGCCTTCCTGGGAAATCCCATGGACAGAAGAACCTGGAGGGCTACAGTCTGTGGGCTCACAAAAGAGCTGGACGTGACTTAGCGACAAAACAACATATAAGCGATACCACAGGATATCTGTCTTTCTCTTTCTGATTTGCGTCACTTAGTGTGGTAGTCCGTGGTTTACAATCTGGCCTTTGGCATCTGGCTTCTTTGACTTGGCATAGTATTTCCAGTGTTCGTGTATGCTGCATGTAGTAGGCAGACTTTAGTACTCCCTCTTTTTGGCTGAAGGATATTCTTAAATTAACTTTTTTTCCTTGAATGAATATTATTATTTTGCTTCAGTGTTCAGAAGATGGAAGACTCCTACCTGAGGACATTTTCTCATCATTCACATAACCAAGTACAGGAACTGGGCAATATTTGATTTTACTTGCATTTTGCTGCTTCTGCTGCTAAGTTGCTTCAGTCTTATCTGACTCTGTGTGACCCCATAGACGGCAGCCCACCAGGTTCCCCCGTCCCTGGGATTCTCCAGGCAAGACATTGGAGTGGGTTGCCATTTCCTTCTCCAATGCCTAAAAGTGAAAAGTGAAAGTGAAGTCGCTCAGTAGTGTCCGACTCTTAGTGACCCCATGGACTGCAGCCTACCAGGCTCCTCCGTCCATGGGATTTTTCCAGGCAAGAGTCCTGGAGTGGGGTGCCATTGCCTTCTCCTTCTCCCATTTTACTTATTCATTTATTAATATTATTAACATATCAGGCATAAAGTATCAGCACAATCAACAACTAGACTATTGACAATAATGTTAATTGACATTTGTGCACTGCCTTCCTCAGGAGAAGTCTAACTTGTGCTGGGATTTCATAATGCTGCTCTTTCCTTATTTCATTAGTACAGTCAGCCCCCCATATCCATGAGTTCCAATTCTGCAGATTCAATCAACCAAGGATAGAAAATATTCTTAAATTAATCTTGTAATTGCAGTTCATTCTATTGCTGATTCAAGACTCATGAGCCCTGTGTTCTTCACAGATGTCTACCTGCCTAGTTTCTTTCTTTCCAAAGCATAGTTTGGGAATTTATCCCTGGGAAGTTTCATTTTGTTAATGAGATGATGGAAATGATGTTGATGATGCTTCTAATAATGATGATGGTGGTGGTAATAATACACACCTTCTTTTGACTATCTACCATGTAACCATAAAAAGTGCTGGAAACTTGCTTCCCTGGTAGCTCAGACGGTAAAGTGTCCGCTTGTAATTCAGGAGACCTGGGTTCTATCTCTGGGTCGGGAAGTTCCCCTGGAGTAGGAAATGGCAATCCACTCGAGTACTCTTGCCTGGAAAATTCCGTGGATGGAGGAAACTGGTAGGCTACAGTCCACGGGATCGCAAAGAGTCAGACATGACTGAGCCTCTTCACTGGTTCACTGGTCAAATTCTCAGAGGAACTGTGCTGGTTAGAATCTCATACTCACTTAACAAAAGGGGGAACTGAGGTGCAGATGAGTTAAATCCTCATCTGTGAGCGAGCAGCAGAGTTGGATTTGTGGCCAGGACCTTCTGCTTCACTGTCCACTCTCTCCCAGGCTCCTTACTTTCCCTGATTCTTTCAAGTTGTTCCAGGTCATAGAATAAGAGACGAGTAACCTAGTTTTCCTGATCTGAAGACAGGAGCTGGACTGAATCAGGTTCTTCATGGGATCATGATGGCATTGGAACTAACTTTGATCATTTGATGCTTTATGAGAACACTTCACGTGGCTTTCCTGGTGGCTCAGAGGTTAAAGCATCTGCCTGCCATGTGGGAGACTTGGGTTCAATCCCTTGGTCGGGAAGATCCCCTGGAGAAGGAAATGGCAACCCACTCCAGTATTCTTGCCTGGAAAATTCCATGGACAGAGAAGCCTTGTAGGAGCCTTGTAGTTCATGGGGTCACAGAGAGTTGGACACGACTGAGCGACTCCACTCACTCACCTGGTTCCAGCCTGTGCAGTTCCTTCCTTATACCAGATCCTCCCCTGAACACCCTTACCTGTACGTATTCTGCACATTCTTCCTTACAGTACATATCTTTCTTCCTTTCAAAGGCAAATTGAACCTAGTTCCCTCTCTAAAGCTATCTCCTTCTACTTTAACCAAGTCTCATCTCCTTTCGTGACTCTGATAATGTGCTTTTCTGTGCTTTACCTGTAGGTCCTTATCATCCATGATCACGCTACTAATTACAGTTTTGTGTGTCCATTTGCCTCCTCAGGGAGATGAAATGTTACTTCAGATCTCTGTCTTCACTAGTAAGTCTTCAGTAGATCCCCCACTTCCACATCCAGCTTTTAGTTCAAGTTCACACATAGAATTATACTTTGGCATAGTTATGTGAAGTATGGGCTTCCCTGGCTCAGAATCTATCTGCCTGCAATGTGGAAACCTGGGTCTGATATCTGGGTGGGAAGATCCCCTGGAGGAGGGCATGGCAACCCGCTCCAGTATTCTTGCCTGGAGAATCCCCCTGGACAGAGGAGCCCGGTGGGCTACAGTCCATGAGGTCCCTAAAAGTCAGACTAGCTGAGCAATTAAGCACAGCACACATGTGAAATAACTGGTAGAAGAGCAGACTTCAACTTCATACTATCCCCTCTGCATTGATTTTGACCAAAGTCAGGAATCTAAATACACAAAGCCACAAGCATAAAGTGGGTTTAGAGAAGAACTGTGCTAGAATGAATCTTACAGAAAGTAGTTTTGGAGACTCAGGAGGGGGCTGTTTGACTGTTAGTGTTGAGACTGACTGGCCATGTTTGACATGACCCCTTATCAGGCGGTTGGGGTACCTGGGTCAGGTATGTGCTATCATGCCTTTAGTAGGAAGCTCTAATCTCTTGATAAAACATTGACCATATATACTGTGTTCCTCTAAACACAGGTGGCTAAATGTTGGTTTATTTCTTTTTAATTTTTATTTATTCATTCATTTATTTATTTTTTTAGAGCTTCCATTTTAAATATTGGTTTGAAGTTGCATAACTTGGTTACTTTTGAAGCATGAATTTAGTACTGGAGCTATACTTGCTGAAAGTAAAAGTCTTTCCTGTTTTGGTTAATTTGATATTTATGGAGGAAGCTCATCAACTCTTTGAGGTATTAAAGAGACATTCTATTTGGTTTGGGCATGGATGTTGCCACCAAACTTCAGTGGCTTAACACAGTAAGAATTTATTATTATTCCACATGGTTTTGTGGAAGTGCAGTGGGGCTCTGCTCCAAACAAGTATTGTGCACCCTACATAGTAGCTTTAAAAAGTTCCCTCCCCACCGACTCTAGCCAAGCACACACCTTTTTTGATATTCCTCTGATAAAGAAATGGTATCTGTGTCTCCTATCTATTTTCCAGGCAAGAGTACTGGGGTGGGGTGCCATTGCCTTCCCCGATACAGCCTTGACGTACTCCTTTCACGATTTGGAACCAATCCATTGTTCCATGTCCAGTTCTGTTTCTTCTTGACCTGCATACAGATTTCCCAGGAGGCAGGTCAGGTGGTCTGGTATTCCCATCTCTTTAAAAATTTTCCACAGTTTTTTTGTGATCCACATATTCAAAGGCTTTGTACTATGTATATAGAAGGAATACAAAATTGCACACACACGGACACATATGAACTGAACTCATAGGACTTATGACTACTCCAAAATTATGATTTTATTCTACTAGCCATGTTGTGAAAATTTTCTTTTTAAAAATCCTGTCTTTTTAAGATTTTTTTTTCTCAAATTCAAGTTTTCAGGAGAAATACTCAATATGTTTTATATTTTCTTCTCAATTCTCTTATTTAGGAAAACATATTTTCTTTTTTATTATAAAGATTGCTGGGTTTTCTCCCAGAGGATAATGTAAAGTTTTAATGACCATTGTTATGTATCTCAAACATACAGTATAGTTTTTTTATAAGTATTTTTAAAATTATCTCTAATTGAAGCACCTTTAAAATATTAAGGAAATTTTAAGGCAGTTACTCTTTTTTTTAACTTTTTATTTTGTATTGGGATGTAACCAATTAACAATGTTGTGATAGTTTCAGGTGAACAGTGAAGAAACTCAGCCATACGTATACATATATCCATTCTCCCCCAAACTCTCCTCCCATCTAGGCTGTAAGGCAGTTACTCTTAATTCCATAATTCTGCTCTAATTGTTTTTATTTTATCCAGTGTGTGTGTGTGTGTGTGTGTGTGTGTGTATAGTTGTAATTATAATACACATACAGTTTGGGGACCTGCATTTTAACCTCAAGCTATTTCATATACACTTTTCCATATTTTTAAATAACCTTCATATGTATCATTTTAAATGTCTACATAATATTCCTTTGAGTTGCAATAATTTTTCCATTATCCTATCACTGAGGTTGTTTACAGTTTTTTGCTATTACATTTGGTATTCCAGTGAATACTGTTGTTCAGGTACTTTTCTGTTTTATTGGCTTCATTACAATAAATTCCCAGAAGTATAATTTGCAAGTCAAACAGTATAAAGCATTTTCTTCCTTTAGTTGTGGTGGTGGTGGTGGTGGTTGTTAAATACCTGATTATTTTCAGTTTGTTTGTTAGTTAGCTGTCTCTATGCTTAAATTCTATTATAATTGTATTTATTATAAACCTGAATGATTCTTATTGCTGTCTGTTGGGCTTGGGTATACATGAATCAGACTCTTCTAATATAAGAACAGCCATAAAGCAGCAGGTCTGGAGGAAGTCCCCATAAATACAGTAGAAACATTTTATAGGTTTCTGAGGGGATTCTGTAACTATATAGTGGAAAATCTGTTCTGTTGGGGCTTAGGGTATAATATTCTCCTCACTTAGCAGTTAAGAAAATGAAGCAACATAAAAAACAGTGTAAGGAAGTTAGAGAAATTTAAGAAATAACTGAATCTATTAAATACTCAGGAAGAAGCAAGTTTTACAATTTAAAACAAATGTGTAAAGCTAAAAACCACATATATTCTCTTTGTCTCAGAGCTTGATTTTTTTAACAGGAAAATGGACTGTTCTATTTTCCTTCTTATATTTTTTTAGAAATTTATAGATGAGAAACTTATCCCCAGCTTTAATAATACTATTTTTTCAACAAATGATTTCTTGCCTTTAATGTTGTAACTGTCATCTAATAATATTCTCTGTAATTTTTATGTACAGAATATAAAATGTGTTTATCAACTCCAAGTTATATATGTGATTGCTCACATATGTTAAAATAAGTCAAAGGAAAAATGTGTTTCAATCTCATTCATTAAAGCAAGTGATAAATCTGTTTAGTGACTATTTCATTTGTAAATAATTGAGTTTTTTTAAATAACATCTGTGAAACTCTTTTACCTTATCATATCTTTTCCTAGGAACTTCAGTATATTGGTTCTGATTCATCTAAGTAATTTCTCACCTTTCACTGGTGTGTTTATAACCAGGTCACTAGAATATACCCTGTCATATCTGATTGCATAAGCATGACTTAAAATAGTACCAAGCTTGTCATCATTCCACCCAAAGCAACCCCTTATTCTGTCATTGTTGTCCCCACTGTCCTCAGTACTCAGGTTTAGTACTGTAGAATCATTCCTGACTCTCAGTCTTCTCTTCCCTCAACACTAGTTAATCTCCAGATCAACTCCCTCTACTCTTTCTTTCTATTTTCCACTGCCGCCACCTCAGTCCTGAGACTCATTACTCCTATACCACTGCAACAGACTTCAATTTTGCATGTATAATTTTATTGTTTAGAAAAGTGGTTTATTCCAGGAAACTTCATCACTTACTACTTATAGTCTTACCTGTTGAAAAAAAAGAAACGCAGATTTTGGAAAAACAGAAGAAAAACTCACCTTTTTTGTATAAAGTTACTTCTATTTCAAGAAAGGTATTTTGGTAGCAGAAAATAATATTCTCTCATATAGAGTAAATTATGAACCTGAAAAGACTTATTTCTAGAAAGTGCCAAATCTTAGAAGGATGACCTTCTAATATGCTTTGTCAAGTAGTCTATCATTTAAGCATAAGTAAATCCATACACAGAAATGAAGGCAGCTAATAAGAAAAGTGTAAAAGGGATATTAAAAAAACTTTAAAAGAATGCCCTGTTCATAAATTAAGAAAAAGATTAAGCTTTAGAATAAAACACAGGAAACCATACCAGCTCCCAGATAAAGAGGCACCATAGTGCTCCTGGGACATTACTTCAGCAATCATTTCCAAAAGGTGGCTGGGGCTTGCAACACAACCAAATTTAAACAGAAGAACTGTAGGAGTTACAGGATTATACCAGCACTATCAGAAGGAACATCTGACACAGAATATATTCATTTGATATGGGATTTGTTTGTATCCTTTGTCTTTGACTAATCTAGAATGAAAGATGTATCCCTTGGCACTCTTTTTCTGCCTTCTTCAGTTATAAAACATGTTTTATAATCTTTATTTTTTTTGAAAGGGATCACATGCAATGGTCAAAAGAAGAAGAAGAAGAAGCCAGAAAAAAAGTAGAGGAAAACTCAGCTGTGCGAGTCCTTTTGGAAGAGCGAGGTAAGCAGCTATATGTAGCTCCTGGAGCCTGGCTTTTCTGTTTGACCTCCCACTGATTCAGTTCACACCTTAGTCTCTTTTCCTCCTAATTGTGTCACCATTTTAGAGAGTCCTTAGCTTCTGCCTGTGCTAATTTGCTTGTTCCTTTAGGAGAATTCCCAGTCATTCCAGTGTAGTGAAACCAAAGTTAATGAAATAAATTACGTACTCACCCTATACATACTTGCTCTTTTAATAGTCATATTATTGCTTTCTCTGGGAGATAAGTAAAGGTGGCATTTCAAGCAAGATAGGAAAACACAATTTAAAAAATTTCCTTGTTGTTATGCATCTTTTAGTATGCTCTTGTGCATTTCAACTACTGGGAATAGTCAATGAATTCAGCAACTTTGAGCAAAGAAGGTAAAGTCATATCAAAATGTTGCTGGTCTTTTAAGATGAACACAAAGTTTCAATAACGATTTAAGCTATTTTTCTTGGAGGCCTTTGATATTTAGAGTTTAATTTAGGTAAGGCCTTGCCAACCTTCAAAAATGGTCTCTAAAATATTGCCCTATTGTGTAATCACCAAGCCAGAAAATAATAAGTATGGGTGAAGATGTGGAGAAATGAAACCCTTGTGCACGACTGGTGTAATTAAAAAATGGTACAACCTCTACTGAAAACAATATTTAAGTTCCTCCAAAAATTAAAAATGGAACTACCATATGATCTGGCAGCCCTACCTCTGGATATATAGCCGAAAGAATTGAAAGAGATACCCAAAAGGTCTTGAAGGAATATTTGCATACCTTTGTTCATAACAACACTATTCACAGTAGACAAAAGGTAGAAATAGCCCAGATGTCCAGCAGATAAATTGATAAACAAAATGTGGTCTATTCATATGGAATATTATTCAGCCATAAAAATAAATGGAATCCCTGTCACATGCCATATAATCTGGATGAACTTTGAGGACACTATGTTAGGTGAAATAAGCTAGTCACAAAAAAGGCAAATACTATATGTGTCCACTAATATGAGGTATCTAAAGTAGTCAGATTCATAGAAAGTTGCATGGTGGTTAGCAAGGGCCTAGAAGAATGGGAAACAGAGTTGTTGTTTAGTGAGTATAGTTTTGGATCTACAATGGAAAAGTTATGGGCATCTGTTTCACAGCAATGTAAATACACAACACTGCTGGACTGTTCACTTAAAAATGGTTAGGATGGTGAATGTTATGTTTTTTAACCACTTTTTTTTTTTAAGACACTAAAAAATTTCGCCTCTGTCCTACTCACTGAGTAGCTGGGAACCCACAGACAGTTGGCCCAACCCTTACACTCTTCTAGAGAGGATTTCCTGCCTTGTTTTTTTTAAAATGATTTCTCCTTTAAAACAAGTTGTTTTGTTTTGTTTTCTTTAAAAAAATACAGTTTATTGGTATACCAAATACCCACAGAAATTAACACAATTTATAAATGAGTTTTCACAAAACTCAGTGAATTTTCCCAATACCCTTATTCAGAAACAGAAAATTATCAGTAATCCAGAAACTTCCTCATGTTGTGTCCCAGTTACTTTCCTAAATCCCTAAGACTCCACATAGAGCACCCACTGTTCTGGCTACTAATACCATAAATTAGTTTTTCCAGAACAACTTGGTTCTGGTCATCATCTCTCAGTCACTCATGGGGTCGCTGAGGGTCGGACACGACTGAGTGACTTCACTTTGACTTTTCACTTTCGTGCATTGGAGAAGAAAATGGCAACCCACTCCAGTGTTCTTGCCTGGAGAATCCCAGGGACGGGGGAGCCTGGTGGGCTGCCGTCTATGGGGTCACACAGAGTCGGACACAACTGAAGCGACTTAGCAGCAGCAGCAGCATGTAGCAATATCAGTGTACTTGTGAAAACTGTGGCCATGGGCCAAATCCAGCCTACTGCCTGTTTTTATAAATAAAGTTTTATTGGAGCACATGCTCATTTGTTAACATTGCCCATGACTGCTTTAGAGGTGTATCTAAAGAGTTGAATAGTTGCAAAAGACTCTATATAGCCCACACAGACTACTTATTATCTGGCCCTTTACAGGAAAAGTTTGCCAACCCCTGAGATAGAATTTTGTTTCCACATTGATCAGCTGTCCTGAAACTCCCCAGGGAAAAATGTTTGCATTCCTCCTCTGTTCAAGCCAAGTATAGTAAAAATCACTAGCCCCACTGGTAGTTAACTATTGTTCTGATGACTTTAGTCTACACTTGAGGCTAAAGTTTGAAGCAAAAGTGCTGTTGAAACTGAGCTAGTGAAACAGCCCTCATTAACTGCCCTTTACCAGTCAAGGGGGCAGTGTGGCCCTATCTTATCCTCTGGTATCATTTGCTGTCCTTTGGAGCTAGTTTTCCTTCCTGACCGTAAGCATGAATGTGTCCTGAAGGATGAACAGGAAAGAAGAGCACCTGATCCACAGTGGAACCATTCTATTTTTATGAGCTCCAGCCATGCAGTCCCAGAATGGGATGTGGCCAGGGAGTGTTGGGGTTGGATTTGAGAGTGCATACCAGTGGCAATTCTGCTTACAAATCAGCCAACATTGCATTCCTTTGCAGGAACTCTGTCACACTGTTTCTGAGGAAGTATAATTTTGCTTCTTTGCCAGCAGCTGCACAGACATATTTTCCACATTACTCAAGCTTCTGCTAGTGGCCACCTGGATATGACAGAGAGAATCAAGCCTAAACAGAATTAAAAGATATCAGTCATCTTAATTCTTTTCCAGGAAGTTAAAAATTATCCATAGTTTATTTCCTGAGAATATGAAAAACCAAGGAGTTTTTTTTTTTCATGCTCTTATGAGTATTTCTGTTTAGAACATAAATAGATGAGCAGTGCTGATAATGTTCCCTTAAAGTGCTCTATATGTGGCTGCCTGTTTTGGCCTATTTATGTTAACAATGAACTTGAGTGAAGCTAATGAGGAGGTTATTTTCAGGCCTTGGAAACCGCAGTAAAGGAAAATGACAGTTCCCACAGAACCATAATGTGACTGAAATAGAAAGGTGGTGACTGGCCTTTCTCTATAGAAGCAGGAAAAGTAAGCTGGAGAGGACTGATGATACTCCTTTGAAGCATTTGGTTTGCTTATTAGCATGTCCAGTCTCTTTCTGAGCAAGTTTTCTGGCTGCTGTGGAGACACAGAACAAAAGAATTCATTTTAAAATGCCTCCCAGTGATCGAGGCTTCTGTTGGGTCCCTACCCCCATAACACTACTCAGTGCAGTGGACTTTATTCATGTCAGAGAACCACTACAAGGAGTGGAACCCACAATGAGGGCGACCATTACATCACACGTAAGCAAGATTGCACAGAGCAGCAACCAAGGCAACTGCTGAGCGTGGCGAAGAAAGAAAGAAAGCTTCTGTCCTGAGGAGCCATGTTGAGTGACAGGACATCACAGTGAGACCAGATACATACCCAGCCACCCACTCCAGTCTCCACCAGGGATCATCAACCTGCAGGTCTGCAGAAGCCCTTGGTGAGGCTCCTAATTGGATATTTAATGTCTCTGATGAATATAGGTCAAGGTGAAGAGATCCATTTAAAAGCTCTATTCCCAAACGCTGTGAAAACCCAAAGGAAGCTGTGACCTGGTTCTTCTCCCACTGCCCCTGTTAACCACTGTCTCTCTCTTTTTTATTTATATTTATTTTTATTTGTTTGGCTGCACAGGTTCATAGTTGTGGCATGTGGGATCTTATTCCCCAATCAGAGATCAAACCCAGGCCCCCTGCATTGGGAGCACAAGAGTCTTAGCTACTGGACCACCAGGGAAGTCCCTACAATTTCTTCTTATCCAGGAGGGTCCTAAATCTTTGAAAAAGCCAATTTTCTCTCATCGCGAAGTAGTCCACTTACAGAATAGTATATAGCATGAGCCTTGTTTGTTGATTTTATCTTACTTATTTTAATGCCACTGGGAAGAGGTACTGGTTGTTCTCCCATGCTGACCAGCTCTCTGGCACCTTCCTTTTGGTCTCTGTGTGTGTCAGTCTCTCCTGACTCTCCCATTTCCCATTTCTCATCTATTGTCTCAGCTGTTGGTGAGAACTGAAGTCCGGAAACACCCTCACAATTCTGAAAATAAGAACTTATCTGTCACAAGTGAGACGGTCTTTTGCTGTAAGGTGGCTGAAGTTTTCATTCCTGTGATTAAAATGTAAAGCATCTAGGCTATCATTAGCAATATTTCTTTCAATTAGATGTTCAGATTAATGATTTGTGATTCCACATTTCCTTTTGGTAATTTATTTTAAATTTTATAATGGCTCAGATTTCTTTTTAAAGCAGATTAAGTCAGAGAAATGAGAAAGATACATTTGGCAGTTTTTGAGTTAATATGATTATATTTTTAATTTCCTAAAAATATTTCCAGTGTGTTATATCTCAGCTGGTAATTAAGCAAATGTAATGGGTTTTTTAAACTTAATAACAAATGCAGCTGCTATTTTTACTTTAAAATACCCTTGTAAATAGCTATCTACCTAGGGTGAGTTACCTATGTCAAGAAAAATAGTAAAAAAATCCCACTATACCTTCCTTTGTGAATACCTTGCCACTTGAGAGTGTTCTGTGAGAAAAAATAGAGTAGCTTAAAGTTTTGTGTGCTGATAAATTTAGAGTACTTGTTTATAGGTCAGCTTTGGTTGTTAATTTCATACTGTGCTCAGACTTCAAGTTTCATAACTTTTAAGAGTTTTATTTTATTAGACAATTAACTTTTTCAATGACATGTGGAAATTTCCAACTTTTAGAGCTTAGGTGTTTGTGTAATTGATGTACAAAAACAGCTTTAAAATGACTTTTGTTACATTACAGCTTAGAATAAATTTTCATAATTTGTACTAATATGTCAGATACTTAGGTGGTTTAATTCAGTTTTTTTAGTTGTGATATTCAGTGTGATTTCTGAATATTTAAGTATGGTTAGTATGTCATAGTCTTTCTTGCCCTCAGCAGTATTGAATTTAATAAATGAATAATTGAAAAGTTGTTTCATCTGACTGTGGTTAAACAGATCACTACACCCCTTTTATTGCCGTTGGCATAGAGCAATTAGCTCTGAGTTGGTAACCTAGGAAAGTAAAGGGAAATTTTTCTCCTCCAGGAAAAATGGATATACCTGTTTAGAAAGTCAGCTGGACAAGATAAAGACAGGGCTGATTTCTCCACATTGTATTCTTTTATCATTATTGGATTGACCGTGAGTGTTAAACTAAACTTTTCTCTCATGGTCAGAAAAGTCACTCAACCAGTTCCCCTGATACCACAGATACTCTTGCAGTTCACAAAATTAAATTAAATGTTGGATGTGTTTACCTTGTCTCACAGCCATAATTATGAGTTTGATTGAGCTTCCTTGGGGTCTCAGAAGCTGTTATAGTTTGCTGGGAACTGTGAGATTGTCTGCATTGATTGAAGGTACTGCTGAAATCACAACCTGAAAAAGCAGAAAAAAACCCCCAAAAACCCAGTTCTAGTCCATTAGCCTTTATCCCAGCCCATTCTGTTTTGTATCTGTTTTGTTGCTGTCCCACAAACCCATCTATTCTCATAGAACATTTTATGTTCCATTGCTCATCATAATTTCATCATGCACCTTACATAGTTTATTGTTTATATAATTCAAATGGAGTTTAATTAATTCTGTATTTCTGATCTGCCTTTATGTAGGTTCCCTCCAATCAGCATTATTTTTACTGTTCTGTTATACTGATTATAAGTCATACTGAGGTTTTAATTTCAACTTGATGCTTCATAATAAGAGGAAAGTACAAAATCAGGAAAACAGATTATTTTCAGAGGTATTTTGGAGGAGGTTAATCTTGATTTTGTGTTAGAAGGCAATATAATGGTTAACAGCATAAAGTCTGATAGACTTAGTTCAGGTCCTAGCTCTGGTGGATGACCTTGGGCAAATTTTTTATCCCCTCTAACCTTGAACTTCTTTGTCTGTAATAATATATATGTCTGAGAGGTATTGTTAGGATTAAATGAGGAAAAAAAATCCAAGTAAGGCATTTGACATAGTGCCTGGCACAAAATAAACACTCAGTATATACTATTGTTGTTATTTTTAACGCTGCTGTTATTGGTACAATGATTTATGTGATTGTTTGTTTGTTTTCTCCTAATTCCTGAGTGGGAAATACTTGAAAAAGCTTGAAAGTATATATTAGTAGACTGTGACCATCATCTTTTAATAACAATCAGATCCTTTTTAAAGATTGGATAAGCTCGGGTTGAATGTAGGTGCTTGATGTATTGGGTATCTGAACCAGATTCTAGTCACCTCACTGCAGGTTTATTTTCATGATACACTGTAGAAATGAAACAGCAGTACAAGCTCATATTTATGACAGCAGCCTGATCCAAGATTTTGCAGTTTGCAGAACCACAGTGTTTGTTGTTTAGTCGCTAAGTCGTGTCCAACTCTGCGTGACCCCACGGCCCGTAGCCCCCTCAGGCTCCTCTGTCCATGGGATTCTCCAGGCAAGAATACTGGAGTGGGGTGCCATTTGGTAATGTTCTCCATAAATTTATGGGATTTAACAGGAAAGTACATAGACTTTTTAGAACTTGAACATAGAGATATCCTTTAGGAAAGTAGAATGAAGAATGCAACCAAGACTCTTTATCNACTGGAGTGGGGTGCCATTTGGTAATGTTCTCCATAAATTTATGGGATTTAACGGGAAAGTACATAGACTTTTTAGAACTTGAACATAGAGATATCCTTTAGGAAAGTAGAATGAAGAATGCAACCAAGACTCTTTATCTTTGCATAAGATGCAGATAAAACTTTGCAGCTATTACTCAGCTATAAAAAGGACTGAAACTGTGTCATTGGTAGAGACATGGATATACCTAGAGACTGTCATACACAGTGAAGTAAGTCAGAAAGAGAAAAATATCATATATTAATGCATATATGTGGAATCTAGAAAATGGTATACATAATTTTACTTGCAAAGCAGAAATGGAGACACAGACATAGGGAACAGACATGGATACCACGCAGGAAAGGGCGGGGGGGCATGGGATGAACTGAGAGGTTGGGATTGACGTATACATACCATGATGCATTGAACAGATAATGAATGAGAACCTACTGTATAGCACAGGGAACTCTACTCGGTGTTCTGTAGTGACCTAAATGGAAAGGAAATCCAAAAGAGAGGGGATATATGTATACATATGGCTGATTCGCTTTGCTGTACAACAGAAACTGACACCACAGTGTAAAGCAACTATACTCCAATTTAAAAAGCCAAAAAAAAAAAAAAAATTTTTTTTTTTTTTGTAAAGGCAAAAATCCTCTTTGGATTTCTTTCCACTAGTGAAAACAGGTACTAACTAACTAGGTCTTTCATGAAAAATAAAGTGGCATGACGTGAACTTTCCAAAAGCCGGGGGCTACCTGTATATGGTTTAATTCGGGGCCTTTGATAAGTCAGACTCTGAAATGAGATAGATCACCCCCTTCCTGGAGAATCTCAGGAAGTAACAGGCAGCTGTGCTGAGTGGAACTGTGTGTGATCTGTGCCAGGTTATACAGGCGCACAGGCTAGAGAGCAGTGAGTGTTTCTGTGGGAGACAGGGTGAGTATACACAGAGCAGGAGATGTTAGACTTGGACTTGATGGGGGATCAGGCATTTAGGGCAAAGGGAAACACATAAGCAAAGGCTGAGAGGTTGGGGGGCATATTGGCCTATTGGGAGATGATGGTCCTTCCCGGGGTAGGGAAGAGTGGCGCGCTGGGTGGTAGAAGGAGGCTGGACTGGGAGAGGCCTCGGCTGTCATAGCAGCTCATGCAGTGGCATGTGGCTGTGACATTCCGTCCTTCCCTCATTCACTTACTCAGCTTTTACCCAACTCTTGTTACATGAATGTATCAGCTACTGTTAGCAGACCAGAGGTTTGGCTAGGCGGGGAAGGGGCCCAACTTGGACAAAGGAAATCCCAGGACTGCCCTTTCCCACTCAGATTTGCCTTGGACTTGAGGGACCTGGGGGCTGAGCACAGTTCCTGAAACCAAAACCTGCTGGAAAGCAGAGAAAAGACAGGGACTCCTGTTGGCTGTCAGGCACATCTCCATGGAAGGAGTGGAGATTTATTGAGTGTTAAATGTCAGTATCGATGTAATAAAGATGGTACACTGTAAGTAATAAGCACTTTTCAGGTGAGGAACCATTTTCAATAAGTTGTCAACCTGTCTGGTACTATGAATTATTAAAAAAAAAAAGTGGTGAAGAAACCCCACTTGGAGTTATTTAACTTTCAGATCTACTCCTCAGCTCTGTCCCTTCTTGACAGGAGCACCCGTGTCCTGTGGTACCTAAGGACTTTGGAATTACACATACTTTCTTCTCATAAAAAAAGAAATACTCTTTTTTCTGTCTTTCCTGTGATGAGGACAGGCTTGATGCAAAATGAATTTCTGATTTCTAACCTTCAGAGGATCTTGTGATAGGCAGAGAATGTTCAGGAAAGAAATGCAGGAGAAAAAGAAAGCAAGAAAGACAAGAATTGCAAAGCTCTTGGGACAGTTGTGGATCTGATGAGTGTGAGCAATTATCAGCTGGACCTACTCCCCCCTCAAAGATCTACACATCATTCTGGATAATTTTGCAGCCCTGGGAATATAGGGCTTCTCAGGTGGCTCAGTGGTAAAGAATCCTCCTGCCAATGCAGGAGAGGCAGGAAACATAGGTTTGATCCCTGGGTTGGGAAGATCCCCTGGAGGAGGTAATTGGCAACCAACTCCAGTATTGACTGGAAAATCCCATGGACAGAGGAGCCTGGCGGGCTACAGTCCATGAGGTCTCAAAGAGTCGGACATGACAGAGTGCATGCACAGGAATACAGCCCTTATAGATTCCTGCTTACTCGCAGGGCCTTAAGGCTGGCCCCCGCCTGGGCTCCTGTCTTCGCATGGATCACCTTCAAAATGTGCTCAGTGTGCTGACTTGGTGAGTTTACAGGGACTTCACAAAGGGTTCAGGCTCACAGTAGGCCTTCCTGAAGAAGATTATGAGGGCAGCAGCTTTCAATGGCTCCAGAATCATGGAAGTTCTTAAAGGGAGTTTCACTGCTCATATTTCATCCCAGGCCCACCCCAGCTGGCCAGACTGGCACTCCTTGCCCTCTCTTCTCTTTCTCAGAAATAAACTCCCGGCTCTTCATCCTCCCCATGAAGGCCTCCTCTGACTCCTGGGCCACAGCTGGTGCTCTGGTCACCTTCTATCCAGCTCTCATAACACTGGTTTTCAAAGATCTCTCCCTAGGAGGATTCACTGGTTATCCCCATGTTATCTTATGATAGTCTCACCTGGAGATTGGCATATGGTCACAGTTTATTGATGAGGAAGCTGAGACTTGGAAATGCTGAGTAACTTGCTTACAGTCCCTAGAGAGGCCCTCCCAAGGGCGTTGCACAGCTGCTTGGCTTCTCCTCACCCCTCCTGGACCTGGTCACAGTGCCTTCCTCTCCCCTTTGCCAGGGCTGTTGAGGACCAGTCCTTCCAGTCTCCACCAGTCTCATTCTCATAAGCCAACTGACTTCATACATACTCCATCTTGTGCCTGTTCCATCATTAGAAGGCAGCAGAGAGATGCTGGGGTGCTTTGTTAACAGTTCACTTAGCTATTTTTGAAGGGAAGGAAATTACCACCACCCATTAGTACAGATGTGAGTGAGCATGTTTTGGACTTCAGCATCACGTAATTCTTTTGTTACAGAGATCTACTTTCATTTCTCAGACCTTAAATAAAGATGGGAGTTTCTGTCTTCTAAGCAGTCCTGCTGCCAGATACAATTCAGCCTTGATGGGAAGGAAGTCTTGTGGCTAAATGGGTGGAGATCCATGGTACAAGGCCATAAAGATAAAAGTGGAAAGAAAAGGAAAACTGTAAGGGTTTCAGGACGGGGTTCGGTAACAAAGACAAAACTGACAGTAGGCAACTGCTTGTTCTCAGGATAGGAGCTTCTTTAAAATTATGAAAGAAAAAAATGTATTGTTTTTAGTTTTAGTTTAATTTTTTGGGGGTGTTGGGAATAGATAATCAAAATTTACATGGATCAAAATTCGAATGAAAATCCTCTCTGAAACCCTGGTCCCCAACCACTCAGTTCTACTCTTGAGAGGCAACCAGTATGACTAATTATATGATTATCCTGCCCAAAGACTTCTGTTCATGTAACACATGTGTTTTTCCTCCTTTTTTTCCTAAAAAATAGTTGTGTTTTTTTTTTCCTAAAAAATAGCGTCATATACATACTGTTCTACATTTTGCTTTCTCGCATAACATTAAGTCTTGGAAATTATTCTACAACAGCAGAACATTTTTTAAAAATTTTGAAAGCACTTAAACAATGTCATGTGTCTCAGTTCAGCTTAGTTGCTCAGTTGTGTCCAACTCTGCAACACTGTGAACTGCAGCACGCCAGACTTCCCTGACCATTACCAACTCCCGGAGCTTGCTCAAACTCATGTGCATTGAGTTGGTGATGCCATCCAACCATCTCATCCTCTGTCGTCCCCTTCTCCTCCTGCCTTCAATCTTTCCCAGCATCAGGGTCTTTTCCAATGAGTCAGTTCTTTGTATCAGGTGGCCAAAGGATTGGAGTTTCTGCTTTAGCATCAGTCCTTCCAATGAATATTCAGGACTGATTTCCTTTAGTATTGACTGGTTTGATATCCTTGCAGTCCAAGGGACTCTCAAGAGTCTTCTCCAATACCACAGTTCAAAAGCATCAATTCTTCAGTGCTCAGCTTTTTTTATGGTCCAACTCTCACATCCATACACGACTACTAGAAAAACCATAGCTTGACTAGACAGACCTTTATTGGCAAAGTAATGTCTCTGCTTTTTAATATGTTGTCTAGGTTGGTCATAGCTTTTCTTCCAAGGAGCAAGCGTTTTTTTAATTTCATGGCTGCTGCACTGATTGAAAGTAATTCTTAAGCCAGGGTTTAGGTCTGATATATAATAGTATCCAAGAAATGTTTCTTGAATGAGTGTGTGAGAAAGTAAGTGAATTAGTGATTATGTTAATTTAACATACAGATAGAAAGAGGCAGAAAGCTAAGAATTGCTGGAATGTCTGAGAATGTTGACCTGACCCTAATGCTGGGACCCAGGTTTAATCTAAGGAATGACATCACAAAATGCATATCTCCTTTTAAATTGCATCAGAAGATGTCAATGTGAAGAGATGCCTCTGGAGGTGGGTGAAGAATGGAGTTGTGGGATGGCCCCTAAACCTCAGGAGTCAGGACATGTGGTCCTGGTTCTACTATGACAAGGCTCCAGGACCCAGACAAGTGGGTTCATCTCTCTGTGTGTCCTTACTTCACATGCAAAACAAGGAGGTTGGAGTAGATTATTTCAGTACACCATTCTAGCTCAAGATTACATCATTTATTATTCCACAGTTTTCTGTTTGATTACCAGTTTGCACAGACATTTGTTATATTGAAACTACATTTATAGCGACATAAAAAATAAGGTTATCATTTCTCCGAGAAAATAAAGAGACTTACTGGATTATTGGTAAAAATGTGATTACTAAGATTTCAAGATTAGACTCTAGATCTCAAGATTACATCATTTATTATACCACAGTTTTCTGTTTGATTACCAGTTTGCACAGACATTTGTTATATTGAAACTACATTTATAGCGACATAAAAAATAAGGTTATCATTTCTCCGAGAAAATAAAGAGACTTACTGGATTATTGGTAAAAATGTGATTACTAAGATTTCAAGATTAGACTCTAGAAAGTAGTTTGCGATTATTATATTCCTCAAAAAAATTTATCAGCTAAAGAATTGAGACAGAAGCAGATTTACCAGGAAAAGCCCAAATACCCCACACATTGACACATTTTGAGAGGATTAATACTCTGTAGTTTTAACCTTTAAGAGGTTCAAAAAAAATCAGATAAGTAAAAATTACTGTAATATTATTCAATAGTAAATATAATTGTTATAAATGAATAGTATATGTAATATATTCAATAGTGTTTAATTATTAAATGCTTCCCAGGTGGTGCTAGTGGTAAAGAATCCACTTGCCACTGCAGGAGATGCAAGAGACTCAGGTTCGATCCCTGGGTTGGGAAGATCCCCTGGGGAAATGGCAACCTACTCCACTATTCTTGCCTGGAAAATTCCATAGACAAAGAAGCCTGATGGGTCACAGTCTATGGGGCCACCAAGAGTCAGTCACGACTGAGTGACTTTAATATATTTAGTTATTAAAATGATAACTAATAATATATATAATTCATAATAAAATCTTTTTTTCTCTTTATTTTAGTTAAGTATGAGCGTGAAGCCAGTAAATATTGGGACACGTTTTATAAGATTCATAAGAATAAGTTTTTCAAAGATCGTAATTGGCTGTTGAGGGAATTTCCTGAAATTCTTCCAGTTGGTCAGAAAACTGAAGAGAAGGTGAAAGAATTATCATGGAATCATGTAAAAATTAATGCTGAAAGTTTTTTCTCAAAAATGCACTGCCCTACTATGCCTGAAGAAAAAAATCATAAAGAGAGTTCTGGCTCATCAGATGGTCAAAGCAAAGCAGGATCTGACTTTTCTAAACTGGACTCTGAAGAATACAGAGAAAGACCTTTGAAGACTGAATTGTTTCCTGGTAGCAATGCTACTTTCAGAATCCTTGAGGTATGGTACTACAGGGGAAAAAATTTTTAATGTACATCACTTACTACTTTAGTAATGGTCCAGATTCTTTAGAGGAAAAATGATCAAATAACTGTTTGTGTACTTTTGTGCATAAAAATTATGTAAAGGACTCATATCTTTAATCAGTCAGGTTTTAAGTTTATAATTTAAAACTTTTCTTACGTTTGTCTGCTTTAATTTCTAGCTTGAAGGCAGTTTTAAATACCAGTTAAGTTTTGGCCTCAATTTCCATCTCTTTCTCTTATTACCCACTTGTAGGTGAAATAGAAATAAGTGAAGTATGTAATGTGCTGTAATCTGGTGTAGACCTTGATTTTCCATTTTAGAAAAAGAAAACTTTTCCTTCTGATTATAAACATAGTAGATGCTGATTACAGAGATTTGGTAAAGAGAAAGAATAAACAAAGGATTTAACCACTGTTAACTTCTTTCTCCTTTTGTTTATACTGTTTTATATAGTTGAGCTATACTATATCTGCATTTTAGGGTTTTTCTTTGTATTTAACATAACATAAGCAGTTTTCCCTATCTTTAAAAATTCTCTATAAGCATTTTCATGGCTGAAAAAGACTAAGTGAAATACTGTGATTCTACTTATCTGTTTTCACTTGACTGGGCATTTAAATCATTTTCAGGTTTTGTACAGCAAGTATCTTCAGGTGTAGACTTTTCTGTATTTTCTTTTATTATTTGGGTTCAATTGACTTGTTCATAACTTATTAAAAATTTTAATATTGTTAAAATATATTGCCAAATTGCTTTCTAAGAAGTTGTACTAATACCAATTTACAGCAGTGTAGGTCTGTCTCGTCACACCCTCATTAATTAGAATAATCTTATTTTTAAGATTATTGTTAGACAAAAGCTATATTTTAATTTGCATTCCTTTGATTGTTAAATAGGTCATATAGTTCTTCAGATGTTTAGAAACCATTTATTCTTCTGTCATCTACTTATTTCCTTTATTTATTGGGTTTTGTGTTTTTAATGAGCTCTGCCCTTTATCATATTTAATTCAAATATTTTTTTCACAGTGTGTTTGTCACCTTTTAATTTGGTTCATTTGGGGGTTTGGTATGTAAAAATTTTAAATAGTTATATTTCTCAGTACATATTATTTTTGTGATTTATTCCATTTTGAGCTTAGACAACTCTCCTATAGACAAAGATTCAGAACATTTCTTTTAGTTTTTTTAAGTAAAAATCTGACATTGGTGAGGAAAATTTAACTTTATTTTCATGATACTTGTTTATTCTTTGATTTTAGGTTGGCTGTGGTGCTGGGAATAGTGTTTTTCCAATTCTGAACACTTTGCAGTGAGTTTTAGAATTTTCTCCTACAAAATTATACATATGTATGGGATATTGAGAAATTCTTGGAAAATGTTGTCATATATATACCAATAGTGTTCTTGTTCCCATATAAACAATGACTAAACCAAATTTCAAAAGAAGTGGCTTGGTCTTAGTATCTAATTTCATGTGAACTGAGAATTACTCTGGAAATAATATTTCACATAGATAGTCCACCATGAGTTGAAGTAATTTTTTAAGCTTGTGCTTATGTAGATGAGAGAGTAAGAAATGAGCAAGAGATTTGATCCTTCTGCTAAGCTGGGAATTGCTGAACTTTAGAGATTTATTTACTCCTCCAGGTTACTTAGGTGCCATTTTACACATAGAGAATTCAGTTTAAAGCTTACACTTTATTTTGTGTAAGCTTTAAACTCATTTTATTTTGTCATCACTTCTAGAGTCACACCCAGGATAAAACCTTCCTATAGAGTTGAAATGACTCTCTAGAGTTGAAATTTTTGGAGTTATAACACCAAACCCTAAGATTCAGAAAGGGAGAAGTCCATGATAGGAGCAGAGATGTTCTCCTGACCGGCCCTTCCTGTTCACCACCTCACCATTGTGTCTTAGTAGGTGATGAAGAAGACACATCTTACAAAACTTTTACTCCTTTTACCTATGGCTGGTCTATCAAGTGCCTATTTTTTTTAAGTTTACACAATAGCTTTCTGATTATCATTTTTCCATTATAAAATTAATATAAGCACATTGTAGAACTTTCCCATTAGAGGAAAAGTGGGTGGGAAGGAATCACCCATTATTCCCACCATCAAAATATCAAAACATAGCTGCTGACAGAATTTACTATGCATATTTTAAAATTTACTTAAGGCTTTTTTTTAACTTTCCATTGTGAAAATGTAAACACATTCAAAAAAATTGAGTAATACAGTAAATTCTCATATAGCTACCACCTTGTTTCAGCAGTTACTTATGTAAGGCCAACATCATGACACATTATTTTTATGAACTTATGATGGATCTCCAAAAAGCAAGACACTCCTAATTGTTATTATAAACCTAACATAATAAAAAGCAATTCCATCAAATTACCAGTTAAAGTGTCTGGCCAGAAGCGATACTGGCCAATTTGCAGTTCTGAATGGCCTTTTTCTTTCAGGATTTATTTTCTTTGTTTTCCCATTTCTAGGCCAAAATTTCCTGTTCTTATATCACATAGCCAGATTACTTCATCCTGGTGTTCTCTGAACTTGTAATACACGTAAATCTAGTACATTGGTAGTTGATTATGTGTTACTCTGTGAAAAGCAAAGTAAAGTTGCTCAGTCGTGTCCAACTCTTTGTGACCCCATGGACTATAGCCTTCCACACTCCTCTGTTTGTGGGATTTTCCAGGCAAGAGTAGTGAAGTGGGTTGCCACTTCCTTCTCCAGAGGATCTTCCCAAACTAAGGATCGAACCTGGGTCTCCCACATGGTAGGCAGACGCTTTACCATTTGAGCCACCAGGGAAGATATTACTCTGTGACTCATCTCAAATTATTATTTAGCATATCATTTCCTTATATCTTCTTTCTTCAGCTACTATTTATATATTTCTTGAGGTAGAGAGCATGCTGCTGCTAAGTCGCTTCAGTCCTGTCTGACTCTGTGCAACCCCATAGACGGCAGCCCACCAGGCTCCCCCATCCCTGGGATTCTCCAGGCAAGAACACTGGAGTGGGTTGCCATTTCCTTCTCCAATGCATGAAAGTGAAAAGTGAAAGTGAAGTCTCTCAGTCGTGTCCGACTAGTAGCAACCCCATGGAGTGCAGCCTACCAGGCTCCTCCATCCATGGGATTTTCGAGGCAAGAGTACTGGAGTGGGGTGCCATTGCCTTCTCCAGGTAGAGCGCATAATGTATTCTAATTTGGTTTTCCAGGTAGCCTAACAATGTAATCTAGATAGTTAGAGCTTGGTACATACTGACTGGTTAATATCTCTGATTCTCCACTTGTTAGTTGTGTTTTTTCCCCCTTCTGCTTCTCCATCTGACTAATAATTGCAGGCTTTTGCCTCCTCACCCCCTGACTCTTTTTGACTGGGTCTTTTTTTGGCCTCATATTCATATTTTAGAAATCACTGTAACTCAATAACCTGAGACAATTAATTCATCTTTAAAAGGCAACTAGTGATTAGCCTTCCAAAGGGAGGATTAAACTTTTTTTTCCCACCAAAGAAATTATATTTTATTACTTTTGGAGATCACAGAATTAATATTTTACATTTGCAGAATATTTTACCATAATTAGACCTCCAGAATTAAGAGGTCATATCATTCTCCAAGGATCATTTAATTCTTAAACCTCCTGCTAAGATAGTACTTGATGGTGTGGTAGTAGTAGTGATATTTACACCTGTTTCCTGGGAGAAGGGCCAAGACAGTCAGCTGATTTTAAAGAAAAGCCCTGGAAAATCATTGAGTGGTCACAAGACCATCTTGGGCTGCTGATGCAGTGGGAATTCAGTCTCAGAGGTCATGTTGCTGTCTGGTAGGACACATGGCAAATGGCACAAGCTTTCGTTTAGCTACTAGACTCTTCTGTATCTTGTGGTTGTTTAATAATTTCTGCACAAGGGTAAACTGCATGCCTTTCATAATGAGCTAGATGTGCCAGTGTCCAGAGAAGCATTTTGAGCTATATGGAAGTTTTTGCAAAAGCATATTAAATTCTTAAGTTTTTAAGTTCCTGGAAGGCAGAGGCAGATATTCCTTTGATAGTGATAACTGTGATGATGATAGCAAGAATAATAAAAATGACATTTTTTAACATTTATTAGGTGCTTACTCTTGAGTCAGGCATTTTTCTATAAACTTTACTTATCTGAGTCCATTCTATCCTCACAGCCAACTTAGATGCCATATTTTATCTCTATTAGGAGTTTGGGATTGACATATGTACTACTACTATATTTAAAATAGCTAACAAGGACTTACTGTATAGCACAAAGAACTCTGCTCAATATTCTGTAACAACCTAAATGGGGAAAGAATTTGGAAAAGAATATATACATGTACGTGTATAGCTGAATCACCTTGCTGTACACCTGAAACTAACACAACATTGTTAATCAACTAGACTCAAATATAAAATCATTTAAAAATAAAGATGAGGACACCAATTTCAGAGAGCTTAGGTAACTCATCCATGGTTACCCAACTAAATGGTAGAGCTGGGATTCAACGCTAGGCAGTCTGGTTTCAGAGCCCTTGTCTTTGGCTAGCATATCATGTAGTACTAATAATATATGTATCTAAGTGTTTACTGAGACATTTCAAACATGTGTGACCACCCAAGAAATTACGAGTCACAAATATATGGATTTCATAGGAAACAATAAGGATGCATGCTGCAATAAAGCACTAGTTTTATATGTGAAGTCACTCAGTCGTGTCCGACTCTTTGCAACCCCATGGACTGTAGCCTGCCAGGCTCCTTCATCCATGGAATTTTCCAGGCAAGGATACTGGAGGGGGTTGCCATTTATCTAAGTGTTTACTGAGACATTTCAAACATGTGTGACCACCCAAGAAATTACGAGTCACAAATATATGGATTTCATAGGAAACAATAAGGATGCATGCTGCAATAAAGCACTAGTTTTATATGTGAAGTCACTCAGTCGTGTCCGACTCTTTGCAACCCCATGGACTGTAGCCTGCCAGGCTCCTTCATCCATGGAATTTTCCAGGCAAGGATACTGGAGGGGGTTGCCATTTCCTTCTCCAGGGGATCTTCCCAACCCAGGAATCGAACTTGGGTTTTCTGCACTGCTGGCAGACTCTTTACTGTCTGAGCCACCAGGGAGGCATTTTTAAATGGGTTGAATGAAAAAGAAAAGCAGCACAAATTTTAACTTTGATTCAGTATTGGTTAACTTTTCATAACAAAATCCTATTCATCGTATGTTCATTTATTTGGACAGATCTTAATTTGAATTAAAATTCCTAGTGCCACAGAGTGGCACTGTATGTGAATACTGTACTGTATATGAGAATGCTATATGTTAATGTAGTATTCATCAGTGAGTAGCCTTTAAGAGAGTAATGTTAGTCTGGGTGAGATTTTGCTAAATGCATATTTGGGCTTGTATTCCATATTTATTTAGAAATCCTCTTTGCCTAATATGCCTCCTGAATCAGATTAGAAGTTCTAATTATGTCCTTCAAAGCCCATATATCCTTCCTCATATTCTAAATCACCTCTGCTTCTCATCCCTGGCATGTGACTCCCACTTGTAAACCCTTTTCCCTCTTCACACTTAGCAATGCCATCCTCCCCCTTCAAAATTCTTAAACTTTGGCCTGACAGTGCCTGCCTTATCCACACTTCTATGGAGATTATGTCCCCAGCTAGGCTACAAAATCCACAAAAACCAATACCATACCTGTAATTACTGTTTAAGGACATATTAATCTCTTGTCATTCAGACGCAGTATGAAGCAAGATGATTCGAGAATTCTTTTGATAACAGCATGTAAGAAAAGATCAGGAAGAGTACTGACCCACAAAATTCAAAGTACAGTTGACTATTGAACACTGCAGGTGATTAATCCACAAAAATTTATAGTCAACCATTTGTATTTGTGGTTCCTCCATATCTGCAGATTCAGCCAACACAGATCGTATAGTACTTAGTATTTGCTGTTGAACAACATCCACGTGTAATTGACCTAGAGGTTCAAACTTGCATTGTTTAAGGGCCAGCTATATGTGCTGCCCGTTAGTAACCATGGCTCAGCCATCGTTAGTAAATTTTGGGTAAAAAACTTATCTAAGTTCGGTGGAGGCTAATTAAAATTAGTCAAGATTTTTATATGGATAAACATCCCCCCCTCAAAAAAAAAA
>SJYX01007797.1:213794-244670 GCA_006410675.1 Oreotragus oreotragus | reverse complement strand
CTGCATAGAAGTTAAATAAGCAGGGTGACAATATACAGCCTTGATGTACTCCTTTTCCTATTTGGAACCAGTCTGTTGTTCCATGTCCAGTTCTAACTGTTGCTTCCTGACCTGCATATAGGTTTCTCAAGAGGCAGGTCAGGTGGTCTGGTATTCCCATCTCTTTCAGAATTTTCCACAGTTTCTTGTGATTCACACAGTCAAAGGCTTTGGCATAGTCAATAAAGCAGAAAAAGATGTTTTTCTGGAACTCTCTTGCTTTTTCGATGTTCCAGCAGATGTTGGCAATTTGATCTCTGGTTCTGTGTTAATTCCATGTTAATAAGTGGCAAATCCAGGATTTAAAAAGATGTGCAATTGGCTCCCAAATCCCATACTCTTACTATTTTATTAGACAGTTTCATTTACTACTTTGTATTTTAATGCTTGGTCCATATATGGGGCTCAGTAAAAGTTTGAAAATCATTTGAAAAGGTAACAAAAATTAATATACAAATATTTTATTATTTTTAGAAGTTGTATGTACGTGGTATTAATATAAACATTTAATAGCATGTAGCTACAACTGTTAAAATATATATATATTTTTTCATATGTATATACATCATCATTGGCGCATCAGAGCCTCTGTGAGAGACCCAGGAACAAAAGAGTTACACACAGGATAAAGAATGAGGTGCCAATGGACAGGGGATTGAGGGTCCTTGGAGAGAAGAGAACTTGGCTAAGCTGAGAGGAATTATAAGCCATTCCAGCTGGAGGCAGACAAGAAAGGCTGCCTGGAAGGGATAGGAGCAAAATTGAGCACTACTGATGGATAGCTTTGGAGGTTTCTCGTGTGAGAGTATGCTATAATATAGGGCAAGTAGGCCCAAGAAAGGGAGGGCCTTAAAACCAGATCAGGAACTTGAAAGTTACCCTGTAATTGGTAAGTGTTTTGAGAAAGTGTTGGTTCAGAAATAACATGAAGGCACTCACACGCCAGTATAGAGAATGGTACCTTAAAGAAAGAAACAGCAAGCCAAGTGTCATCCAAAATTCTGGTAAAGAGGTACTTATTAACAAGTTCCAACTTACAGTTTCTTTCTTGTGTTGCTTCAGTCTGTCTGAACTCTAGATTTAAATATTTCTTCCTTTTTCATAGGAATGTGCCAGAGTTCTTTCTTTATTGTTGTGATTTTGCTTCTGGAGCTGTGGAGCTAGTGAAGGTATGCCTTGTATTTTCTTTAGAGAGAGCTGTATTTTAAAAGAATCTTAATTTATTTACTGTTGAAGTGATTTTTTTTTTAATGTAACTGCATCAAATGTTATCTGTGATCATTTTTTTTGAGATGTGTCATTTAATTTCTTTATATTTTTTTGTTTGTTTTTTGGCTGCATGGGGCCTTTGTTGCTGTGCACATGGGCTTTCTCTAGTTGTGGAGAGCGGGGGATACGCTCTAGCTGCAGCACGTGGGCTTCTTATTGTGGTGGATTCTCTTGTTACAGAGCACAGGCTCTAGGCCACGCAGGCTTCAGTAGTTGCGGCTCCCAGGCTCTAGAGCACAGGTTCAGTAGTTGTGGTGCATGGTCTTAGTTGCCCCATGGCATGTGGGATCTTCCACGACCAGGGATTGAACCCATATTGTAAGGCAGACTCGGAACCACTGGACCACCAGGGAAGCACATCTGTGACCATTTTTAACTGACCTTTTACTATTTTGCAAGTCATATCATCAAAACAATTGAAGTTGTTTGGGACTTAACTTAGAATTCAGGGGAGTGGCTCCTACAGGGTGATATTTATATTTATGTCCCTAGAGCTTTATACATAGCCTGGCACATGGTAGGCACTCATTAAATTAAAAATTCTGCAAAAAAGAAAAAGGTCTGAAAAGGCATTATCACAAATCTAAAATGTCCTTGACTATAAGGAAAACAGTTGTCACTTGATCTTATTTGACCAATCCCCAAATTCTAGTAAGCATTATCATAGCAAAAAGAGGTAATTTTAGAAAATTGAAAAGTAAAAGTGAAGTCACTCAGTCATGCCTGACTCTTTGTGACCCCGTGGACTGTAGCCTACCAAGCTCCTCTGTCCATGGGATTCTCCAGGCAAGAATACTGGAGTGGGTTGCCATTTCCTTCTCCAGGGGATCTTCCCAACCCAGGGATCGAACCTGGGTTTCCCGCATTGGAGGCAGACTCTTTAACCTCTAAGCCACCAGGGAAGCCCCTAGAAAACTGAAAAGGAATGGAAATTCTGCTAACAAAAATGTTTGGTAAACACATGGAACATAATTTCTGGTAATAAGGGTTACTAGTTTTTCATTGTAGACATTTTCTAAAATACTGAAAAGCCTAAAGGGAAAGATAAAATTTACCTATAGTCATGCTTTCTGGAGTCCTAGAGTGACTCAGAATTTTGGTATATATTCTTTTAGTATTGTTTTTATAGGCAAATAGTATGTGTGTAGTCTAATGCATTTTTTTTTTTCCGAGTTAAGTTTTTTTTTTTTTGTATTTATTTATTTTTTTACACGAACTAGCATCTTTAGTGAGATATAGTTCATATACCATAAAATTCACCATTTAAAAGTATACAATCCAGTGATTTTTTTTCAGTATATTTTCAGAGTTGTACATTCATCACCATTGCCTAATGTTGATTATATACTATAGGATATTTACTGATTAAGCCAAAGGAGGCATGGAGCAAGCAGTGAGAGAATGCAGAGGACCATCTCAGTGCCTGCAAAGTAACATAGGGTGAGCTTCCAGCATTGCTGCCTGCTGACCCAGAAAGACTGCCCTACTCCACTTTTAAAGCTAAAGATGGGTTGCAAAAGAATATTTGTTACCAAGTCCAAGTGCTAGACTTAATTTTTTATGACAGCTTGAAATAAGCTAACAGAGCACCTAATCAGAAAATCAAATTCATAGAAGAAAGGCCTTTGGGAGAAGTTAAATTAACCTTTTTGATTTGAAAAAAAAAAATACTAGAAGTCTGCTAAAAACTTTGTCTTTTCATTCCTTTATCATGACAGTCTCATGCATCGTACAGAGCAGCCCAGTGCTGTGCCTTTGTTCATGACGTTTGTGACCACGGCTTACCCTACCCTTTTCCGGATGGGACCCTGGATGTCATTCTCCTCGTCTTTGTGCTGTCTTCTATTCATCCTGACAGGTAAATGACGAAAGGGCAGAGCAAATATGTACAGCCCCTTTATCAGGAGTGGCTTTCAGATCTATCAAAGCAAAAATGACAATTCTTGAATTTATTATTTAGTGAACTACATTACATGTAATATGCAGCCTTTTAAATGCAGTTTTTCCTTTCTTCAGACTTTTAGAAGGAAACTGGCCAAACTGTTTGATTAGTGAGCTTTCTGTCACTGTCAGAAAGAAGTGAGCATCTTCTGGCAAGACACATACCTATTAAAAGTGACAGTGCTTCAAGAAAATTACAAATTCAGAGCAGCCTAATAGACTCCCAAGAGGGAAACTGTACTTGGTGATCAGAAACAAACATCTTTGATTTAGCTTCTTGCTGAATGTTCATAATGAGGTGGGCTGTGAATCTGGCTTCACATGGATCTTTAAAATATTTGTTTTAAGGAAGCCCACTAGGGAATTAGGGTTTATCAAGATTTTCCAGATTAACCTTGGACCTTTATAATCTAAGGTTGGTCTAGTGCCATCATTTAAGTATTTATGACTTAAATATTTTTGTTCACATAGTGTTCTGAAATAATAAATATAGCTTTTCTCCAAAGAGGAAGCACAAAGAGATATTACAGCAATTAAAATGATCACTTTCCTTAAAATTTTTCCACCTTGTATGTATTAAGACACATGTGCACTAAATGTCTGTGCTTGTCCCTTCAGAATGTGTCTTAAAATTGGGTTTTTGTGATTTCTGGTTAGTAGGTGCACACTTGGCAGCGACCACTTTGGTGAGTGTTACTCTTTCCCAGAGAAATCAAGCATTGTGTACTTCTTTCTTTGCTATAAGATCACTAGGTTCCTTTACAGGCCTTTTACTTCTCATTCAGAGATGTTCACTTTGATGACTTGTAGGGAAAAATTAGATTTCCAAATAATGAATGAAATATATAATTGCACCTGTTGGTATCTACCAAGTTTCATGAAGTTACTCCCTCCCAGTTTCTGTAACCTGTTTAGGCTATTGGCATTATTTAGGTACTAATATAAAGATGTCATCTATATTTTGTTTCACAGGTAAAAGGATAGAGGAGGTGGATAATGAACAAGATTTTCTATCTAACATGTATAACAGGAAATGTTTCAATTCAAAATAAACACTCAAAAAGGCTATTTATATTAGTTTATATGTTTTTTTCATGATTTGAATTGAATGGAAAGGAGAAGGGGAAGTAGATGTCTTGAAAAGATTGTTTTTATAGTACATATATTCATTCTGTTTATTATAAAATAGATTCAGATGTATCATGTCAGTACATTACATAGCTACTTTCTTACCTACATGGAAATGATCTAAAAATGAGGTAAGTGAGTAGATGTTGGATAATAGTAAGTGAAAAGTGAGGCAGTATCTTTCAGGTCATCTAGCACTGTGATAGTAGATTTAGCCCCAGGAAAATTCTAGAAAAGTTGCTTCTTGCCAGCTTGGAAAAGCAATTCAGCAAGCTGTTGAGTCTAGGGGGTCCCAGCTTAAATGGGAGTAAACCATAGAAGGCTACAAAATAAGAAGTAACTGTCCTTCTTATCATTGAAATAAAAATATAATATCTTTTCTAAAGATCTACACAGAGATTGTGTAGATAAACACTTTTTAAAAAATCTCTTTTCTTTCTCATCTTAAGAGAAAAGGGGCTTTCCCCATTCTTGTCTTGTCCCTGTCATCCCCAACCCACTCCCACTGCATTTCTTAGGAACTGACTCTGGAGTTGCCCTATGAGCCAAGATGGACTGATAAGAGAAGCAGTTCCCCACCCCTTGCCTTGACCCACATTGCAGACTTTAAAGGACAGTTGGGAGCAAAGTGTTTGCAAAAGGAGGCCACATTCTGAAGTATTTGACTCTTTGCTTTTCTGTGTTTTCATTTCATGCTTGTCTTGCTAATAATTGCAGAAAGAGTTTTTTCTCTACATAAACCATTTATCCTAAAAGTGAATATTTTAAGCTTTAGATATGGTTTTAATTGCCAGATCCTAAGGATATAAGCACAGTGTGAAAATAACCTGTAATAAAACAAACAAGGAAAAATAGTTTTCTTTTCCATGCACTTATGTTCCAGTTTGTTTAAATGAGATTTTCTCCTAGTCATGCCACATTTTTGGTCTCTTATTTTCATGGTTACTTTCAGTTTCTCACTACCTACTTCATTACCTGACATACTCTTTCACCCCATTATTCCACTGAACAATGTTTTAATTGGAAGGAATTTACAGATTATGTGATCCAAACCTTTCATTTTTAAAATAAGAAATGCTCAGAAGCTTTAAGTAGTTTGGATAAAGCAGAGACAGAAAGGACTTACTATGCAGGCTGCCATTTACCATTCTCTGCCCAGGGCCAACACTGATAACTGATTTTGTAGATTGTCATTCCCAGCAAGTCTTGAGTCCTTCTTAATAGAGCTCTGTTGGCAGCCAGTGTCAGTCACTTGGCTTGTTATGAGATCTGAAATCTTTGCCATCTCTGTACCATAATCACACGTAAGGCTTTGAACACTTAACCAAAACATTGAATCAGGAGCAGTCACAAGAGGTCATGTCTGATTGGGAGCTAGATGGGTAGAATAAACAGTAAAAGAAAGAAAGGCTTCCCAGTATTGAGCTGGGGCTTAGAGTGTGAATAGAATTTAAATAGGCAGAGAGTAAGGAGGAGAGAATTTTTTCAGGGGAAGCCACGTGAGCACAGGCATGGGCGGCTCAGAATGAAGCATGTAACAGTTTGGCTAGCGATGCTTCAGACTAAGAAGCAGTGGGAAAGATGTTGGAAAGATTAATTGAGGCCAGTTGTAGGTGATCTTAAGGATTCAACTAAGAAACTAAGAGAACTAAGATTTTTATCCTACGGATAAAAGATGAAATTTTGCACAAAGGGATGATTTGAGAAAACCATCTTTTTAAGCAGAATAACTCATCAGTAATATACAGGAAGGATTGGCAGGGAAAATAATAAAGCTAGTTGGGAACCAATTCTTTTTCCAGCCAGAGAACGTTGGAGTTTGTACTAAGGGAGTACTAAGACTCTGGTGCTGGGAGGGATTGGGGGCAGGAGGAGAAGGGGACGACATAGGTCTCCCACATTGCAGGTAGATTCTTTACAAGCTGAACCACAAGGGAAAGGCAAGAATACTGGGCCTGTCTCTTATACACATCTAGATGTGTATAAGAGACAGTACTAAGACTCTGGTGCTGGGAGGGATTGGGGGCAGGAGGAGAAGGGGACGACAGAGGATGAGATGGCTGGATGGCATCACGGACTCGATGGACGTGAGTCTGAGTGAACTCCGGGAGTTGGTGATGGACAGGGAGGCCTGGCATGCTGCGATTCATGGGGTCGCAAAGAGTCGGACACGACTGAGCGACTGAATTGAACTGAATGGAAACAAAGAGAGAAATACCAAATATGTAATAACGATAATAAAAAGACATATAATTTGATGATTGAACAGTTGTGAAGAGTATAATGGAAAAAGAGAAAGGTAAAAGAGATCAAAGATTTTTCTGAGGTGTTACACTTCAGTGAATGATGGTACCTTTGAACTAAATAAAGTCAGGAGGAAAAGCAACTAGTTTTGGAGGAAAAAATGTCCCTGTTTAGGTATATCTGATTTGGGACAGCTCTGGCATATTTTTTGTCATGCAAGGAAAATGAAACGACTTCGGATTTTTCTGCCTTGTAACTACCTGAATTTGCTGTAAATATCAGGAATGTCTGTATGGTTTTCCAGTTCAGTTTTGACGTCATACATCAAGCTATGTGAAGTTACCACTCTAGTCATTTGGGTGATTTCTTGATATTCTAGACTTTTTGAATCTGATTATTGAGCAAATTGCTATCCTTTTTTCTTTCTATACAAAATACTTCTGTTTTTGGTGTCCTTATGTTTGTGGCTTAGATTTCTTTGGCCTTATCAAGCTATGCTTATTTTATCATTAAGAATGTTAAATATGGTGTAGAAAACAAGACTTCCACAGTCTCCTTCTTTGTCTTCAAAGGATGCAAGGTGTTATAAACCGACTGTCCAAGTTACTGAAACCTGGGGGAATGCTGTTATTTCGGGACTATGGAAGATATGATAAGACTCAGCTTCGTTTTAAAAGGGGTAATGATATATTCAGTTTGGAATTGTTTTCATGTGTTTTAAATAATGCTGTGTTTACATTTCATGTCAGTTTTGTTGTGGGTGGTGGTTTTTTTAAGGAATACTAAGTTTCTCTTGTCACAATTTTTTTTAGGACATTGTTTATCTGAAAATTTTTATGTTCGAGGAGATGGCACCAGAGCATATTTCTTTACAAAAGGTATGCGTATCTATAAGAGGAAATAATTAGCTGTAGAAACTTTTCTTGGGTATTATTTGCAGGGAGAAACTCAAAAGCTCTAAAATGCGGCTTCAGGAGCTGATTAAACATTAGCTGTCTTTACACTTTAGTGATTATAACTGTTGTGTGTAAAAGCTTGAAAATGGCCTTTTGCCTTTTAATCTCTTTCCAATTGAAACTGCTTTAAAGAATCACTTGTTTCATTCTCATGCCCAAATGAAGTTTCTGCATAGTCAAAAGAGGGAGTTTGATTTTAAGAGTCCATAGAAAATTACTTATCCTTTATCAATTTCTCATTTTAAAAAAAGCATTTAAGATGAATTCTGCATTCAAGTACTTTCCCCAAACTTACATGAGTACTTTTATAATGTTCCATTTGGGATCTCTGCAAACCAGCAAGAATTCAGACCTAGGGCATGTCTCAAAAATACCGAAAGCTGCAACCAGTAGTGTTGTGTATCTATTTATACCTGCTGTGTTCAGCTGTTTATACTTGGTGTGTTTGTGTGAAGTAGAGGAAGCCTATTTGGTGTCATAGGTTTCCTTCATCAATTTGTACTAGAAAATGTTTCTTGGTATAAATGAAATTCATATGGTCAATCATTCCATTAATGTTCCATTGTTCCTGACTGCCCCTCCCCCCAAGTCACATGTCATATATTTGATTGCCATTTTTGTCTCACAGGGGAAGTGCACAATATGTTCTGTAAGGCTGGGTTAGATGAAAAGCAAAATCTGGTTGATCGTCGCTTACAAGTTAATAGGAAAAAAAAAGTGAAAATGCACCGAGTGTGGGTTCAAGGCAAATTCCAGAAGCCGTTACACTTGACTCAAAAAAGCTCCAACTTGGTATTTTCAGTCCTTTCTCATGGCTGAACTATGTATCATGTTCCGGTACAAACCAGAGGATTACACTATTCAGAGTCTTCAGTAAATCTTTCATTTTTGAAAAGACAGAAGAAAAGAATTTATGTATCCTGCTGTTTATCGTGGATGGACTGTTTTGTGCATTTTAAGCACACAGAAGTGACTTGGAAGAGAGCACAACATTCTGTGTTTTCAAAACTTAATATGCTCAAGCTTGTTTGGATTTATTATGTCTTAACCATTTTGTTTGTTCTCTGAGTTTTAAAAGCATTTAGGTAAATTACTGATATAAGTCAGATGATTCTGAGAAACCAAAGCCTGCCATTTTTTAGAAGTGAAAAAACCATCTCCTTTATTTATACATTAGTTGAACACAGCTGAACTCTCCTCCATTGTTAACTGATAACAGAATCAGCTTGCCTTGTTTCCAAAGAAAATCACGACCAAGGCAAAGGCCTATTTTTTTGTTTTGTTATTGTCTGTTGTCCATCCCCAAACCTTTTTTTTTTTAATTTAGAGACTAATGTCTGAAACAGAATTTTAATTTATCTTTCCTTTCCTAAAATAGGGGAAGTATGACTAATGCTAACATTATTTTCAGGCTATTCTTTGGTGTACAAGTTGGAAGCCTTCTTTAAGAAGACTGTTTACCCAGGAAAATTCTTAAATTGTAGCAATTAAAATTTTTTTACTATTTTCTGGTGGTCCAGTAGTTAAGAATCTGCCTACCAATGCAGGGGACACAAGTTCAATCCCTGGTCCAGGAACTAAGATCCCATATGACATGCGGCAACTAGACCTGCACACCCTCATGCTCCACAAGAAGAAGCCACTGCAGTGAGGAGCTCGGGCACCACAACTAGAGGGCAGCCCCAGCTCAGGGCAGCTCGAGAAAGCCTTCGCACAGCAGTGAAGTGCCCATGCGCTGCGTCAAAGACCCAGTGCATCCAAAAAAATTAAAAGGTATTTACCATTTTGCCTCAAAAAAGATATAAATTGGCTTGCGAATTGCATTTAGTAAAAATGGAGTTTCTAAGACTGGTCTTTCATTTGTTACACAATGTATACTAAGTACTTACTTTGTGCTGAATTATATGGAATAATACAATAAATAAGTAAAGTCCCAGCCCTGTCTTTTGAGAGCGTAAGCAGGCTCTAGCTGGCAAAGCAAAATGTGTGCATCCCAAGCCTCTAATTGTGACCGAAGTAATATATGAGCACGTACTCAAATGGCGAGCTTTTCAGCTAACAGACTTTGGTTATGAGCCACAGAAATCTGAAAGACACGGACAATCTCTTGAAAGGACCTAGAATGATCATTCCAATGATTTTTCCTTTTTGAACTCATTTAAAACTCAGCTTCCTGGCAGGATGTGATTAGTCCAAGCTGGGTCATGGATTCTTCTATTGACAGACTGAGTCAAGGCAGGTTATTTGATGCTTCCACCAGACCATAATGAATGGAGGAAGTTCCTCAAAGGAAAATGAGGACGCTGTGATCGAAAAAGAGGGGAGGGATGCTGCCCAGTCAGACATTTCGTGGTATAGTAATAATGTTCTGAAGAGATAGAAAGATTAGCTGTGGGATGGAAGGAAAGAATTAGGGCTGTGGGAGGAGGTAGGTCTCAGACTAGTCCTAGAACGTATGCTCTCAGAAGATGGTGAGAAGACAAGTATGTTTGATAGGGCTGTTCATGGTTCAGAATAGTAGAAGAAAGATGGGGAGGGCATCAGCTTGTAGACAGCCTTAAATAAGAGGGTGTGTTGGGTTCTCACCTCTGGACTGGAGCCATTCAAGATTGGTTGGTTTCTGTTTTATCCTAGCCACAGCGTGCTTTAAATATATTTAGAGAGATTGATCGAGGAGTCATCAATAGAATGGAATGCAGTGAGGTCAGAGATGGGGGCAAGGAAAATCACGAAAGGTATCTGCATACATTTGCCTTGGTAGCAAATCCTCAGAAGTACAATATCAAGGTTTCCGTTTAAACATACAGTAAATGTAAAAGTCAAAATTTGCCTGAGACTCTTAACTCAGTTGTTTTTCCTAATTAAAGTGTGTATTTTAAAGCCAAACTAGTATTGTAAGTATTACATACAACAAGGGCACTTAGATAAGTTAATGTTGCTATGGGAACCCCCCTCCCCGCCTGCAGATCTTCTTGTGTCTCAATTTAAAAATCATGGCCCAAGGTGGTTTTAAAAACAACAGAAGGTAAAATTATTCCCACATTCTCACACATGTAAATTGTACTGTCTCTCTCAGTCCTAAATAGCAGATTCAAGCCAGCTTCTTGACTGGCACAGTAAAATTCTGCTTCGTGTCTTTCTATAATGTTTTACAGCATGTAGTTAACCTTTAGAAACTTCAAAAATACATCAAACCAAATTTGGACTGTGAGACACAAACTGGGCTCTTTTGGGCTCTGTCTAGCATAGACCTCCTATTCCACATGGCTGCTCATCGGGCCATTTCTATCAGTGTCTTCTGCTTTCTCTCCCTTAGCCTACTTGAATCAACCCCCTATCTAGAATTTGCTACCAGACAAAATATAGATTTTTGGCCGAGGGAAAAAAAAAAAGAGAAAGACCTGATTTGGAATATTGCCTATAGATATTAAGAAATCATGAAATGTTGCAAATGTATCTGCTTGGGTATTAGTTTAAAAATAATTGATAGCTACTTGAAATTCTTATTTTTCCTCATCCATAGAGGTAGGACTAGTTAGGCAGAGTTTGATATTTAAAAATTCATCTGTTGAGGGAGCTGAATTTCTAAAGGACCATTTTCTTTCTAACAAAAAGATGTATTCATTCATTTTATAATACAGAAACAATGCAATATGCTTTATTAAAAATGCACCCTCCATTTCTAAAAATTCACTTTTGAGCATTTTCCAAATGTAAAAATTCTCACGCATATGAAGTACTGTTTCAGAAGGTTGTGAGAAAGCCAAGGTAACAGTTTCTATTATTAAAAGTTTTGCATTTCAGTATGACACATTTGTAGTATTGAAACACCCAGTTAATGCTGACTTCTGAGAACTGATTTGTTTTGCTTGTCTCAGTTCCATATGCTTTGTCTCTAAATTATGAACACATTGAGGTTTCTACCATCATGCAGTCTAAATCATTGCTATACTCATTTGTACGTGAAAATTATTCACCCATGTGAAGAGCTGCCCTCCTGGACATCTGAAGCATTTAGACCATTAAATTTCAGGTAACTTAAATTCTTGCCCCAAACTCCTAGGCTGTGTTCCTCTGGTTTTCTAACTCATCAAAGCCAAGTTCTGAAGCCAGAATATATCATGCACTGTTACTTTCAGTTGGTGTTAATGTTTATTATGCTTCTCACAAGTGCAGATAACTTCACGTTTGCATCATTAATAGACTTCTTTCAGAGCCTCTGCTCCTTCTGCTTCCTGCCTCTATTAGTCATCAGTAGACATGTTGGCGTGGTTATTCACCTCCCCGCTTGTGAAAGTGCACTGTAAAATCTAAAGTGCTGAATATGTGTGAGATGTTGTTACTAATAACAGCATCTACAGTCTACAAGGCAGCATACAGAGTACTCCAGCAACAGAAACGTTTTCAATGGTTTTATGAGACCTTGTGAGAAAGACAGTAAAATATGTGGAAAAGTATTGCCTGTCAGACAGGAAACATGGGTCCCGGTTCCTATTGAACCATTTCGCTGTTCTTAATTTAGTTCTGAGTGCTAAGTCTTTTATATGCTACACTTTTATATACCACATTATTCCTTCATTTAATACTCAAACTCCTACAAATTAGTTTTTATTGTAACCATTTAACAGATAGGACTAGAGCTCTGAGGTATTGGGTAGTTTGCCTAGGATATCACCATGAGTCAGTGGCAGAAACACAGTGTGGACCCAGAACTGTCTTGATTCCAAAAACTCTGCCTCTCACCAGTCCACTTTTAACTGATAGGCTACAATGCTGCTCGGGAAAGCTGCTGGAGAAGAAAAAGAGCTCCTGAATCAAGTGGAGAATTGCTGCAGTGGGTGGGAATGTGGATCAGACGATCTTCAAGGAGACAGCTCCTTCTAGATCCAGGGATTCTATGAAATACGTAGGCAGTGCTTATCCACATTACACACTGGGAAGGAAGGGAAGGAAAGGAAGGGAGAGGAGTGACAAAGCAGAAGCTTGCAGTCAGCTCTTTTCAGCATTCTGCATATGTTTACTTCTGCTCTGGCCCCACCCCCTTGGGGCTTCAGACTTCTATTTGGCTCCCCTCCAAACAAGCAGAGCACCCATCACTTGCATACTCCTCACTTAAAAAAAATCAGTGTACTGCAAGTGGAAAGAAAAACTCTTAAAGTGTCCTCAAGGGCTCAGCTCCAGCATAATCTAAAATATGTGATCAGAGAGTGTCAATAATAAAATATGAGTGAAAACATCTTTATTTAAAACATTGTATGTACATGAATGCCACATGAATGCCAATTCAAGCATGAAATGTTGAGCATTTCTTGGAATATGGTTTGGGATTTGAGAGGCACAAAGGTACCTGCAAGATGGCTTTGGTGTAGTTATAAATATAAATAGAAATAAAATAACAGTTGCATCTTTATTTATAATGAATATATACTGTGGCCTCAAAGCTGCAGAGGAGAGTGGATGCCAAAATCTGTCTTTCATTAACATATGCCTTAAATGACAGGGAAGAGGTGTTAAGACAAAATTACATTTTCCCCTGCGTATGAATCAGCAACATGCAGTAACAAGCAAGTAATAATAGTTCTGCGTGTGAGTGTCTGCAGAGGGTAAGAAAAACAGCATCAAATTGAAAGTGCAAGTTCATCTGCAAAAGGGCCCAGGTGGCGGCAGAGCACAGCTCCCTTGAGCACCATTCTGAAGTGTCTCAGGGCACAGTGTCCCTGACTCTGACCCTGACTCTGGCAAGCCAGGTTGGCATGAGCTGCATGGGGCACATTAAAACCTCCAGATGGCTCAAAGCAGCCCACCCTCAAGCTGCGCCCAGAGCTTGTCAAACGCACTCTACAAGGCACCACCTCAAGCCAAGGGTTTAAAACAGGTGCTTTGGATTCTACGGTGCGTGTGGTTTCACAACCACTTAACCTTCAGTCAGGAAGAGCTAGAGGCAGGAGAAGACAGAAATAATGTTAACGTTACATAAGGAGCAAAAAAGGATATTTAAGAGCACATAGATGTCAAATAGTCACACATAATGTTTGGTTAGCAGTGTCCTTGGCATCCCTGTGATTTGTGTGCTTATCTTTGATTTTCTTTCAGCAGATAGGCACTAAATAGAGCCTGGACTCCAGAAAATATATGCTTTTCTATCAGGTGTTACCTGCCAAATTAGGTGAGCTCTTGATTGCCTCCTACAAAAGGCCCAAACTTCTCTCCTACTTGGGCCTACTCAAGAAAACTATGAGTTTTAGTATCCTTAACACTGATTCTTTGGCAGTGTTTTCAACCCATTGCTCCTTTACATGAGACTTCTAGTTCTTTGCAGGAAAAGCAGAAGTTTTTTTTTTTTTTCTTACATAATCTTTAGATACCAATTGTTGGTTGTTTCAGAACACTTTGGGGAAGGACAATTACCCTTTCAAGTCTTTTAAGACTTTATCATTGGTAAAAAGCTCTAAAACTGTGTAACTTCCTGACATTAATGAGATATTGTTGAGTCTCTTGCATTAGTTTGTTGTTCAGTCCCTCAGTTGTGTTTTGTTTTGTTTTGTTTTAATGCTGTGTACTTAACAAAAGCAACTATGGTTGCTGCCTCATTTCTCTCACCTCAAGCCTCTTGAGAGAGACTTGTCTTTCTCCTGAGTCTGTCCTGCTGAACAGAACGTAATAGTTCTCCATACATCTTTAGTTATGCCCCCCTCCTTCAGGTGAGCTGAGACAGCGTCCCCTAAGCAGCATTGGAACTTGCACTGAAAATTGCCTGAAAGAGAATGGCTGAAATTGCCAGCATCACATGCTGCATTGAAGCAAGGAAATTTCTGCCTCCGAGGATAATAGCTTTTCTCCTTGCTCATACATCTTCCTTCACAGCCCTCATTTATTTTAATATATATATTCCACTTTGACTCTCTGGAAGATATTTTTTAAAGGTTTTTAAAAAATCCAAATGAAAGATGAAATTCAGGATCCAGAAAGGCATCTATTCTGTTTATCCTGTCATGAATGTATTCTTAATCAACCAGTCTTTCTGAGCGTCTCTTCATTTGCTGCTTTGTTTCGTAATAGAACACTCGGGCTCTGGAGATTAATGAGACAAAGCTTCATTATAACCATCCTTGTTCTACTCCCATGTCTTACAGGCTTTCTCTTCCTAACTCACTCTCCAGGTGCTTCTTTCTCTTGCCAAATAGTGCAAGGAAATACTTCTGTAGATCTTTTGTTTACTTTAGGAAAAAAACACTGATCCAGGCTTTCCCATTTGGGGCAGTGCTGCTCATTTCCTGACTGGCCTTTAAAGTTTGGCTCAGTAGCAACCTGGGGATTTGTTTTCTACCCAGAGTGAAAGGAGCTTGGTGCCCAACGGCCCCATGCTGGAATGAGAATTAAAATTCTACTCATTCCCTGGATAAGCAAGCTGATGCTTTCCTCATAGACTTTTTTTTTTTCCCATTCCTCAAAGTTTTGATGTTTAGTCATTTAGCTTTGGCTTTTGAGAGACATTTTAATAGGATTGTTTCTCCTCCAAGTGCATTCAGAAGCTGATCATGGGTACAAGGAAGCTCTCAAGAGTGAAGAATTCCCTGTTTGCTGTTTTTTACCTACAATGAAAATGATGTACAACACATGCAGTGTTTGCCCCTTCTGCATGCAGTTCCATACCCAGCTGCCTGGCCTGGGAAAGAAGAAGCTGTGACACCCAAAGAATCTGGCTTGAGCTCCCTCCCTTTCTCAGTCCTCAAGACTGCCGAGTCAACGAATCCTTGCTGATCACCCGGTTGCGTTTTCTTATTTCATGTAAGCTTTGTAAATCTCGTGCTTTCTTCTCCTGGCACATTTACATTAAGTTTGATTCTAGTTGTGCATCTTTATCTATACTAGAGTTATGGTTATATATGAACATAAGTTACTCTTCATTCATTCTACCATGGGGAATTTATCCATAGTTTGTTATGAGGTGTCAGTAACTTTCTAAGCCTGGAGCCTATACTTTAAATATACTGATGCATTTTTAAATTAAAAGATGTTTAAACTAGGATAGTTGAATGATAAAAATAGAAAACCGTGACTGATAAAGATCTTCACTACATTGGGTGGGTGTTGTCTTTAAGGACTTAATCTATAATAGACAATAATATGGCAAATAAAATACCATATGGGGAGGGAGTCACAAAGTCACTGACAAAGGTCCAGTTAAGGAAGCATACCATGTCAGCATGGTGACAAGAAATCTAGGGTCAGGCACATACAGACAGTCACCACCGTGGAAGGCTACCAGTAGAAGCAGCTGGCACTCTGGCCTAGAGAAAGTAGGCAGTGTCCACAGGCAGAGTGGCCAAATACTGTTCCACTGACCCAAAGAAAAATGCAAGATCAGGGAAGACTGTGGCAAGAGTGGCTTGTCATTGAAATTCAGAGAACTAGACTGCAAGCTTAAATGCCTCCTAGCCTGGCCCAGGAAGAACCACAGGCTTCAGAGGCCATGAGCTGTTTTTTTGTTTACCTGAATCATATCACAGAAGTGGCCATTAAGACATTTTGTTCTTAATACGTTTTAGAAGAGCAAAGACTTCGCTTTTATCTGATTCTTCCTTTTGATTTCAGAGCCTTGTGTTTGTTTTCACAAAGTATGAGTTTATTGATATCCATAAATCTGGAAAGATGGGATACAGCTTTAGGATAAACACACCCAGAAAGGTGCAGGCAGAAGGGGATATTGGCCAAGCCAGCAGATTGTCCTCATTTCCCAGTGTGACATAGGAAAGTCTAGCTCCTACTTTGCAGAAGGGAACATATTTTGTATCAGTATAATAGAGTCACCAAATGATTAAGATGTGCTGGCCTTCTGCAAGGAAACGAGGGCAAGTAAATACAGGCCAGAATAGCCTGTGATACAATACCACAATATGTAGTCACGTGGTGAAGTTCAAGAGGCCCCCAGAGTATCCCTGTGTTGCCCACATTTTAAACCAACTGAGAAAGACCAAGGTGCCAAAAGATGAAAATTAAAACATGAAGCTGATATTGGAGAGAAAGGCTCAGGGTGCATGGAAACAGTTGTCCCCCTAGTACCGAACCGCAGAATCAAAACCTGCAGCTGGACAGCCGGGCTGAGAGAATCTACCCATGAGTGAATGTCCCCAACCTTTTACAGAGTACCTGGCTTCCAAGAAGACAGTGAAAAAGGACTAGGTTAAACATGACTAATTCACTTCCCAGATTCACTTTTCATCTAAGTCACTTCACCTCTCCCAGGAATGAGGAAGACAGGACTCAAGAGACCGTTTGCTGTCCCTCCACATGGCAAGAAACAACTGGAGTGGAAATTACCCCAACGTCTTATAAGTGCTGTATTAAAGCATACCCCGCATCTACTGAGACTAGAACAGTGTGGAGTGGACTCCGCTTTGTCGTTTTGTCACTTGCTGAGTCACCAGCATTTACGTGTAAGCCTGGGGCAGCTTACCTGGTCTGTAAGCATCTGCCTTAGTGATGGGTAGAATCTGCACAATATGCTCTGACACTTGTACATGGTTAGAATACTAGGAACTGCAAACAAAATGAATTTCCAAAGTCACAACCAGTGACTTATTCTGGGAGCACCACTACCCTTAAATCTTTACCAGACGTCACTAAATAAATGGCCGGAGGCCTCGCAACTCTGCCAAGCAGCACTTCTACACTGACTCACTGTATGCCAGCTCTTCTCAGACTATTCGAGGTGAAGAACCACTGGTTGCTTTCTGTCTTATTTTACCAGTTTCCACATGTCCCAGATCAATAGTTTCATAAAGCACAATAACGGTAAATTAACAGGAAAAAAAAAAAAATTACTCCAGTTCCTGGCATTGTTTCCTGGTTCCTGCCCTCTCCCCACAATCTCCTTGTTACTGCCCATTCAGTCAGTGTGTAGGGCTTCACTGCTTAGTGGTAAAGAATCCACCTGCCAATGTAGGAGGTGCAGGTTCAGTCTCTGGGTCAGGAAGATCCCCTGGAGAAGGAAGTGGCAGCCCACTCCAGTATTCTTGCCTGGGAAGTCCCATGGACAGAGGAGCCTGGTGGGCTGCACTCCGTAGGGTCTCAAAGACTTGGACACGACTTAGCGACTGAGCAACCAAGAACAGCTACCGCCAGTGCTACTGCCAGTGTGTGCCAGTTACATTCAGGCACTCCTCTTGGTATGGGGAATGAAGGGGTGAGCAGGAAAAGGTAGAGTTAGGAAAGCCCAGGACTTTCATTAACTACCACAGATACAAATTTACTCAGTCTCTCTGCTGACCCCGTCAGGAACCGGGAATGAAACACCAGCACCAGGTCACAATCCCCCCCCTTCACCTGCTCTGCTGTAAACCAGAGGGAGGGGACTTCCCAGGAGGTCCAGCGGTTAAGACTCCATGCTTCCTCTGCAGGGGGTGCAGGTTCAGTCCCTAGTCAGGGAACTAAGATCCCACATGCTGTGTGGCACGGCCAAAAAAATAAATAATAAGCCACAGGGGGACTGAAAACCTACGTCAGAGTATTTGTCTGACTTTGCCTCCTGAACCCTGTTGTCTCTCTTTACCTTAGAGTGTACTGTGCCAAGACCTAGGCTTCTGCACCTAGAAATGTTTGGTCCAATGCTCAGTGATTTTTGCTCTTATCCTTCTCATCAAGTTGTCTGTGTGATGTAAACAAAACCACACCCCACCACCCTGCTGTCACCAGGGTTCTTTTTTTTTTTTTTATTCTTTATTGAAGGATAATTGCTTTACAGAATTTTGCTGTTTTCTGTTGAACCTCAACATGAATCAGCCTTAGGTATACATATATCTCCTCCCTTTTGAACCTCCCTCCCATCTCCCTCCCCATCCCACCCCTCTAGGTTGATACAGAGCCCCTGTTAGAGTTTCCTGAGCCACACAGCAAATTCCTGTTGGCTATCTATTTTACATATGGTTTTTATTGGTTCACGTTTAAAATTTTTGACTTTTTTGTGACTATGTGAATCGATGCAAAGTAGTTTCTATGCTGATGTAAAATGGAAAGAGAGATGATTCAGTTCTTTTGTTGAAATCAAAACCTGTGATATTTTCCCCCCACTCAATAGTATTTAAATGCTGGGTTGATGCCAAACTCAAAGAACATGGAGAACTTGGGGGAAGGCCAGTGACAGATAAAATATTATTAATAGTTTTTTAAATAGGAGCCATGATTAGAGAGGCCGAAGAAAATGTGTTTATTATCCCTGGACATTAGAAGATGAGAATGATAGCTCCCAGGTAGAAACAGAAAGAGCGTTCTCAGAGAAGAAACATGGGACCTGTTTAGATGTAAATCCTAGCTGTGCTCCTGCTGGTTGTGTAACTTTAAACAAGATACTTAACAACTCTGAGCCTCAGTAAGTGGAGATCATATTGCATACCTGAAGACTGTTGCAAGGACTAAATATAATGTACATCAAGTCAAAGGCATGATGCCTGGAGACAATTGGCCCTTCAGTTCAGTCGCTCAGTTGTGTCTGGCTCTGCGACCCCATGAATCGCAGCACGCCAGGCCTCCCTGTCCATCACCAACTCCCGGGATTCACTCAAACTCACGTCCATCGAGTCGGTGATGCCATCCAGCCATCTCATCCTCTGTCAGCCCCTTCTCCTCCTGCCCCCAATCCCTCCCAGCATCAGGGTCTTTTCCAATAAGTCAGCTCTTTGTATGAGGTGGCCAAAGTATTAGAGTTTCAGCTTTAGCGTCAGTCCTTCCAGTGAACACCCAGGACTGATCTTTAGAATGGACTGGTTGGATCTCCTTGCAGTCCAAGGGACTCTCAAGAGTCTTCTCCAACACCACAGTTCAAAAGCACCAATTGTTTGGCGCTCAGCTTTCTTCACAGTCCAACTCTCACATCCATACACGACTACTGGAAAAACCATAGCCTTGACTAGATGGACCTTTGTTGGCAAAGTAATGTCTCTGCTTTTGAATATGCTATTTAGGTTGGTCATAACTTTCCTTCCAAGGAGTAAGCGTCTTTTAATTTAATGGCTCCAGTCACCATCTGCAGTGATTTTGGAGCCTGCCAAAATAAAGTCTGACACTGTTTCCACTGTTTCCCCATCTATTTGCCATGAGGTGATGGGACCAGATGCCATGATCTTAGTTTTCTAAATGTTGAGCTTTAAGCCAACTTTTTCACTCTCCTCTTTCACTTTCATCAAGAGGCTTTTTAGTTCCTCTTCACTTCCTGCCATAGGGTGGATTCATCTGCATATCAGGGGTTATTGATATTTCTCCTGGCAATCTTGATTCCAGCTTNACTTTCCTTCCAAGGAGTAAGCGTCTTTTAATTTAATGGCTGCAGTCACCATCTGCAGTGATTTTGGAGCCTGCCAAAATAAAGTCTGACACTGTTTCCACTGTTTCCCCATCTATTTGCCATGAGGTGATGGGACCAGATGCCATGATCTTAGTTTTCTAAATGTTGAGCTTTAAGCCAACTTTTTCACTCTCCTCTTTCACTTTCATCAAGAGGCTTTTTAGTTCCTCTTCACTTCCTGCCATAGGGTGGATTCATCTGCATATCTGAGGTTATTGATATTTCTCCTGGCAATCTTGATTCCAGCTTGTGCTTCTTCCAATCCAGCGTTTCTCATGATATACTCTGCATAGAAGTTAAATAAGCAGGGTGACAATATACAGCCTTGACGTATTCCTTTTCCTATTTGGAACCAGTCTGTTGTTCCATGTCAGGTTCTAACTGTTGTTTCCTGACCTGCATACAGATTTCTCAAGAGGCAGGTCAGGTTGTCCTTAATAAGTGGTTATTAATAGACTTTTTTAAAACAAAGGATGGTGATCAAATCTTTGTCTTTTTGAAAGGAGGAGAAATGTACTCTTCCTGTAATATAAATATTGTAAATTAGGCATAAGAAACTTTTCCTAACTGTAAAGAGTTGCATTTTCTTACTTCAAATTATTCTGTCTCCCTGGCTTACATTCAGTTCATTTCAAGCATGTATTAAGCATCTGTCCACCATGTGCCAGAAACTGCTGGACACAACATACTGGAATGAATAAGACTTGGGCCTTGCTCTTTAGATGCCCACAACTCAGGATGGATGCCCATCTGTTTGAGATGTGGTGTCTCCTACTTAAAGTCTCTTGGCTTTAGCTGGCCACTACCATTTGACCACCATAGTCTACCCAACCGAAACGATATCAATTGGCATCCTAGTTTTTCAGATGCTTTTCAAAGCCCTCCATGAATAAATCTAGTCACGTGCTACTCAGCAAAAACCAAACAGCATGTAAAACAAATCCTCAAGATGTAGCCCCTGTGTCACGTACCCTCTGGTGTCCAAGTCCTTTAAAACAAACATTTTTAAAATATTTATTTATTTATTTGGCTGAGTCAGGTCTCCCATTGCAGCTCGTGGGATCTTTGATCTTCGTTGCAGCATATAGGATCTTTTAACTGCAGCATGTGGGATCAATCCATGGGTTCCCTGACCACGGACTGAACCCAGGCTCCCTGCNCCCCTGTGTCACGTACCCTCTGGTGTCCAAGTCCTTTAAAACAAACATTTTTAAAATATTTATTTATTTATTTGGCTGAGTCAGGTCTCCCATTGCAGCTCGTGGGATCTTTGATCTTCGTTGCAGCATATAGGATCTTTTAACTGCAGCATGTGGGATCAATCCATGGGTTCCCTGACCACGGACTGAACCCAGGCTCCCTGCACTGGGAGAGTGGAGTCTTAGCAACTTGATCTCTAGAGAAGTTCCAAGTCACTTTTAATAATGCTACCTATACCTCTACACAGATCTCCTCCTGCCACAGCATTTAGGGCTTCCCCTTAAATACCTCTCAGTACCATTCCTGCATTACTTCAGTTCATCCAACCTGTCACAATTGGATGAGGTCTAGGCTGCCTTCAAGAGAAGTGTATTCCTCTGTTAGTGCTACAAAACCCCACCCTGTAAAAAATGGTTCATCTGAGCTGGTCATCCAACCAAAGAACCTCATTTGGCTCATCTCTCTCTATAATCATCACCTGATCACATAAATTTAAAAACAACAACAACAAAAAAAAAAAACCTAGCCTCTGCAGAGGCCAGAAATAAACCCTTGCATACATGCTTAAGTGATTTTTCCAAAGGGTGCTGTGACCATTCTGTGGGGAAAGGACAGTCTTTCCAATAAATTATGTTGGAAAGACTGGATTTCCACACTCAAACAAATTAAGTTATACCCCAACTTTAGATCACATAGAAAAGTTAATTCAAGATGAATTTTTTTAAAAACCCAAATGTAAAACATAAAACTATAAAACTCTTAGAAGAAAACATGGGAAAAGCTTCAAGATGTTGGATTTAGTAATAATTTCTTGTAATATGACACCAAAATCATAGGCCATAATAATAGAAAAATGCTCAAGTGGAACACATCAAAATTTAAGACTTTTGTACATCAAAAGACACAACAAAGTGAAAAGGCAACCCACGGAACAGGAGAAAGTATCTGCAAACCTTGTATTTGACAAGAGGTTAATATCCAGAATATAGAAAGAACTCCTACAACTCAACAACACCAAATCAATTTAAAAAATGAACAAAGGAATTAAATAGATGTTTCTCCAAAGAAGGTATGAAAAATGGCCAGTTAGCACATGAAAAGATGTTCAACATTACTAATCAAAACCACAATGGCAGAGCACCTGACACCCATTCAGTTCAGTTCAGTTCAGTCGCTCAGTCATGTCCGACTTTGCAGCTTCGTGAATTGCAGCGTGCCAGGCCTCCCTGTCCATCACCAACTCCCGGGATTCACTCAAACTCATGTCCATCGAGTCGGTGATGCCATCCAGCCATCTCATCCTCTGTCGTCCCCTTCTCCTCCTGCCCCCAATCCCTCCCAGCATCAGAGTCTTTTCCAATGAATCAACTCTTCTCATGAGGTGGCCAAAGTACTGGAGTTTCAGGTTTAGCATCATTCCTTCCAAAGAAATCCCAGGACTGATCTCCTTCAGAATGGACTGGTTGGATCTCCTTGCAGTCCAAGGGACTCTCAAGAGTCTTCTCCAACACCACAGTTCAAAAGCATCAATTCTTCGGCGCTCAGCCTTCTTCACAGTCCAACTCTCACATCCATACATGACCACTGGAAAAACTATAGCCTTGACTAGATGAACCTTTGTTGACAAAGTAGTCTCTGCTTCTCAATATACTGTCTAGGTTGGTCATAACTTTCCTTCCAAGGAGTAAGCGTTTTTTTATTTCATGGCTGCAGTCACCATTTGCAGTGATTTTGGAGCCCAAAAAAATAAAGTCTGACACTGTTTCCACTGTTTCTCCATCTATTTGCCATGAACTGATGGGATCAGATGTGGGTTTAGCATCATTCCTTCCAAAGAAATCCCAGGACTGATCTCCTTCAGAATGGACTGGTTGGATCTCCTTGCAGTCCAAGGGACTCTCAAGAGTCTTCTCCATCACCACAGTTCAAAAGCATCAATTCTTCGGCGCTCAGCCTTCTTCACAGTCCAACTCTCACATCCATACATGACCACTGGAAAAACTATAGCCTTGACTAGATGAACCTTTGTTGACAAAGTAGTCTCTGCTTCTCAATATACTGTCTAGGTTGGTCATAACTTTCCTTCCAAGGAGTAAGCGTTTTTTTATTTCATGGCTGCAGTCACCATTTGCAGTGATTTTGGAGCCCAAAAAAATAAAGTCTGACACTGTTTCCACTGTTTCTCCATCTATTTGCCATGAACTGATGGGATCAGATGTCATGATCTTAGTTTTCTGAGTGTTGAGCTTTAAGCCAACTTTTTCACTCTCCTCTTTCACTGACACACATTAGGATGGCACTATTAAAAAACAGAAGATGACAAATGTTGGCAAGAATGTGGAGAACTTGGAACACTTGTGCCCTGTTAGTAGGAATGAAAAACAGTGCAGCCACCTATGGACAACAGTATGGTGGTTCCTCAAAAAGTTAAAGGTAGAATTACCGTGTAAGCCAGCAGCCCCACTTCTGGATATATATCCAAAAGAACTAGAAGTGGGGACCCAAAGTGGTATATATTCATAGAAGCATTATTCATGATAACTAAAAGGTGGAAGCAACCCAAGCATTCATCAGCAATGAGTGGTAAACAAAACATGGTATATACATACAAAGGGATGTTATTCAGTCTTCAAAAGGAAGAAAATTCTGACACATGCTACAACATAGATAAACTTTGAGGACATTATGCTAGCTGAAATAAGCCAGTCACAAAGGACAAGGTATGATTCCACTCAAAGATACACGTAATTCATAGAGACAGAAAAGCGTCATGACTGGATACAGAAATGATTTCTTAAAGTATGACACCATATTCAAATTTACAGAGACAGTAAGTAGGCTAGAGTTGGCAAGATTTTAGTTTTGCAAGATGCAAGTGTTGTGTAGATGGATGGTGCTGATGGTAATACAGTGTGAATGTACGTAATGCTACTGAGCTGTACACTAGTAAATTTTATGTGTATTTTTACCACAGTTAAAAGCACAAACCAGCCTTTGTGTTGAGCCTGGTCTTCCCAAATCATGAATTTGCGGTCTTCTGTCGCTAGCTATGTTCTTCCCAGCCACTTTCCATACAGATCACCCTGTCTACCACTGTTCACTCTTCCCAGCCCACTTGGACGCAGCCTGGCACTTTGCACACACTCTCATCGTCCACTCCATGGAGAGAAGAGTTAAGTACAAGAGATCCTGGGCTCCCACCACCACAGAACCTTCACATAATGCCCACCACTAAGAATATTCTAGAATCATCAAACCCTTCACCAAGCAAACCTGGAAAAATCTTAGACTTTCCACCAACCCTTGCAGCTGGAAGTGATGGATAAATAGAGAGTGTTTAAAGCAAAGTGTTGCACTGACTTTCCCTGTGTGCTGGTGTTGCACTGACTTCCCTGTGTGCTAGCACAACAGGAAAAAGCCACCCTGGCATTTAGGGTCTTAATGAGAATTTTAGGCACTGCCTCTACTCCAGCTCTCCATCGCCTGCCTTCAGACAAAAATGTTCACTTCCCTTTTCCTGATCTTACATCTCCCTTCAGAGTTCATGTTCATCTTCTTACCTGTTACCTTGGCTTCCCTGCTATTTCAGTCCAAAGATCTCTTTCAACTGTGTTCCCTAAGGCTTGGTCCTAATGAGTGTCTGGCACACCTGGGAGGTAGGAAGCAATATAGAATGTACATGCTATCAAATTCAGTATCTTCTTGACTTTTAAGAATATTTAGGTGACCAAGTTAAAAGTTTGGGTCATATAAAATGAAGCCATATACACTTTCTGTCTTGCCCTTTTTTATTAAAAATGTATATTATTTTGTTACTATCTCTGCCCACCAGAGGAGTCTGTTGGAAATACAGAATCTGTCCCCACCCCAGATGCTTTGAATCAAGATCTATATTTTAATAAGATCTCCAGGTAATTCATATGCATATTAGAACCAAAACTGTTCTAGAAAGCCTCTAGAGGCTTTGCTCCTATTGGAGCAATGGATTTCCACATTGGCTGTGCCTTAGAAACACCTGGGACACTCTTAAAACATATTGGTCATTCGGTCCTACAACTGTATTCTGATTTGATCTATCCATGGGGACCATGAGCGTTGGTGTTTATTTTCAGTTCTCAGAGATTTTGATGCCTAGCCAGGGTGGAGAACCACTGAGAGTATGACTTAAAATATCACAGAGAATTCCATGACTTTGAACTGATTTGGAGCTGCAAAACAGTAGAGTCAGACTGTAAAGTGTAAATAGGTTTTGAATCTAAATATACGAATATTAACTTGAAACTAGAGATTGTATGTATAAGCGACTTTTAAAGTCCTCCTCTCTTATTCCTGCGCTTCCCAAGTGGCACTAGTGGTAAAGAATCCACTTGCCAATGCAGGAGACACAAGAGACATGGGCTCGATTTCTGGGTTCGGAAGATTCCCTGGAGTAGGAAATGGCAACTCACTCCAGTATTCTTGCCTGGAAAATTCCATGGACAGAGGGGACTGGCAGGTCACAGGCCACTGGGCTGCAGAGTTGAACATGACTGAACAGTTAAGCACACACACTCTTATTCCTTATTTGTATCTCATTGTCTTCTCATTAGAGTGTCTCAAGGGCTTTCTTCCATTAAATGGCATCCAGGGCTTCCCACCAAGCCCATGCTCCTGTCCCAGGGACCAAAGCTGGTGCTGCTGTCAGGGGCCCAGGTACAAAGTACTGGTGGGAGCAGCCAGCACTATCAATTGGGCTGCTGGTACAATTTATTTGAATACTCGAGAAACTCACTGTACTGATACACACTGCTCAGACATGCTAGAATCCCAGCAGTGAACACCTTGTGGCCTCCAGTGTCCTCATACACACTTCTTGAAAATCAGTTGTGGGGGCTCAACATAACCGTTCAACACAAACACACAAACAACTTTAGTATCACCACACCAACCTACAGCTTCCAAAATTTCTTTAGCCTCTTCCCATATGTTTTGATTTTTATTTGTCCTTTGAGAGAGCCCAGTCCAAATATATCATGATCTAAATGGGTTTAAGAGCAGAGAACTTCACCTGCCAGGTGGGTCTACTTTTCCTGAAGATATGCTCTTCTTTTGTGGTCATGGGTAAGTAGATGGGAGTAAGTAGATGTGTAAACATATATTTACCTATAATCTTCATTCCTATCCCAGGAATTAGTTTTAAGATACTTAAATAGATTTTTTAAAATCAGTGTTAGAAAACATATTTTAAATGCTTTAAAGTGAAATTCAATTTAATTGATTTATCAAATCTTAATTGAATCCCTGCTGTTACCATCAGGGGAAAAGACTAGCAGCTTCTCCATTGTTATTAAAATACTCATCTTCTTGATAAATATTTTGACATGCTTTGAAATGCCAAAAATATGCATGATGTGTAGCATACAGTCGAGAATTAGAGCTCTTGCTTTGGCATACAGCTTATTTCAGGTGGGGAAAGAGGGCAGTTGATAACGCAGATAAGAAAATAGAATTAGTAAAATAGTAATTTTTTATGGATATGATATATTTCAAGATAGGGTCCTAACAACTTAATTTCTCTGCAACAAATGTACCCTAAATGACAGTGAGTAATTTTGAGGTTGTAATTTCTAACTCCTAATTAAATATGAACAATTGAGCAAGTCAATCATTTTCTGCCTCAAAGTATTTATTTGTAAAATCAGGAAGTTGAACCAAGAGTCCAATAAGGTCCCTTTCAGCTCTACATGTCAGTGATACTATAAATTCTCAGTTAAAGTATATATTATCAAAAGGCAAAGACAACATCTATCTTTCCCAGCTCCTGGTTTTGGCATCATGTAGAAAATAACAGAAATAAAAGCAATTAAAAATCAGAAAAAAATTCTGCTATCCCAACATTTGAAAGTATTTTCATTTTATTTTCCATTCTGGTCCTTGAATATATGGATACATTTTATATTTTACTTACCTTACTCAACATTATCTAACATTATTATATTATCATTATCACTCACAATTATAGTTTAAGTGGCCACGTAATATTCCATTTCATTAATGTACCATAGTATAAGTATTTCTATATTTGTAAATTTAGATTGCTTTTAATGTTTGATAAATGCTGCAGCAAATTTTGTATTCACATGAGTCTTCTTTTGAATAATTTTCTAAGAATAAATTCTAGAGATGTGATTACTGAGTTCAAGAGAGTCTCTTTACAATTGATTAAAAGCAATGACAAGTGGCTTTCCTAAAACCTTAATGATTTACATTATTTCCTCCTTATCTGAGAGTGACAGTTTAACCAAAGTCTCACCAAAGATGTGGTATGAAATGACACTTAATGTCAATATACATTTCTTTGATTACAGGCAATCTTGAACATTTTTCCACTTGTGAGTGCATTTTAGCTTCTGTGAAGTGTCTCAGTTTACTTCAGTTCAGTCTCTCAGTTATGACCGACTCTTTATGGCCCCATGAACCGCATCACGCCAGGCCTCCCTGTCCATCACCAACTCCCGGAGTCCACCCAAACCCATGTCCATTGAGTCGGTGATGCCATGCAACCATCTCATCCTCTGTCATCCCCTTCTCCTCCTGCCCCCAATCTTTCCCAGCGTCAAGGTCTTTTCCAATGAGTCAGCTCTTCGCATCAGGTGGCCAAAGTATTGGAGTTTCACCTTCAACATCAGTCCTTCCAATGAACACCCAGGACTGATCTCCTTTAGGATGGACTGGTTGGATCTCCTTGCAGTCCAAGGGACTCTCAAGAGTCTTCTCCAACACCACAGTTCAAAAGCATCAATTCTTCTGTGCTCAGCTTTCTTNAATTTACCTTATCTGTGAGATTTTTCCCTGCAGAGTTCCAAGAGTCTGACAAGCTAAAGCCCACCAATGCCTCACAGACAGCAACTGCCTTGATAACTCTGCTATGTCCAGCCTGGAGGTAAGCCTTCTAAGTCAGGCATATATTTTAGCATTCTAATTCTAATTCAAGTTGCCAGAATGAATAAGTGATTACTGCAAAGAACTGTGGTTTGTTTTGGGGGAAAAAAAAAAAAGACCAAAAAAGAAACAGAGATTTCAGGCTTTGATATAACTCAATAGCTGCTAAAGATTAGACTACAGCCTAGATAAAAAAATCTCCATTATGACTGTTATCCAATCAATCAGTGAATAAGTATAAGGTGTTTACAATCGGCTCTTTATAGTCCCAGGTCCTGCATCCATGGATTCAATAAAATATGGATAGAAAGTATTTGGGAAAAAATTGCAGAAAATTCCAAAAAGCAGACCTTGAATTTACTGCATGCTGACAACTATTTACATACTATTTACATAACATTTACATTGTGCTTGGTATAATGAATAATCTAGAGATAATTTGGGAGAAGGCAATAGCAAGCCACTCCAGTACTTTTGCCTAGAAAATCCCATGGATGGAGGAGCCTGGTAGGCTGCAGTCCATGGGGTTGCTAGGAGTCGGACGCGACTGAGCTACTTCACTTTCACTTTTCACTTTCACACAATGGAGAAGGAAATGGCAACCCACTCCAGTGTTCTTGCCTGGAGAATCCCAGGGACGGGGGAGCCTGTTGGGCTGCTGTCTATGGGGTCGCACAGAGTCGGACATGACTGAAGTGACTTAGCAGCAGCAGCAGAGATAATTTGAAGTATACAGGAGGATGTGCCTAGGTTATTATGCAAATACTATGCCATTTTTTATAAGGAACTTGAGATACCAAAATCTGTGGGTTTTAGTATCCATGGGAGCCCTAGGATCAGTCTCCCATGGATACTGAGGGATGACTGTTGATGTTTAGTTGCTAAGTCATATCCAGCTCTTTTGTGGCGCCATGGACTATAGCCCACCAGGCTCCTCTGTCCATGGGATTTTCCCAGGCAAGAATACTGTGGGTTGCCATTTCCTTCTCAGGAGATCTTCCCAACCCAGGGATCAAACCTGCATCTCCTGCATTTACCACTGAGCCTCCAGGAAGCACAAGGGATGACTGTACTATGTGCTGAATTCTGTGGCAGGCTGTTTATTATTAAAGGAGAACATACATTGCAAAATTAATTTCTTTATACCTGCTCTATTCAGAAAGCATTTTGGGTGATTGGGAGCTTGCTCTGAGTCAAGTTTCTGCTTCTGACACTTGATGCAGTGCCTCTCAGATCACTGGAGGCAGAACTGAGGATACAGTAGAAGTTGATTTCCTTGCATCTCATCATGTTCAGTGAGTGGTTCCCTCTGTGTGTGAGGATGAGAATAATGACTATAAAAATTCACTTTGCTCTGTAGAGTAAGATCCCTTTTCTTAAATCACTAAAGTTCAGAGAAGTTTGGGATTGAAGTTATAAACCAAAGTGATCCTAATTACATATAGTCTTTGGGGTCTGTTTATGTGTGTATTTTTTTCATTTATTTTTAAAATAGAGACAAATAAAATTAAAAGCTGAAAAAAAATCCCTGCCCTCAGGAGCATCTGTTTACTTTTGACATAGTAGTGCTTAATTCAGGGACCAGGTTTCTGGAGAAAACTAATTGTTTCATAGGCTTCTTCACAGATTTTTGGTTCCTCTGGAATAAGGAATTCCAGGAAACAATGGGCTACATGTCAGAGAGCCCAATAGGGATTTTTATAGGTCCATTGAACCAACCATTATGTTGCAGTTGAGTTTTAGGAACAGGATTAAGAGATCGTTTTTAAAATAAAATTTTGTTGAACATCTGCTTTGTCTGAAATTGACCCTATGAGGGCATAATACCTGGAACACAATAGAAGCCTAATAAATAAGCATTAAAATTTTTTTCATTCATTTCCCGTTGCACTGGGTCTTCGTTGCTGTGTGTGGTTTTCTCCAGCTGCAGAGAGCTGGGTGGCCTCTGTGCTGGGTGCGCAGACTTCTCATCGTGGTGTCTTCTGTTCTGTGGGCTCCAGGCACGTAGGCTTCAGTAGCTGCTGCGTGTAGGCTCTGTAGTTGTGGTCCACGGGCTTTGTTGCTTCACGACATGTGGAATCTTCCCAGAGCAGAAATCAAAATTGTGTCTCTCGCATAGGCAGGGGGATTCTTACCCACTGTGCCAAAAAATATGTTTTGGAAAAATGGATGATTAATTCTTGATCCTAATCTCAATGAAGCTTGAAATCTAGTGTTGTAAATAACTGATTTTGAGTGAATCATTTGTCCAGTAAGTATTTATTGAATGTCTACTACTGATTGATACTTTTCTGAGTTCCAGACAATAAGACTGTGTAAACAGTGACAAAAGTATTACCTTTGGGACCGTTAATCAGCCTTGAAATTGTGAGTTGAAACCTCAGAGTCATAGTAATGTCAGTAATCAATAGCTCCTGTTCAGTGATTATTATGTACCAGCTACCATACTAAATGTTTTACAAAATGATCTTATGTAATCCTCATGACCCTCCTGGGTGGTACTGTTCAGTTCAGTTCAGTCACTCAGTCGTGTCTGACTCTTTGCAACCCCATGAACTGCAGCATGCCAAGCCTCCCTGTACATCACCAATTCCCAGAGTCTACCCAAACCCATGTCCATCAAGCCGGTGATGCCATCCAACTGTCTCATCCTCTGTCATCCCCTTCTCCCACCTTCAATCTTTCTCAGGATCAGGGTCTTTTCAAATGAGTCAGCTCTTCGCATCAGGTGGCCAAAGTACTGGAGTTTCAGCTTCAACATCAGTCCTTCCAGTGAACACCCAGGACTGATCTTCTTTAGGATGGACTGGTTGGATCTCCTTGCAGTCCAAGGGACTC
>SJYX01007797.1:187659-213713 GCA_006410675.1 Oreotragus oreotragus | reverse complement strand
GTGATGCCATCCAACCATCTCATCCTCTGTTGTTCCCTTCTCCTCCTGCCCTCAATCTTTCCTAGCATCAGGGTCTTTTCAAATGAGTCAGCTCTTCGCATCAGGTGGCCAAAGTATTGCAGTTTCAACTTCAACATCAGTCCTTCCAATGAACACCCAGGACTGATCTCCTTTAGGATGGACTGGTTGGATCTCCTTGCAGTCCAAGGGACTCTCAAGAGTCTTCTCCAACACCACAGTTCAAAAGCATCAATTCTTCGGCACTCAGCTTTCTTTATAGTCCAACTCTCACATCCATATGTGACTACTGGAAAAACCATAGCCTTGACTAATTGGATCTTTGTTGACAAATAATGTCTCCTTTTGAATATGCTGTCTATGTTGGTCATAACTTTCCTTGCAAGGAGTAAGTGTCTTTTCATTTCCTGGCTGCAGTCACCATCTGCAGTGATTTTGGAGCCCCCCCAAAATTAAGTCAGCCTCTCTTTCCCCATCTATTTGCCATGAAGTGATGGGACCAGATGCTATGATCTTATTGGTATGCTAAGATCTATGATTTTATGTTTTCATCCAGAAAACATTCAGTTTTCTAAATGTTGAGCTTTAAGCCAACTTTTTCACTCTCCTCTTTCATTATAAGACATCAATTTCAAGATCCAAATAAGGACAGGAGAAAACAAAGGCCATTCCTTGAAAGATAAAGGAGGAGTCCTAGGCAACAGAAAGTGTGCAATTGATATAATGACTAATTCACAGTAGAGACCAAGGGAAAAGCAGTAGCCTGCGAGATACAAATGAAGTATGTAGGTTGCACATAGAAGCTCTTATATACCAAAACCAGCTATCTGAATCCTACTCTTTGGTTGTTGGGAGACATTGCAGATTTAGGGGGCAGTGAGGAAACCAGGTCTTAATTTGGGGGAAGTTAGTGCAACTTCATCAGAGAAGGCAGTGGCACCCCACTCCAGTGCTCTTGCCTGGAGAATCCCAGGGACGGAAGAGCCTGGTAGGCTGCAGTCCATGGTCGTTAAGAGTCGGGCACGACTGAGCAACTTCACTTTCACTTTTCACTTTGACGCATTGGAGTAGGAAATGGCAACCCACTCCAGTGCTCTTGCCTGGAGAGTCCCAGGGACGGTGGGCCCCCGTCTATGGGGTCGCACAGAGTTGGACACGACTGAAGCGACTTAGCAGCAGCAGTGCAACTTCATAAGGTATAAAGGGATGAGTAAGAGGTCTCAGCTCATAGCAGGATGAACAGAAGGAGGTGTGCTGGATCGAGATAAGTGATGAGAGAATAAACTAGGGACTCATTAATGGAAACAGTGGCAAATGAGTTCAAGGATCAGATGAGATGGGAATGGAAGCAGGGATCAAACGAAACTAATCAGATGAGCAGACAAGTTGATTAGAGGAGTAGAGTGAAAGAGGGGACGGCAGATGATCTGCAGTCCTCTGATTCCAGACACGGGCAGCTGAGAGTGTGATGAGGCTGAGACGGAACGTGGAACGCAAGAGGAGAACTACATTTACGAGGAGGATGAGAAGTTTGAAGTTATGAGGCATTTGTTCTGCTTCTAAGAAGATTCATATTATTATAGGGGTCCACTTGAGAACTAGACATGTACATTTCACTGCTGGGCATACACATCGAGGAAACCAGAATAGAAAGAGGCACATGTACCCCAATGTTCATCGCAGCACTGTTTATAATAGCCAGTCATATTGCTGAAGCCTGGCTTGGAGAATTTTGAGCATTACTTTACTAGCGTGTGAGATGAGTGCAACTCAGATGGTAAAACTTAGAAATATCAATACTAAAATTTGAATGATTCCAGACCCCTAAAATATGATTCCTAATGCATTCCCAAGAATGTACAGAATCATTCACTTGTAGAGGGTTAACGCACATCCATTTAAATTCAGCATGGTACCTTAAAGACAACTTTAGTTTTAAATTTGTAATTTCTTGCCCTATAAGCAGGACTGCTTCTTCTAAAGCATTGACCTTATTTTCTATTTTCCTATCTATAATTTCCCGTGTAGTAAGAGCTATGCAGACATTTTTGGACAGCTGATCGACAAACGAGGCAGTATGTACTTCTTTTGACATGGCAACAGCAGAAACTGTAACTGAAATAATTATGGCAATCAAGGCAATTATTCCCACAATCAAATCTGCAATGGATCTCTTAGGTTGAGGAATTATGCCATTAAGTTCATACAAAACTTTCAATGCATAATCATCAAACCATTGTCCCTCTAATTTTACAGGAACCATCAAATATGGGGGTTGCTTTACAATCATCACAGCCTTATAATTACTATAATCATTCCCACCAACACAATTTGATATAAAACAATTCACATATTCAACATTATAGTTTATCCTTCAGAAACTCCCAAATCATTCCGATTTCTGGCCAACAAAAAGGCATAGGGAGAATGTACGCAGGCCCATGGGTTGCTTTACAATCATCACAGCCTTATAATTACTATAATCATTCCCACCAACACAATTTGATATAAAACAATTCACATATTCAACATTATAGTTTATCCTTCAGAAACTCCCAAATCATTCCGATTTCTGGCCAACAAAAAGGCATAGGGAGAATGTACGCAGGCCCATACAATATATCTTGGTTCATTTAAAAGTCTATGTAAAATCACAGGTGCCATAGAAGCCAATGCTCTCCATAATTCAGGCTGCATGGGACCTGTTCCATCAAAACTCACTAAAGGAGGAACCCATCCATTAAAATGCCACCTAGTAATTGCTAAAGGGCAGATCAAGAAGCAACAGTTAGAACTGTACTGAGTGACTGATCTGAAACTGATAGAGTTGATGTTGGATTAAATGGGTTTCTAAATGTAAAGCATATAGAATAGTACCTGATACATGGAGGACCTTCAAAATAAAATGTTAGAATTAGAGCTAGTAGTAGCATTGGTATTATTTATCTCATAGATATTAGTGATTTTCTTTATAATTTATATCAAAAATTAAAATATTTTTTCTAGTCCTTGTATAAATGCATGCTTATCTTTGATAAATTAATGAGAAACCTATTTATGTAATATAGATGTAACTTTTTTTGGCCTACTGGGTTTGGTAGTTTCCTGTTTCTTGTTTTAACTGCTGTATTAGTTTTGCATGTGTATGTGTACACACACAGGCATATGAGTATGCTCTTTTTCACAAATCCAGACACAGTGTCTGTGCAAAAGGGACAGCTCATAAAAATGTTGATTGCAGACAGTGCTTAGAATGGCACACCCAGCTCAATTGAAGAACTGTTCAACCAAGTCATTTAGAAAAATAACATAAACAAAACCAGAAGTGAAATCAAACTGCATACATACACTCACTTATAAAACCAAAATCAAAAACAAGCCATGTAAATACATGCACATTACAAATAGAACTGTGAAGGTTTTAAGCCAGAGAAAATAGCCAGATGTCAGCCATGGTAATTTCTCTTTAAGAGTAATTGATTCTCTGTGTGCAATCATTGCCTGATTCCTGGCACACTGAGATCTGAAATAGACCACTCAGAGGAAGAACAGAAAGGCAGCATCAATAAATCGCCTTTGGGAGTATGAGAACTCAGTCCACAACAGCATGGATGGAAGAAATCCTTAGGAAAGGAATTCAGAAGGGATGTAGGGAGCTCAGAAGAGCGAAGTTAGCCAGTTCAAGACCCAAGTTAATCATTTACACAGTGAATGAATTGAAAGAAAAGGATAAAGAGAAATTTAAAAAGAATAATATGAGTAGTGGGAGGAACTGAAGAAACCCACTGCACAAATGAGGATTGGAAACTATTTAAACTGGGTAATACAGTATGTGTTTTGGCTCTGAGAAGACAGAAGCTGAACTTTTGAGTAGTAATCAAGGACTTGGTCTCAAAGTATTTGCAAATAGCGCCAGTATGGAGAACAGATGCTGACATTATTGCCAATGGAAATCGCAACATGATAGTTGGAGTGTGAGACTGAAAGAAACCACAGGGAATTTTTGTGGAAAGCTCGGTATTGAAAATGATTTATGGTTGACTTAAGGAGGAGACAAAGAAAATAAGGCTACAGTACATATACCTTCTGACTGCTGCAGACAAAGGATGTATAAACAGCCATAGCTCTCCAGCCTCTTGGACAACAGAGCTCTGCTCACACGGAAAGGCGCCAGAAAGTTTGTCTGAGTTAAGTGGATACTTCTTTTTCAGTATCTAAGAATAGTTATCCTCCTTTGCTCTTTCATTATTGTTTGGGTATCCTTAAGAATCCTCACCAGCTATTAAGCATTGTGGAATCACCCAGAGATCTGTGGGGTGCTTATTACCAAACAGGATCAGAGGAACACTCCACAGGGCCCTAGGCTTGACAGGTGAGCAGCTCTATTTTGTTATTGTTACATGTGTAAAATGCTTTTTTATTTATTTGTGGCATGTGGGATCTAGTTCCCTGACCAGGGCTCGGAACCAGGCCCCCTGTATTGGGAGCATGGAGCCTTAGCCATTGGATGACCAAGGAAGTCCCTGAGGTATTTTTATGCTAGAAAGCAAGTTGGTGAATTCTGGAGAGTCAGGAGAGTCTTCCAAAAATATCTGATGATCACACTTTGATTTCTCTTCAGGTCGTGTAAATCTTTCTCCTTTTACAAAAATATCCAATAAAGTATGCTGAGGCAGGAAAGATGTGGCCATTCCTTACTGTCCCTTAAGTTATATCCTTTATTCAAAGGGCAAAGAACTGGCAGTGTCTCTCAGATAGGAAATACGAACTTCCTGAGCTTTCCTAGAGGGAGTCTGGGCTTCCGTGGTGACTCAGTTCGATCCCTGGGTGGGGAAGATCCCTTGGAGAAGGGAATGGCTACCCATTCCAGTATTCTTGCTTGGGAACTCCCATGGACAGAGGAAACTGGCGAACTACAGTCCATGGGGTTGCAAAGAATCAGACAGGACTGAGCGACTTTCCGTTTCACTTCAGAGGGAGTCTGCATTTTGAAATAGAAAAAGAAAGATATGTTTAGCAAAAGGCAGTAGAATTTTCATATGAGACACAGACTTAAGGCATTTGATTTGGGGCCTTAAGTCCTGAGAACCACTAAAGAAGAAGTGAGGTTCATAATGAACAACAATAACAGCAAAAAAAAAAAGCATCTCCAAAAGATAGAAACAGTGAGTTTTAATATCTGTCTGGTGACAACTCTTACAGCAAAGGAAACAGATAAGGAAAATAAATCTGGGTTCTGTGCCCAGGAACCTGAACCAACTAAGCTAATCAGTGGCCAGATTTGTTACCTCTGAAAATGGATCCAGGTTCTCTCAGTGTCTGTGTATAGACATTCTCCTCACACACTTTATCTCACCAGCACCCTCCCCATTATTGCCTAGTTGAGCTTCCTCTGAAAACTTTTCATCCCAGAGCCTAAGATCTAACCAAATCTGTACCAGAATAACTATGGAGATTCAAGTGTGCCCTGAGTGGTCAGCATGTCCATTTCAGGTCCCTTTTTTTGGACTGTCTATGTCAGTCCTAAAAAGACCAGACACAGCCAGGGCAGATGAAAAGGTGAGGACTGTCTGCTTGCATTGCTCTCTCCACCCTCCTTTCCTAGGTGGAATCCTAATCAGTGTTCAGGATTCCCTCACATGTCTCCTATTATCTTCTCTCTCTAAACCCCACTGGTGGAGAGAGCTCTGTTTCCATAACATCTTGTGCATAACACAGATTATAGATTTACTACATTGTTTTGTAACAGTTTTCTTGTCTACCTTTCTTGCTGGACCATCTACTCCATGATTTGGAAGGCTAAAAAATTTTCATATCTGTATCTCCAGTCCTAACCCAATATCTAGAATTGTATTATCCAGTACAGGGGCCACTAGCCACATGTGGCTATTGAGCATGGGAAATGTGGCTAACTAAAATTGAGACATGTGAAATACACTTCAGGCTTTGACATATGAATAAAAGAATGTAAAATAGCTCATAAGTTTTTGTATTGGTTACCCATTAAAATGATAATATTTTGGATATGAATTAAATATATTATTAAAAATTTATATTTCTTTTTACTTTTAAAAAGTTTAAAATTATATTTCAGTTGGACAGGATCATTGGTCTGGAACATAGCAACAGTTTGTTCAAGTCAGAGTTTTAGCAAGAAAAAGAAGATATACTCAGTTTGGATTTTGAAGAGATGTTAATGAAGGGACAATTTATAAAAGTGTGGGCTGCTGCTGCTGCTAAGTCACATCAATCGTGTCCGACTCTGTGTGACCCCATAGACGGCAGCCCACCAGGCTCCCCCGTCCCTGGGATTATCCAGGCAAGAATACTGGAGTGGGTTGCCATTTCCTTCTCCAATGCATGAAAGAGAAAAGTGAAAGTGAAGTCGCTCAGTCTATCCAACTGTTAGCGACCCCATGGACTGCAGCCCACCAGGCTACTCCATCCATTGGATTTTCCAGGCAAGAGTACTGGGGTGGGGTGCCATTGCCTTCCCCGAAAAGTGTGGGCAGGTTAAAGAAATCCACAAAAGAGGCCGAAGCACCAAGAGCCTGGCAACGGAGGGGAGCAGTTAAAACAGCCTACAAAAGAAGGGGAGGAAATGATGTGATCAGAGTTGTTGATCACTAGAAGTGCTCTTAGGCTCACTTAGCATCCCTGGTGGCTTAGATGGTAGAGAATCCACCTGCAATGCTGGCGACCCAGGTTCTATCCCTGGGTCAGGAAAATCCCCTGGAGAAAGGAATGGTTATCCACTCTGGTGTTCTTGGCTGGAGAATTCCGTGGACAGAGGAGCCTGGCGGGCTACAGTTCATGGGGTCACACTGACAGTGACTTAACAGCACCGCTAGTTACAGAGGGACCCAGTTGCCACCAGAACCAGGAGCCAAGCAGAGAACTCACCTTTGATCTCTAGCTCTGCTCCCACCAACTGCAAGGAACCTGAAGCATAAGGGCAAGGGATGCTGAGTGAGGCACCTTCCAGAGCCCTGAGTAGCACAGAGAAAAGTGGAGGCTAGACAGATTAGAGCAGGAAGGGGGCAGAGGTTGAAGAATAACCAGCACAGAGCTTAATAAATGTGCAAATGAATGAATGAATAAAAGTGGACAATGGAGAACAGTGATAAATGAATTTTTTCCCACCTGGAATGTTTTTGCAATAGTACTGTTGAAACTGCTCTGTGACACTAAGGGTTTAGTGAATTTAGGGGTGCCACAGACATTTCTTCATTTAAATATGTATATATTTCCTAACTATTTAAAAGACTTTGCGAAAACACAACATGCACACGGGCACACATGTTGCCTATCAAAATTGTGAACACACTGGAAACAAATCAGCAGCAGCTTGTGCTGCCAGGTTAATCTGCTTTTGCAAATCTAGGAATAAGAACCCTCCTGCCTCTTCTGTACTTTTATCTGAATGTCTTAAATGATTATTAATTAGGCAGGCTTAGGTCTGCATCAATCTTTTATAAAAATTCAGATCTACACATGTTCTCTTATATAAAATGGTGCACTTTAGGAGGCCACTGTAGCACACTTAACTCAAGGAAGTGCCCAGCAAGGTGCAGTCGTATGTATTTGGCACATGTTCTCACATCTCATCATACACAATTTTATATCATGTTTCTATAAACATAACATATTTCTGTTAAGGAATGTTATGATTGTGGATATCATTAGGAATTCAATTTGAAATGCTCTTCTGGCCATTGTGTCTTCTGTTCCCTATGCCTAAGAGGCTTTCCCTTCAGGTCTTGGCAAGGTTAAGATTGGGATATACCTCCTTTAACTGTCAGTTCAGACATTTATTCCTCAGCAAAGTCTTCCCTGACTCTCTGATACTTTAATTAGGTGTCCCTTCCCATTCTCTAGTTCAGCCTTATCTTGTTGCCTTCAGAGCACTTATCACAATTTGTAATTTTGTTTAATTGTCTCTTTGTTGCTTTTGTCTGTTTCCTTAACAAAAATTTAAGTCTTATCATTGCAGGGACTGGCTACTTAGTATGGGAAGGGCACTATTATAAGAGCTTTGCTTACATTAATTCATCTCCTTGGAGAAGGAAATGGCAACCCACTCCAGTATTCTTGCCTGGAGAATCCCACGGACAGAGGAGCCTGGTAGGCTACGGTCCACAGGGTCGCAAAGAGTCGGACACGACTGAGCGACTTCACTTTCACTTTCACAGTAACCTTGTGAGGGTCTTTCTGATCTCGATTTTAGAAATGAGGACACTGAGACAGAGAGTTTAAGTAATCTGATAAAAATCACAGAGCTATTATGTGGAAGAGCAGGGATTCAAACCCAGGAAATCTGGCTCCAGTTCTTTTATTCAGTGGGAGCCCAGGAGTACTGGAGCATGCAGACTGCTAAGTTGCTTCAGTCTGTCCAACTTTTTGCAATTCTATGGACTGTAGCCCACCAGGCTCCTCTGTCCATGAGATTTTCCAAGCAATAATACTGGAGTGCGTTGCCATTTCCTCCTCCAGGGGATCTTCCCTACCCAGAGATCAAAATCACATCTCTTATGTCTCCTGCATTGGCAGGCAGATTCTTTACCCCTGGTGCCACCTGGGAAACCTGTACAGCAGCATATTTGATATTAAAAGCTTCAGGCTCCAGGCCCCTAAGTGCTAACTGTAACACTGGCTAACATTTATTGAAAGCTTCCTATGGTGCTGTGTTTTATGTGATTATTATCATTATTGCAATAATCTTATGGTACTATAATCATTCCCATTTTACAAAGGAGGAAATTGAAACCTAAAGAAGTTAGCACCTTTCCTAAGATCATGCATCCAAAAACATGGCAGAATAAGGATTTGAACCTAGGCTCTTAACCATAGTGATATATGGCCTTCCCAGAATCCTGATTCTGCTGTGTGGCACATCTTTCTTTGTCTGGGATCATGTGTGATTGAACATGTAGTTGATCTATATTTTGGAAGAATATGCATGTGCTGAACACATCTGGGTTCTCTGGGTGGAGAGCTGGAGTGCAGTTTTATATAGATGTGCTCATTTTGAGCAGAGATTACCAGGAACTTCATGCTTATTCTAATCTGTACACTTACATCCTCTCTACCTCCCAGACGAAAGCAGTTTACATTATCATTTTCCTATGGGAAATCTGGGAAAGTCACACATATGTGGAAATTAAACAAAATGCACCTACATAACCAAGGTGGGTCAAACCTTGGGTCAAACAAGAAGTCAGAAACTACTTTGAGATGTATGGAAATGAAGATACAGCTCACTGTGTACAGAATACATAGGCTTGTAGAACTTGTTTCTGACCTCTCCTTCACTTGATTCACTGTCTTATTTAACCAGCACTTACTGGCCAATCCATGGGCCAGGCACTGTGCTAAGGTTGGAGATACAGAGGACCAGAAAGTGGTCACAGCCCCCAGCTGAAGGGATCAGTTAGGCAGATGAGGCACGTAAACTAGTTACACCAGTTGGTTAAATGCTTACACCAGGATTCTAGTCAGCAAGGCTAGAAGAAGGGTGATATTCTTTAGGTCAGGTCTATTGCTATCTGACTTTGTCTTTTGTTTTACTCTCCTCCAGCTTGCCTTTTCTCTTGAGAACTTCCTTTTCTACCTACCTCACATCCGCTTTCTTTCCCTACTTTTAACTATTTGTCCTAGAGTTGGTTACAGATGATCTCTTTCATGGGTTTTTTACAATTGATATTTGAAACCTGATTACTGGACTCTAGATTCATCTTTGCCACCACCCCTCTCTCCCACCCCCAGCTGATGACTGCTCAGGGAACAGGGATTAGTTGTAACATTAGCCTAAGGAAAGTTGAAGTAGATGAACATTAATCCTTCACCACTCCCTATTCCCCTGTTCTCCACAAAATTTAGGATCTCTTCCAAAGTCACATAGGAATGATTTTTTTTTTTTAATTTTCTGAATTCTCTGCTCCCCCTCCATTGGTACAATATTCCAAATAGATGTCTTCTGACTTCTTTTCTACTGTCCCTAGAACTGTGGAATGTTGTTTTAAAATTCTTCTTTGAATTTTTTTTTAATTGAAAAAATAGGTTTATAATCAAGATTTTTGTTATTGTTGTTTCTGCCATACATCAACATGAATCAGCCATAGTTGATTGGATTTATAGTTCTTTGGATTTTTGGATCCAAATTTATATTCCCAGTTCCTAGCATACTTCCTGCCACATAATAGACCTCCAATAAACACATGTGAAAATAAATCTAAAGTGAAAACAGAAAAAGTCAGATCATTTTTGCATGAACAGTGTTGCTATATTTAAATTTAGGAGGATAAGTGTCCATCTCATCCCTGAATTATGTGGTCTTAAGGCCAGAGACTTGTCTTCTGTCTTCTTTGTATCCTTCCCTGTGTGTGTGCATCTCAGTCACTTCAGCTGTGTTCACTCTTTGCAACCCTGTGGACTGCAGCCTGCCAGGCTCCTCTGTCCATGAGATCTCCAGGCAAGAATCCTGGAGTGGGTTTCCATGCCCTCCTCCAGGGGATCTTCCTGACCCAGGGATCAAAGCTGGGTTTCCTGCATTACAGGCAGATTCTTTACCTCTGAGCCATCAGGGAAGCCCCAATCATTCCCTACCCTGTGCCCAACACAATACCTGGTGCAGAACAGAATGTTAATCCATGTTTGTTGAACAAAGAATGAATAAATATCATTAAGTAAATACCATTAAATATCTGGTTGATGTGGATTTATATTAATATTTCCCTAAATATTTTCTGGAACAAGGCATAAATAACTTAGGTAAATAAAGTATAAATAGTATTAGAAGAATATCTGTGGAGAAGAAGAGACTACACTGATGTTAAGTCCTACTCTGGGAACCTATCCCTTAAAATGGGTGTGTCTACTTCTGTCTCATTCCCCTTGAGAAGAACTGGAGCCAAATTTTGGAAATGGCTTTGCACATGAAATGGGAGTACAAGAGTGTGAACATGTGGCTGTGGGACTTTTGTTAATGTAGTCATTTCTTTCCAAACACTTGAAAAATATTTTTCTTTTATATTTTCCATTCTTTTGCCATTGCCTCTGTGCTTTCTCCTCGTTTCACATTTAAATGCTATAAACCGTCCAGTTAATGTGGACATGCATAATAAGTGGGTCCGGATCTTATTCTAAATGGAAGCCAGAGCCAGTGTCCAGACGCTAGGAAAGCATAATTACCCTGAGAACAGAGCTGTGTTTTCTGCAAGGGCTTTTATCAGTGCCTGTGAAGCCCCAGATATATGTTTCAGCATCAGACAAGGAAAAAGATTTATGAAACACATATCTCCTCTTTCCTGGGGAAAAAATCTTTTCTTTTGCAAAAAGACTTCATGTGTGAGTACATCACAGTCCTTTAAGGGAAAGAAAGAAAATTATATCAGAAATCTATGCATGCTAAAATAATATTCACTCAAAATGGGGAATGGTAGATTCTTTCCATATGTTCTTATCCTATTTCAATTTAAATTAATTTTGCAGGAGTCATTAACCATCTCCACAAAATTTGCTGGGTTTGCTCCTAACACAAGCTTTGGCACACCTGCATCCAGTGCATATCTTTTTGGTTAAGACCAAAATTAATTTCAGTGAAACAGCCAAATGGTCCTCAGGAGTCCTTTACTCATATGTCTGGCTAGCATTCACCAGGGGCAGAAAACACAGCCTGACAAGGGTGATAGAAATGTTGCAAAGGAACTTTCCTAAGCTCTCTCACTACTATCTTTTTTTTTTTTTTTTTAATTTGCAGGTGCAAAAATTCCATTTGTAATTCTTTAATTTCAAGGGCAATGGGTGTCTTGGGGTCTCAGAATTCAGGACATGTGGCCAGCTGGGACATGATATTATGCTTGCAAGTCATGGCAGGTGCAGAAAGCGGGTGAGCAGTTGAAGTTTGGCCCACTCCCCTTTTCTCTCTTTGTGCTTCCTTTTGCTCTTCCAGATGAGTGTACAATTACATGAGCTGAATTGGTTATCTCCCAAAGCTGTGCTGTTGTACATCCAGGAAAAGGACTTGATTACTCAACAGTGTTTCCAGGAGCCTTATTTGGGTTCTTTGTGCAGCAGAAGCAAAAGTGCTGAGTGCACCCTCTATTTGTTTTGCGATTTGCCTGCTGGGTGCATTACTTGCTATCGCTCTGGTTTCAGTAGATGATCTTTCCACTGTGGTTTTAGCAAGTCTATATTTAGAAAACAGTAAACGATGTATAAGATGGAAAAATTAGGGGAGAGCAAAAGTGCACTCAGGAGAAGAGAGAAGGGCAAGAGACAGTCACAGATCCTTTCCAGTGACTTCCGGGCTTGATTTCTTTCTTACCTTGCCAAGGATTTCACTGTACAACGTGGAGTTATTAAATGTGGAGATGAGGGAAAAGACAATAGCCAAGGAAAACATGGCTGCCATGCTCTACAGTGTCCTCGGAGTGAGCTCTGCCAGGGCATACAGCAGGCACAGAGTGAGAATCCAGGGACTGATGTGTCAGCTACAAACTGCATATCCATGTGGCTATTATGCCCACATATAATCTCCTTTGTGGGGGCTTTGTCAGCACATGAGCTGCTAGCAGGTCAATGACTTCTCTCCCCACCAGGAGTACTTTGTATGGCTGTTCTGCAAGCTGTTGCCAGATACTTAGGTTTGGGGATTCCTGAGGTGGATGTAACCAGAATAAGCATTGCTTTGTCTCCGCTGATACTGATGATTTGAAAAGTTTTTTTTTTTTTTTTTAATGGAAAAGGAAGAGGAAGGATAGCCTGAAAGCAAAAAAGGAATGACAGGTGAGATGGACTAGTTCCTTGACCTTTAGAGTTATAAATATTTCATTGTCTATTATACCAGATAATAAAAGGTTTATTTTATTGTCTGTGGGTTTGGTATAAGTTTATCTCCTTTTTCATGACCTCTTTATTGCTATATAAAATATTGTAAACTTTTATTTACTTATGTATATATTTACTTACTTGTTTTACACTATACCTAGCATAGGGACATACCCAGTTGGGTACTTAACAAATCAATATAGGAGTTGGCATAGCTACTAACTTATAATAACATTGGGACATACATAAGCACTTTCTTTGGCATTCAAAATAAAAAAAGAGAAGAAAAATATATTTGGCAAAATATTTATATGATGTTTGCATAACCTTGAGATGTTTAATTGAACACATATCTCTTCTTTGAAAAAATTTAAGGCCTATAGACCGTTTGAAGCCTTAAATAATATGATTAAGAGAAAAAAAAAAAAACAATTTTGTGATGAAGTAGCTACTGTATTTGATGTCTAACTAGGCAGGTCTAACCAGGCTAGACATTACCGTGAGACTAGCCCTGTCTTAAAACACCAAATTCTGGTATAATAAGAAAGTAACTTTCAAATGTCCACTTATCTACTGAGGGACAATTTTTTCTTGTAGTATCAGGCTGTCTTTTGGTTTCTAGACAGAAAGTCTTGGATGTCACTTTTTTTTAAAAATTGAAGTACAATTGATTTACAAGATTGTGTTTGTTTTGGGTATACAGAAAAATGATTCTATACACACACACACACAAATATATTCCTTTTTCTAATTATTTTCCATTATAGATTATCACAAGACATTGAATATAGTTCCCTGTGCTACACAGTAAATCCTTGTTTATATATTTTATATATGTTAATATGTATCTATTAATTCCATATTCCTAATTTATCCTTTCCCTGCCCTAACTCTTTCTTAACTGTTTCTCTTCAGGCCAGGCTCCTTGGATTTTCCTGGGGGGAAAAAGTGGACTACAGATTGTGTCTGTCCCATGGCCTCCAGGCAGACTAGCCAGCAGAAAATACTGCCAGGACTCTGGAACCTTAAGCCCCAGTCCCGGCACAGCTACCCTTGTTCAGTTCAGTTCAGTTTAGTTGCTCAGTCATGTCCAACTCTTTGCGACCCCATGAATCGCAGCACGCCAGGCCTCCCTGTCCATCATCAGCTCCCAGAGTTCACTCAAACTCATGTCCATTGAGTCGGTGATGCCATCCAGCCATCTCATCCTCTGTCGTCCCCTTCTCCTCCTGCCCCAATCCCTCCCAGCATCAGAGTCTTTTCCAGTGAGTCAACTCTTCACATGAGATGACCAAGTTTTGGAGTTTCAGCTTTAGCATCAGTCTTTCCAAAGAAATCCCAGGGCTGATCTCCTTTAGGATGGACTGGTTGGATCTCCTTGCAGTCCAAGGGACTCTCAAGAGTCTTCTCCAACACCACCGTTCAAAAGCATCAATTCTTTGGTGCTCAGCTTTCTTCACAGGTCAACTCTCACATCCATACATGACCACTGGAAAAACCATAGCTTTGACTAGACAGACTTTTGTTGGCAAAGTAGTATCTCGGCTTTTCAATATGCTATCTAGGTTGGTCATAACTTTCCTTGTTAGTTGTAGGCAAATTAACTTTATCTCCCAGAACCTCAGTTCCTCATGGGCATAAAGAGGGTGCTACCTATGGATTTTTAAAAAAAAAAAAAAAAAAAAAAATTGTACAAAGTAACAGGTGACATCACAGAGAGACCTCAGGCTTGGTCAACCAGGTTAATTCTTCACCAGATATTTGTTTAGCATCTACTATATGCCAGGTACTGTTCTAGGAGCTATAGATGCTGCCCTCATGAAGCCTATATTTTTAATGGGGGGAACGGTAATCAGTATTGGTCTGTGGCCCTCGGCAAATCACTTAGTCTGTCCAAGCTTGTTTTTTTTCCAACTATAAGATGAGCACTGCCATAACATTTCAAGATTTGTTGTCAGGATTAAACACAATGGTATTTAACTCACCTATTGTACAGTAAGGGTTCAATTAATGCTATGCAACTAATACTAAATAACATACAGGGGAAATGCTTTTACAATTGTGTAATGCTATCCAGATATGTGAATTCTTAGTTTTTCCATCTTTCCTATGGACTATTTGCCTTTAAAGCCACAGACCATCACAAAATCACACTGCAGAAATAATCACTTTCCTTCTCTTTATCTCCTTAAAAGGAACTTTATTTATTAAAGAAAGACTTTTTGAGTACCTGTGAAGCTGGCATGGGGACATGGAAATAAATGAGATTTTCGAGACCTTACTTAGGATCATAATAGTCAACACTTGGATTTCATCAGGGTTCTCACTTTTGGAGGGCTTATCCTTCTGTAGTTTTATACTGGTTGTTAACTGTTTAGAAAGAAAGAAAGGAAAACAGCCCTCTCTTTGGCAAGTGGGTTGAGTTTTACTAGCAAGATTTAAAAGTTTTGTCTATAAGACCCCTGGCAATATCATTTATTCGAGATGAAACAGACGATAGAAAATATTTTTCCTGCAGCTGCCCCAGAGGTAATTGTTCAATCTATCAATATCCTTTGCAAGAAGAGAAAGCCAGTCATGATATATACTCTGCCCAGTCAAGTGATCATATTGTTACAGATGTTTCAGAGGATACAAATATAGGGAAGCAGATATTCCAGGAGATATAGATCAGTATAAGATGTGATGCCTGCTCTGGAGCAAGAGGTGGAATGCACTTGTTAATTTACTCATTCATTTATTCAAGAAAAATATGCTTAGAAACCATGACCTTGAAGGAATTGCTCTGAGTACTGCATCAAGTGAGAGAAAAAAGTGAGAGAACATTTGTTGAACACCTATTACCACCAGACACTGTCTATCACTTTATTTACATCATCTCAATTTATTCTCCCATCAACCTTAAAAAAGAATATTGTAGTCTTTGACCTCAGAGGGTTAACTGGGATTGTGACAGGACAAAGAACAATACACAGTGCGAGAAGCAATGATGCGAAGGCCCAGGACTAGTGAGCTCAGTAGGGAGGGCATGATTAGCTGTCCTCAGAGAGTCGGGGTGGGCTTCACAGAGGTGGTGATATTCTAGTTTTTAAGCAGTAATGAGGCGTGTGAAAGAGATCACCACTAGGTAGGCAGAAATACAGACAACAGACGAGGATTGGTCACACAGACTGTAAGCCCTGCAGGAGCCAGGGAAACTCCAGGCTGTCAGATCACCAAGCCATCCCTCCCCTCCTAAGATGTCACCTGAGTTGTGGTCTTAACTGAGATTGACTTCCCTGAGATAATGACACTGGGACACAGGTTTCTAGCCCAATTAATGATATGCATATGACCTCTTTTATAACCCATTCTGTTGTATGAATAAAGTAGGTCCCTTCTGCCCTATGCTCTATTTTAGAGTCAGGAGCTGATTTTTGTACAAATGCCATGCTAGATCTTGATTTGTTTTATGCTGATGACATTTAGGAATGAGAAGTGGGAAACAAACTGATCCTCTCTGTCTCACTGTTGGGTCTTGGATAAAGTGGCCTTCTTGAAATGTTTCATGTTTCAGTTGGTAGACAGTATAATATATAAATTAAATGCTGACATGTGGAGTCAGATAGGAATAAGTTCAAATCCCAGATCTGCCTCTTTTTAGCAGGGTAATAGAGCAGGCAATCTCTTCAACCAAATTTGGATTGTGAGATTGAACTGAATTCTGAGAGGCAGAGACACAGCTCTAAATTTAGAGCCTACCAAAGAAAATTCAGACAGAGCTCCTTTAGCCTTCTACTCTGAATAAACAGGTTTAACTCAGTGATCCCACCTGGAGCATTAAAGTCAGAGAGAGAGAGGAAAAGCACCTGTAGCTGATCTTTAGCCACAGTTTGCTCTCTGTTGCCTAACTGAATACCTAAATACCCAATCCTCAAGGAAATTGTTATAATTCTTTGCAATTATATTGTATGCAGTCCCTTTGGTCTTGGAGGTCTGTGATTATATTCAGAAAATAGCCTTGATTGAAAGAGCTAAACTCATAAATAGGTAAGAGGATGAAACTTTCAGTCTACAATAATAGTAGTAGTTGTTGTTTAGTCACCCGGTCATGTCCAGCTCTTTGTGACCCCATGGACTGCAGCATGCCAGGCTTCCCTGTCCTTCACTATCTCTGAGAGTTTCCTCAAACTCATGTCCATTGAGTTAATGATGACATCCAACCATCTCATCCTGTGCTGCCCGCTTCTACTCTTGCCCTCAATCTTGCCCAGCATCAGGGTCTTTTCCAGTGAGTCAACTCTTCACATCAGGTGGCCAAAGTATTGAAGCTTCAGCATCAGTCCTTCCAATGAATATTCAGGGTTGACTTCCTTTAGGACTGACTGCTTTGATTTCCTTGCAATCCAAGGGACTCTCAAGAGTCTTCTCCACCACCACAGTTTGAAAGCATCAATTCTTTGGTGCTCAGCATTCCTTACAGTCCAAATCTCACATCCATACATGACTACTGGAAAAACCATAGCTTTGACTAGATGGACTTTTGTCGGCAAAGTAATGTCTCTAATTTTTTCATATGCTGTCTAGATTGATCATAGCGTTTCTTCCAAAGAGCAAACCTCTTTTAATTTCATGGCTGCAGTCACCATCTGCAGTGAATTTGGAGCCCAAGAAAAGAAACTCAGTCACTGTTTCCATTGTTTCCCCTCTATTTGCCATGAAATGATGGGACCGGATGCCATGATCTTTGTTTTTTGAATGTTGAGTTTTAAGCCAACTTTTTCACTCTTCCTCTTTCACTTTCATCAAGAGGTTCTTTAGTTCCTTTTCACTTTCTGCCATTAGGATGGTGTTATCTGTATATCTGAGGTTATTGATATTTCTGCCAGCAATCTTGATTCCAGTTTGCACTTCACCCAGCCCAGCATTTCACATGATGTACTCTGCATAGATGTTAAATAAGCAGGAAAATATACAGCCTTGACATACTCCTTTCCCAATTTTGAACCATTCCATTGTTTCATGTATAATAGTAGTAATGATAGATTAATTGGTAGGTGCTTACTACCAGGCATTATGTTAAGTACTTTATCATGAACTAACTCATTTATTCTTATAGTCACCCTATTAGATGCGATCATTTGTGCTTCCCTGGTGGCTCAGACGGTAAAGCGTCTGCTCGCAATGCTGGAGACCCAGGTTTGATCCCTGGGTCAGGAAAATCCCCTGGAGAAGGAAATGGCAACCCACTCCAGTATTCTTGCCTGGGAAATCCCATGGACAGAGGAACCTGGTGGGCTACAGTCCATGGGGTCACAAAGAGTCGGACACGACTGAGCAACTTCACTTACTTTCATGTCTGTTTTAAGATAAGGAAATTGAGACACAAAAAGGGACAGTGGCTTGCCAGCCTGGCTGAACCAGAATTTACATCCAAGTTGTCTGCTTCAGTGCCACAAACCGCTCTCCAGTTCTGTAAGACAACTTCTTTAAAAATAATTATAATAATAATATTGTGTGTGTTCTAATTATAAAAGTAAGTCATGGTAGAATTTTTGAAAATAGCAAAAGGGTAAAGAAACCAAAATTATTCATATTTTTATCACCCAGGGATAATGTTTATTAATATTTGGGTCTATTTCCTTTTGAAAATTAAATTACATGTATAATTCTCTTTTGAAATAGCATAACACTGCATGTAACTTTTTAGATTTAATGTTAAATTTGAGCATTTCCCATGTTATTAACTATTCTTATAAACAACAAATTTTAATGGTTGCAAATATTCCAATTATCTGGAGGTACCATAATTTACTTTTAAAATCCCATAATGTTGGGCCATTAGGTTGTTTCCAGTCTCCCAGAGGCTTCTATGTTGGTTTCTTGAGCCCTGTTCATTTAAGACCTTCCTGAGTTGTTTAAAGAGTGGCAGCTTATCCTCCACTGAAGGGACTGTGCCCACATCCCACTCCCCAGATAAGAACACCTCTGAGCTGTTGAGGATGGGTGAGAATTTTGAAGTCTTCTGAGTGTCCAAATTCTTAATGAGAATGCAGAATTTCACTCAATTAAAAAAATACTTTTGTAGAAACAAACAAATAAAAATGCCTCTTGTAAAGAAAGTAGAACATACAAATGAGCAAATAGGAAAAAAAAATCTAAGTCATACCACTCACCTTGATATTTTTCTTGCCACACACCATACAGTATCTTATTACCTACTTGTTTTACGCAATATTCTTTCACAATGCATACATATATCAAGTCATTACAATATACATTTTAAATATCTTACCATTTTATTTGTCAATTATACTTCAACAAAGCTGAAAAAAAAAACAGGTACCAAGTGGTAACAAATTTCTTCCCAGCCCTTCTCTATCCTCCTGGGTTGATCCCTACAATGATTTTTTGGGTTTTGGCCACACTGCATAACCTGTAGGATCTTAGTTCCTCAATTAGGGATGTAACCCGGGTCCTAGCAGTGAAAGCACCAAGTTCTAACCACCAGATTTCCAGGGAATTCCCTATAATCACTTTTTAACTCATTTGTGTTTATAAAATATAAAGCATTTTTCCTCCATATTAATTTTGCCACACCTACTGTGAACCAGTTGCTGTACTTTCAGAGAGGTCAAAGTGGAATCCCTACCATCAGGGAGTCTGCTCTCTATGTAGGGAAACAAAACCCATATTCTTGGAAAAAACACAAATAACATAAGGCTGTAAAAAATGACCCAAGGAAGAGAACAAGTTGGCAGAGAAGTAGGTGGACGTGGGGCACATCTCTCTCCATAGATACATCAGGAATACACCTTCAGACACAGAAGTGCATGCAGAACACCAGCTGGGAGCAGACAGGAGTACCTGACCAGAGGAAAAGAATATATAGACTCACGCAAGACTTGGTAAGACAAAGGAACTAGGGGGAAATCAGGAGCATTAGTAGGACTGCACCTGCCCTCTGCGGGTGGGGGAACTGAAGCAGGGGTCCGAGCCCCACATCAGGGCAACTGTCTGAGTCAGAGGAGAAACATTTAAGGCTGAGAGTGAAACAGCTGATCTGTGGCGGCCTAAATGGAATGAGAATCAGACAGTCCTTGCCACAGCCATACATACCTGGACAGGGTTGTAGATCCTCTGGAAGGTGCAGTATCTGGGAGCTGGAGTTTAGGGATTGTGGAGTGATAGCTGCTGTTGACTACAGAGAGACAGATGGAGGAGATGGGAGGGAGGAGAGTGTGGTGGGAAATGCTGGTGAAGGAAAGTCAGCCAGCCATGGAAGCAAGGTGATACTACTGAGCCACACATAGGTGTTGGAGCCATCACCATAGCCTCTCTCTCCCCACATGCCAGTAAGGGCAGCTGAAGGAGAGGCTGGCCCATCAAACTCCTGATGCACTGAACTACAGAGTAAGACCCCACCCAGGGTGCCCCTCTATAGATTGGTGCCTGATGCACCAATCTATAGAGTAGGACCCCAGCCAGGGGAGCCCCTCTATGTGCCTGATGCACAGAACAACAGAGAAGGACCCCAGGCGAGGGAGCCCTCTATGTGCCTGAACCAGCAGAGCTATGGAGAAAGACTGGCCAAAGAGGCCTTCTGATCGCCAGCTACAAGAGCCTCAAAAAAAGACTCTGATAGGGCCAATGGCAACCCACTCCAGTCAAAGAGTCGGACACGACTGAGCGACTGAACTGAACTGAACTGAAGGCCCCACCCAGAGGGAGCATGGTAACTTTAGGCTGAGAGCAAGCTTCCTGGAGGACCGCCCTGATACCTCAGGATTTGATGGGTCCAAGGGCATTATACTGAATGAAAAGGCCAATCCCCAAAGGTGGCATGCTGAATGATTCCAATTATATGACATTCTCAGCATAACAAGCAAGTGTTAGTGATTGTGAGGGGATAGGGATGAGGGTGGGTGTGGGAGTGTTTGAGTATAAATAGTGTTGCATGGGGTCACTAAGGGTCCGACGCGACTGAGAGTCTTCACTTTCACTTTTCACTTTCATGCATTGGAGAAGGCAATGGCAACCCACTTCAGTGTTCTTGCCTGGAGAATCCCAGGGATGGGGGAGCCTGGTGGGCTGCCGTCTCTGGGGTCGCATAGAGTCAGACACGACTGAAGTGACTTAGAAGCAGCAGCAGCAGCAGCAGTGTTGCAGGAAGGGGGACCCCTCTCAGGGCCTGAAAGTGGGCTCTTGCCTAACATTTGGAAATGAATTGTCCGAGGAGACACACAGGCTGACAAAGCAAAAGACTTTATTGGGGAGGGGCACCTGGGCAGAGAGCAGGAAGGTGAAGGAACCCAGGAGGACTCATTAGCCACATGGCTTGCAGTCTCGGGTTTTATGGAGATAGAAGGNACCCCTCTCAGGGCCTGAAAGTGGGCTCTTGCCTAACATTTGGAAATGAATTGTCCGAGGAGACACACAGGCTGACAAAGCAAAAGACTTTATTGGGGAGGGGCACCTGGGCAGAGAGCAGGAAGGTGAAGGAACCCAGGAGGACTCATTAGCCACATGGCTTGCAGTCTCGGGTTTTATGGAGATAGAAGGAGTTCCCAGGTTGTCTCCGGCTGATCATTCTGACTCAGGGTCCCTCCTGGTGGCGCACACGTTGCTCAGCCAAGATGGACGCCAGTGAGAAGGATTCTGGGAGGTGGTGTCTCCTTTTGACCTTTCCCGAACTCTTCTGGCTGGTGGTGGCTTATTAGTTCTGTGTTCCTCACCAGGACCTCCTGTTGTAAAATAACTCTCACAAATGGTTACCATGGTGCCTGGCCAGGGAGGGCGGTTTCAGTGAGTGTGCTCCCCCTGACAATAGGAAGCACAAGGGAATTCCTTTGTGGTCAGAAACAGTTCTGTGTTTGGATTGTGGTGGTGATTACATGAATCCACATGCAATAGAATTGCATAAACTGCACAAATTATACATTGAAGGAAAAGCTGGTGAAATCTGAACAAAATCTGTTGATTGCACCAATAGGATCTATTTCCTGGTTTGCATATTGTACTGTTCTTGGTGTATTTAAGGTTCTTGCCTTGTCTTGGGAAGAATTCGGAGACGAAGCAAGGAGGCTAAGAAAGTAAAGTGAGAATTTATTAAAGCAAGAATAGTCTTATCAGAGGGAGGGCAGGCAGAGAGCTGAGGAACTGCTGCCCTGGGTTGCTTTGGAAAACCGGTGATGGGGAACATACGAATGCAGAGGTGGAATGTTCACTGGGGAGCAAGGGGTTTGGGGGCTACATTCCCTGATTTTCATCCCGGCTCCATCTTCCCAAGGGGAGTGACGTGGAAAGCTCAGCCTCTGTGTACACTGGTGCCAAGTCAAATCTTAGAGGCAGAGTTTTGGGTGAAGCAAGAAAGGATAGCTCTATCACGTTGCCAGGCAAAGGCGGACACCGTAGACTCCTGCCTCAAAAAATGATGTGTCCCAGCCCAGGGGAGTTTGGTGACAGGTTTTATCACAATGGCTCAAGGGAGCAGGATTGCACTCCCTTCATCTCAAGTGGTTGGTTGGTCTCCTAATATTTTTTTTGAGGTGGTGGTGGAGGTGGGTTGCTGCGCTCAACACCATACACAGAGAAAGGAACCTGGTGGGCTACAGTCCTTGAGGTTACAAGAGTCAGACACAAGTTAGAGAGTAAATAGCAACCAGAAGCAGCATACAGAACTTCCCAAAGACCGAACTCATGCCCCCTGTACTGGAAGGGCAGAGTCCTAGCTAACCACTGGCTCACCAGGGAAGCCCCGTCTCCTAAACTTGATGAACTTGCGTGTGTTAGTTGCTCAGTCACGGCCGACTCTTTGCAAGCCCATGGGCTGTAGCCTGCCAGGCTCCTCTGTCATGGGACTCTTCAGGCCCGAATTCTGGAGTGGGTCGCCATTCCCTTCTCCAGGAGATCTTCCCACCCCAGGGATCGGACCCAGGTCTCCCGCCTTGCAGGCAGATTCTTGACCATCTAAACCACCAGGGAAGCCTTGTGGAGCTTCTCTGGGACCTTTAGTCTTGCTTCTGGTGGTTTCCTGGGTGCCCCTCCCATGATCAGCAACTGTTGGAATCTGCCCTTTGGAATTCAGGGAAGGTCATGGGGGCTGGAGTCTTGCCTACCAGAAATGGCGTAGGGTTCTCTAGGCAAGAACACTGGAGCATATTGGCCAATACTGGTTGGCATACCCTTCTAGAGCTCTATATTTCCTGCCGCCCTAGCCGCCAACCCCCCTGAATACCCGGTGTTGCCAGAACCCTTGCAACCCAAGCAGTTGCACCACCTCCACACCTGGGCCTCACAGGGACAAACCCACGTCCTCCAGGGCAGCCCCAGGAGCAAACCCCAGTGGACGACCCATATGCAGAGGTGGAAATAAAACCACAAAGGAAACCCAGGGGGAGTGTGGCTAAGGAAGAAGACCCAAAACCTTCCCACCAGCTGTGCAAGCTGCAGATTAAATCCACATGCTCAACTAGGCAGACTCTGTGTTTATGGAATATATAAAAGGACATTGAGATCTCCCACAAAATAAAACACACTAGTTCCGATAGCTACAGACATTGGAGGCAAGAATGCAGAGGAGTAGGATCAGATTAGAATCTGAACTGCCCCCACAACAGGTCCAGAGATCAGCACAGTGTTGGAGGGCATCCTAGGGAGGTGAGATGGACTGTGATTCCCAGCGAGGGAAACAACTCTGACAGCAGAGACTCAAGAAAAACATTTATTATTCTTATGTTTTGACTTATTCTCTAGATTCCTTTGGATTTGTTTCTTTTTTTTCTTTTCCCCTTTTCCCCCATCTATAGTAGTTGTCAATTTTATTGGCATTATGAAATCTAATTAAGCTTTTGAGCTTTTTTCTTCTTTTTTTCTCAGTCACATTTTTTATTGTTGTTATAAACCTCTGCTGTATCTTGGGCTTTTGTAGTTCTGGGGAGTTTTCCTTTTATTTTTTTTCTTTTCTCTCTCTCTTTTTAATTTTAATTTTAAAAACCTATTATATTTTTCTACATTTATTCCTTTTTTTTTTTTTTTGCCTTTCCTACTGTTCTTTTCCCCTTGTAGTTAATCTTTAATGTATATAAATCTTCATCTTCCTCTGTTTAACTTTGCATATCTATTTTTTCTTTCTTTCCTTTCTTCTCAACATATTTGTTAGTTTTGTTTTCATTGTTTTATTCCCCACATGGCACCTTGCTTTAGTTTTGTTTTCCACTTGGTGCTTTAGTTAGTTTTGTTCTTAACTGATAAATATAATTTTTGATTTCCTTGGTTCACTGGATCAATCTATTGTACTTTATTATTGTTGTACTGTTTTGACTTTCCTTATGGGTGTATATGTGTATAGTCCATTATTTTAATTATTACTTGCCTGATTTTGTAACTGCCATTTGTCTGGAGTTCATCTTTGGTTTCTCATTTTGGGAGATTTGTTTTACTATCACTTAATGCCATAAGGAACCAATTGTGGAATCTTCATTTCTGACCAGAGATCAAGTCCTGAGCCTTTGGAGTGGTAGTACTGATTCCAAGACCCTAAACTACCAGAGAACTAACCCTAGGGAGTATCAAATAGTGAGAACTCACACAGAGGAAACCACTTGAATACAAGACCTGGCATCACCTGACCACCAGTGGCATCCTGTGCAGGACGCCTCATCTAAACAACAAATAAAACAAAAAAACAGAATTAAAGAATAAACGTACAGAGACAAACAATCCAGTTACTGAAATTAAAAATATTCTAGAAGGAATCAATAACAGAATATCTGAAGCAGAAGAACGAATTAGTGAGCTGGAAGATAAAATGGTGGAAATAACTTCTGAAGAGCAGAATAAAGTAAAAAGTAGGAAAAGAACTGAGGATAGTCTCAGAGACCTCTGGGACAATATCAGATGCACCAGCACTCAAATTATAGAGGTCCCAGAAGAAGAAGAGAAAAAGAAAGTGTATGAGAAATTTTTAAAAGAGATTATAGTTGAAAATTTCTCCAACATGGAAAAGGAAATAGTCATTCAAGTCCAAGAGGCACAAAGAGTCCCATACAGGATAAACTCAAGGAGAAACATGCCAGGACACATACTAATCAAACTAACAAAGACTAAACACAAAGAAAGAATATTAAAAGCAGCAAGGGAAAAGCAACAATTAATATACAAGGGAAACCCCATACACTTAACAGCTGATCTTTCAGCAGAAACTTTGGAGTCCAGAAGGGAATGGTAGGATAAAAGGGATAAATCTACAACGAAGATTACTGTGAAATCCTTAAGGATTTCATTCAAAATTGATGGAGAAATAAAAAGCTTTTCAGACAAGCAAAAGTTAAGAGAATTCAGTACCGCCAAACCAGCTTTACAACAAATGTTAAAGGGACTTACATAGTCAAGAAATACAAGAGAAGAACAAAGATCTACAAAGTCTACCCCAAACAATTAAGAAAATAGCAATAGGAACATATCTATCAATAATTACTTTAAATGTAAATGAATTAAATGCTCCAACCAAAAGACACAGACTGACTGAATGGATACAAAAACAAGACCCGTATATATGCTGTCTACAAGAAACCCATTTCAGACCTAAAGACTGAAAGTGAGAGGATGGAAAAATATATTCCATGCAAATGGGAAGCAAAAGAAAGCTGGAGTAGCAATCCTCATATCAGACAAAATAGACCTTAAAATAAGATTACAAGAGATAAGGAAGGGTGCTCGCTTCGGCAGCACATATACTAAAACTGGAACGAAACAGAGAAGATTAGCATGGCCCCTGCGCAAGGATGACACGCAAATTCGTGAAGCGTTCCATATTTTTCAGCAGGATCCTCAATGATCCGCCTCCCAGAATACTGGAAATAAAAGCAAATATAAACAAATGGGATCTAATTAAAATTAAAAGCTTCTGCACAACAAAGGAAACTATAAGCAAGGTGAAAAGACAACCCTCTGAAAGGTGAAAAGACAACCCTCTGAAAGGTGAAAAGACAACCCTCTGAATGGGAGAAAATAATAGCAAATGAAGCAACTGACAAACAACTAATCTCAAAAATATACAAGCAACTTATACAGCTCAATTCCAGAAAAATAAACGACCCAATCAAAAAATGGGCCAAAGAACTAAATAGACATTTCTCCAAAGAAGACATACGGATGGCTAACAAACACATGAAAAGATGCTCAACGTCACTCATTATCAGAGAAATGCAAATCAAGACCACAATGAG
>SJYX01007797.1:173006-186818 GCA_006410675.1 Oreotragus oreotragus | reverse complement strand
AAAAAAAAAAAAAACTATAAGAAACACAAACACATGGAGATTAAGCAACACATTTCTAAATAACCAAGAGGTTACTGAAGAAATTCAAAGGGGGGAAAAATTTTTCTAGAAACAAATGACAATGAAAACATGACAACTCAAAACCTATGGGATGCAGCAAAAGCAGTTCTAAGAGGGAAGTTTATAGCAACACAATCCTACCTCCAGAAACAAGAAAAACATTGAATAGACAACCTAACTTTACACCTAAAACAACTGGAAAAAGAACAAAAGCTCCAAAAATTAGTAAAAGGAAAGAAATCATAAAGATCTGAGCAGAAATAAGTGAAAAAGAAATGAAAGAAACAATAGTACAGATTAATAAAACTAAAAGCTGGTTCTTTGAGAAGATAAATAAAACTGACAAACCCTTAGCCAGACTCATCAAGAAAAAAAGAGAAAAATCAAATTAACAAAATTAGAAATGAAAAAGGAGAGGCTACAACAGATAGTGTAGAAATACAAAGAATTATAAGAGATTATTATGAACAGCTATACAGCGATAAAATGGATAACCTGGAAGAAATGGACAGGTTCTTAGAAAAGTTCGATCTTCCAAGACTGAACCAGGAAGAAATAGAAATTATGAACAACCCAAATAGAAGCACTGAAACTGAAGCTGTGATCAAAACTCTCTCAAAAAACAAAAGCCCAGGACCAGGCTTCACAGGAGAATTCTATCAAACATTTAGAGACGAGCTAATGCCTATCCTTCTAAAACTTTCAAAAAATTGCACAAGAAGGACAATTCCAAACTAATTCTACAGGGCCACCATCACCCTGATACCAAAACCAGACAAAGACAACACACACAGACTCAAAAACAAACTACAGGCCAATATCACTGATAAACACAGATGCAAAAATTCTCAACGAAATTTTACCAAGCAGAATTCAGCAACACATCCAAAAGCTCATACACCATGAGCAAGCTGGATTTATTCTAGGAATGTAAGGATTCTTCAATATACACCAATTAATGTGATACACCATATTAACAAATTGAGAGATAAAAACCATATGATCATAGATACAGAAAAAGGCTTTGACAAAATTCAGCACCTATTTATGATTAAAACTCTTCCAAAAATGGGCATAAAAGAAACCTACCTTAACATGCTGCTGCTGCAGCTAAGTCGCTTCAGTCGTGTCCGACTCTGTGTGACCTCATAGACACAGCCCACCAGGCTCTTCCATCCCTGGTATTCTCCAGGCAAGAATACTGGAGTGGGTTGCCATTTCCTTCTCAAACATAGTAAAGGCCATATATGATAAGCCTACAGCAAACATAAATCTCAATGGTGAAAAACTGAAAGCATTCCCCCTAAGATCAGGGAACAGGGCAAGGGTGTCCACTTTCACCACTGTTATTCAACATAGTTCTGGAAGTCCTAGCTTCAACAATAAGAGAAGAAAAAGAAATAAAAGGAATCCAGATGGGAAAAGAAGTAAAGCTCTCACTGTTTGGAGATGACATGATACTGTATATAGAAAACACTAAAGATAGTATCAGAAAATTACTAGAGCTAATCAGTGAATTAGCAAAGTTGCAGGATACAAAATCAATACACAGAAATCACTTACATTTATATATGCTAACAATGAAAAATCAGAGAAATTAAGGAATCAATCCCATTCACCATTGCAACAAAAATAATTAAATATCTGGGAATAAACTTACCTAAGGAGACAAAAGAACTACACACAGAAAATCATAAGACACTGATGAAAGAAATCAAAGATGACATAAACAGATGGAGAGATATTCCATGTTCCTGGGTAGGAAGAATCAATATTGTGAAAATGGCTATACACCAAATGCAATCTACAGATTCAATGTGATCCCTATCAAATTACCAATGGCATTTTTCACAGACTAGAACAAAAAATTTCACAATTCATATGTAAACACAAAAGACCCCCAAAACCAAAAGCAGTCTCAAGAAAGAATGGAGCTGGGGGAATCAACCTTCCTGACTTCAGATTATACTACAAATCTACAGTCATTAAGACAGTATGGTACTGGCACAAAAACAGAAATATAGACCAATGGAACAAGATAGAAAGCCCAAAAATAAACCCACGAATCTATGGGTACCTTATTTTTGACAAAGGAGGCAAGAATATACAACGGGCAAAGACAGTTCAGTTCAGTTCAGTTCAGTCGCTCAGTCGTGTCTGACTCTTTGCAATCCCATGGACTGCAGCATGCCAAGCCTCCCTGTCCATCACCAACTCCCAGAGTCTACCCAAACCCATGTCCATTGAGTTGGTGATGCCATCCAACCATCTCATCCTCTGTCGTCCCCTTCTCCTCCTGCCTTCAGTCTTTCCCAGCATCAAAGTCTTTTCCAGTGAATTAGTTCTTCGCATCAGGTGGCCAAAGTATTGGAGTTTCAACTTCAGCATCAGTCCTTCCAATGAACACCCAGGACTGCTCTCCTTTAGGATGGACTGGTTGGATCTCCTTGCAGTCCAAGGGACTCTCAAAAGTCTTCTCCAACACCACAGTTCAAAAGCATCAATTCTTTGGCCCTCAGCTTCATAGTCCAACTCTCACATCCATACATGACTACTGGAAAAACCATAGCCTTGACTAGACAGACCTTTGTTGGCAAAGTAATGTCTCTGCTTTTTAATATGCTGTCATAACTTTTTCCCAAGGAGCAAGTGTCTTTTAATTTCATGGCTTCAGTCACCATCTCCAGTGATTTTGGAGCCCCCCAAAATAAAGCTATCACTGTTTCCACTGTTTCTTCATCTATTTCCCATGAAGTGATGGGATCAGATGCCATGATCTTAGTTTTCTGAATGTTGAGCTTAAAGCCAACTTTTTCACTCTCCTCTTTCACTTTCATCAAGAGGCTTTTTAGTTCCTCTTTACTTTCTGCCATAAGGGTGGTGTCATCTGCATATCTGAGGTTATTGATATTTCTCCCAGCAATCTTGATTCCAGCTTGTGTTTCTTCCAGTCCAGCATTTCTCATGATGTACTCTGTATAGAAGTTAAGTAAGCAGGGTGACAGTATACCTGTCTCTTATACACACTAGAGGGAAGTTTATAGCAACACAATCCTACCTCCAGAAACAAGAAAAACATTGAATAGACAACCTAACTTTACACCTAAAACAACTGGAAAAAGAACAAAAGCTCCAAAAATTAGTAAAAGGAAAGAAATCATAAAGATCTGAGCAGAAATAAGTGAAAAAGAAATGAAAGAAACAATAGTACAGATTAATAAAACTAAAAGTTGATCTTAGTTTTCTGAATGTTGAGCTTTAAGCCAACTTTTGCACTCTCCTCTTTTACTCTCCTCAACAGGCTTTTTAGTTCCTCTTCACTTTCTGCCATAAGGGTGGTGTCATCTGCATATCTGAAGTTATTGATATTTCTCCCGGCAATCTTGATTCCTTCCAGCTTGTGCTTCTTCCAATCCAGTGTTTCTCATGATGTACTCTGCATATAAGTTAAATAAGCAGGGTGAGAATATACAGCCTTGACATACTCCTTTTCCTATTTGGAACCAGTCTGTCGTTCCATGTCCAGTTCTAACTGCTGCTTCCTGACATGCATATAGGTTTCTCTAGAGGCAGGTCAGGTGGTCTGGGATTCCAATCTCTTGAAGAACTTTCCACAGTTTATTGTGACCCACATGGTCAAAGGCTTTGGCATAGTCAATAAAGCAGAAATAGATGTTTTTCTGGAACTCTCTTACTTTTTTGATGATCCAGTGGATGTTGGCAATTTGATTTCTGGTTCCTCTGCCCTTTCTAAAACCAGCTTAAACATCTAGAAGTTCATGGTTCACATATTGCTGAAGCAAAGCTTGGAGAATTTTGAGCATTACTTTACTATCGTGTGAGATGAGTGCAATTGTGTGGTAGTTTGATGATTCTTTGGCATTGCCTTTCTTTCTTGGTATAACTGACATCTATAGATAACAGGATCACCAACTCAGTGGACATTAACCTGAGCCAACTCTGGGAGACAGCAAAGGACAGAGGACCCTGGTATGCTATAGTACATGGGGTCACAAGAGTTGGACATGACATAGTGATAGAGAAACAACAAAATAGATAACATCATCCAACAACAGCAAACTACACATTCTTCTCAAGATCACATAGAGCTTTTACAAAAATAAACCATATTATGAGAACAAAATACATCTTTAACAATTTTTTAAAAACACGACAAAATAGGAACCATACCATGTCTTCTCTCATACCATACTGTATGTAATTAAACTAAAAATCAGTAAAAGAAGGATAATTGGAAAATAACATAATATGTAGAAATTAAGCAACATACTACTAAACAAAACATAAATTGATGAAACCTCAAGAGAAATTAAAATGTATTTTAATAAAGTGAAAGTAAAAATACAGTCATCAAAATGTATAAGATGTAGCAAAAGCTGTAGAGAAAATTATAGGCATATATGCATTAATTATAAAAATGATATACAATTAATATTTTAAGATGCTACCATAAATAACTAAAATAGTAGATAAAATAAATTCAAGCNTTTTTTTTTTTTTTTCCTTTTGGTCATAGCCAAAGAAGTAATATAAATCCACAGAAAAATGAGTCAAAAAGCAATAGAATTCTTTTTCTGCATTCCTCACTAAGTGGTTACTCAATTCATTTACTGAATGCCAACTGTTGTGGTATGATAGAAGTCTTACTCTGGGAGGAGCCTCTCACTGTGAATTTGAGAATAATTAAGTATTATTATTGTTGTTCAGTCACTGAGTCATGACCGCTCTTTGAGACCCCAAAGATTGCAGCACACCAGGATTCCCTATTCTTCACTATCTCCTAGGGCTTGTTCAAACTCATGTCCGCTGAGTCAGTGATGCCATCCAACCATCTCATCCTCTGTTGCCTTCTTCTCCTCCCAAGTATGCATGCACACAAGACTAAAATAAGATATGATCAGATGAAGTTTAGTTTTGAATATTCCTTACTTTTTCTCTTTTAAAATCAGAATTCATGTTATCATAAAATGTACTGTTGGAGTCCCTAGAAATTGAGATCATTGATTAAAATAGTAGCATCTCTTATAAACATTTCTGTGTTCCTCTATGTGTAAAGCTCTAGGAGAGGTTTTTGTGGAGCCTCTGAGAGCTTCTCATAGGCTATACACATATTTTTTAAAAAAGTCTAATTGCTTCCCTTAAAGAGCTTAAATTTGGAAAACTCGTCAGTGGCCACAGGACTGGAAAGGTCAATTTTCATTCTAATCCCAAACAATGTCCAAACTACTGAATAATTGCACTTATTTCACATGCTAGCAAGGTTATGCTCAAAATCCTTCAAGCTAGGCTTCAACAGTATTTGAACCAAGAACTTCCAGATGTACAGGCTGAATTTAGAAATGGCAGAGGAACCAGAGATCAAATTGCCAACAACTGTTGGATCATAGAAAAAGCAAGGGAATTCTAGAAAAAATATCTACTGCTGCTACATTAACTATGCTAAAGCTTTTGATTGTGCAGATCATAACAAACTGAAAAATCCTTCAAGTGATGGAAATACCAGACCACCTTACCTGCCTCCTGAGAAACCTGTATGCAAGTCAAGAAGTAACAGAACCAGACATGGAACAATGGACTGGTTCAAAATTGAGAAAGGAGTGCAACAAAGCTGTATATTGTCACCCTGCTTATTTAACTTATATGAAGAGTCCATCATGCGAAATGCTGGGCTGGATGAAATTCAAGCTGCGATCAAGATTTCCAGGAGAAATATCAATAGCCTCATATGTACTCTGATGGCAGAAAGTGAAGAGGAAATAAAAAGCCAATTGATGAAGATGAAAGAGGAGCATGAAAAAGCTGGCTTAAAACTCAACATTCAAAAAACTAAGATCATGGCATCTGGTTCATCACCACATGGCAAACAGATTGGGAAACAGTGGAAGCAATGACAGACTTTAGTTTCTTGGGCTCCAAAACCACTGTGGACAGTGACTGCAGCCATGAAATTAAAAGATGCTTGCTCTTTGGAAGAAAAGCTATGAAAAACAGAGACATTGCTTTGCTAACAAATGTCTGTATAGTGAAAGCTATGGTTTTCCCATTAGTCAGGTATGGATGTGAGAGTTGGACCATTAAAAAGGCTGAACACCAGAGAATTGATGCTTTTGAACTGTGGTGCTGGAGAAGACCTTGAGAGTCCTTTGGACAAAAAGGAGATCAAATCAGTCCATCCTAAAGTAAACCAACCCTGAATATTCATTGGAAGAACAGATGCTGAAGCTGAAGGTCCAATACTTTGGCCACCTGATGCAAAGATTTGACTCATTGGAAAAGATCCTGGTTCTGGGGAAGACTGAAGGCATGAGGAAAAGGGGTGACAGAGCATGAGATGATTGCATAGTATCACCAATTAAATGGACATGAGTTTGAGCAAACGCTAAGACATAATGAAGGTCAGGGAAGCCTGGCATTCTGCAGTCCATGGGATCACAAAGAACTGGACACGACTGAGTGACTGAAGAACAACAACAAAAGCATGGCACTTTTTAAGAAAGCATAAGTACAAATAGACAATTACAGCACATTGCAGCTAAATAAAATAAAATAAGGTAAAAATAGAAAGGGGATTTCAAAAGAACATGAAGAAAGCACAGAGCCCCATCAGGGAGGAAGGTTGGAAGAAGATTTCTGGAAAAGAAGACCTATCCTCATACGTGTGCACGACTGCTGGTCCTGCAGAGAACCGTCACCAACAAAGACCAGAAGAAAGACATTGATGCTGATAGAGCAAAAAGTGTTTCCACAAGGCCAAAGTTCAAGGAGAAAAGTGTGTTAGGTAGGATTAGACAACAAAGAATTACCTACATCATACCAGAAATGAAGCTTTTGCTGAAGTCTATAGTCAGAAATGGCTCAGAGGTAAAGAATCTGCCTGCAATGCAGGACCTATAGGAGACACAGGTTCGATCCCAGGGTCAGGAGGATCCCCTGGAGAAGGGCATGGCAACTCACTTCAGTATTCTTGCCTGGAGAATCCCATGGACAGGGGAGCATGGTGGGTTACAGTCCATGGGGTTGCAAAGAGTCAGACATGACTGAAGCGACTTAGCACACATAGTCAGAAGTACTTTATAACTGTAGAAATATCATCCTCACCAGTGTATATGAGCTGGTTTAGAAGTAGGCAAGCCTAGAAGCAAAAAGGCCACGTGGAGGAAATGATTCATAATCAGAAAATTGCATGAGGTGCAAATGGTGACTGCAGCCATGAAATTAAAAGACGCTTACTCCTTTGAAGAAAAGTTATGACCAACCTAGATAGTATATTCAAAAGCAGAGACATTACTTTGCCTACTAAGGTCCATCTAGTCAAGGCTATGGTTTTTCCTGTGGTCACGTATGGATGTGAGAGTTGTACTGTGAAGAAGGCTGAGCACCAAAGAATTGATGCTTTTGAACTGTGATGTTGGAGAAGACTCTTGAGAGTCCCTTGGACTGCAAGGAGATCCAACCAGTCCATTCTGAAGGAGATCAACCCTGTGATTTCTTTGGAAGGAATGATGCTAAAGCTGAAACTCCAGTACTTTGGCCACCTCATGCGAAGAGCTGACTCATTGGAGAAGACTCTGATGCTGGGAGGGATTGGGGGCAGGAGGAGAAGGGGACGACCGAGGACGAGATGGCTGGATGGCATCACAGACTCAATGGACGTGAGTCTGAGTGAACTCCAGGAGATGGTGATGAACAGGGAGGCCTGGCGTGCTGCAATTCACAGGGTTGCAAAGAGTCAGACACGACTGAGCGACTGGACTGAACTGAACTGAGCCTGACCGAAATGGTAGGCAAGAAAGTAGAAAAGTGAATGGTATTTGGAGATAATTGAGAAAGTAGAAAGGGAAGAACTTCCTGACTGATTGGATGTCAGAAGTTCTTTCAAGGCAGGTAGCTGGAATGATGTTTATGGTTTTGTTTTGTTTTTATTTTATTTTATTATTTCTTAATTTAAATTTATTTATTTTAATCAGAGGCTAATTACTTTATGTTTCTGACTCAGGTAAAGGAGAGTTTGCTGTGCAATCCACTAGGAGGAAAAGTCAGAAAGTAAAGCTGACCATTTTAAGTGGCAACAGAGACTAGGAAAGAAAACAAGAGAGCAAGAAAGAGAGAGAGCAAGATAGAGAAATCACGCAGTGATGTGTGTTATTTGATTTACTCCCAGATCTCTCCAAAGACAAAAGGAATTATCTATCTGTCTGTCTATATTTTTCTAGAAAAAGAACTTTATCCAGAGTAGCACCACCTAAAACTATGTGGACTTGAAGGCGGACTCTTAGAATGATTCACATAGGATTATTTCTAACATTTTATTGGAGAGTGAAATGTTAACCTCTTTGCTTTGATAACATACACCTCCCAAAACACATGCCTACACTTCCAAAAGTGTGGGCAAACCACTTGTAAGATCCCTGTTTTCAAAGGAAATCAAATTATTGGCAGGAAACCAGCATAAACATATACTTACAGACTTACAGAGCTTATTGTTCTCTTTATGGTTCTTTTGAATCCTACTGCTTCTCGTTTCTACTCAGAGGCCACCACCTCCCTGAGGTTTTTCCAGTCACCCCTACTGAAAAAGATTATCTTCATCCTCTGAAGTCCTTGAATATGTTGTGCCATTTGCAAGCCCTTAATCATGGATTACTTTGTGTTATAACTCCTTCTGTGTTTGTTAATTGTGCTCCTTGAGATAGCTATAATTTCTAAACAGGGCTCATTGGACCTCCATATTTGACCACACAATAGATGTACAATTAGCTAAAGGATTTACTAAATTAATTTTTGAAATGTTGCTTTATTTTTTGGACACACACTGGGAAATGTGATCAGTGCTTCATAGAACTACTTTAAAAGCTAATAGTTTTAATGAAAATGTCAATCAATTAACCTTTCTGACTACTGAAGGCCATTGCTACTGTAGCTTAATGAAATGAATTTGGGTAATCTGATATTCTCCTTTAAGAAAATCTTCCCAACATAAGTGGCTCAGTTATTTCAGTGGAAGCCATATACAGTGTTCTAGAGTAAGGAACAGAATTAAGAGCCCAATTATAGTATAACTATGGCAACCCACTCCAGTACTCTTGCCTGGAAAATTCCATGGACAGAGGAGCCTTGTAAACTACAGTCCACGGGGTCGCAAAGAGTCGGGCACAACTGAGTGAGTACACTTCTCTGAAGTAGCAAGCTACAGAATTCAGAGAATTCTTGTGTTTCAGTAAGCATGACTTTGGTACTGTGTGTGTGTTCCTCTGTGGTTATAACTTTGAACTGTGTCTTATTTTATTTTATTTATTTATTTATTTTTTTTTTATTTATTTTTTATTTTTTTGTATTTATTTATTTTTTTACACGAACTGTGTCTTATTTTAAATAGCTACATAGTAAGATGGATTATATATGATGTGAGCAGGGTGGCATGGATTTTGTTTAAAGTACATACCTAAAAAGAGGTTGTAATTTTATTATTGTACTGTACCCTAAGACTTAGGACTTAGAAGAAATAAAGTTAATTTATTGAAATTAATCCAGTGTGTCTATCTGGTGCTTTCCTGAAGCGGTCAAATATGAAGGATGAGATAATGACACAATAAAAAAGGAATACATACTGAAAAGTATAATGAAAGAAATATTGGAGAGAAAATCACTGGGTCAATCCATCACCATATATTTACCAGTTTTTCCCATTTTGACATTTATCTCTGCAATTCATATTATGTGGGTTGCTAGGAAGAAATATAAAAAGTTTGTTTTTACCTTCAAAAATCTATAGCATTTTTATGTGTAATACAGGAAGCTCAATCCAGTGCTCTGTGACAATCTAGGAGGATAGGATGAAATAGGGTGGGAGGAAGGTTCTAGAGGGAAGGGACATATGTATAACTATGGCTGACTTGCATTGCTGCATGGCAGAAATGAACACAACACTGTAAAGAAATTATCCTCCAATTGAAAAGACTTGAGAGAGAAAAATGTCTATAGAATTTTTATGGTATTAATACTGATAGCATTTAATTAAGTTTAAATAATGTAAAAGAGAAAGAAGCAGAAGCTAGTATTAGTTGAGCAGGTACTTTATGTCAGGAAAAAAGTGACCATTTATTTACATACATGATATAATTTAATTTTATTGCTGAAGAAACTGGATCTCAGGGTTATAAGTTCTTCAAAGTTACAGAGTGGGACTTTACTGGTTTACCAGATGGTTTCATGGCATCATTTAGTGAATTCTTTAAGTTTCTTCCAGTGTATATTTTGTGAGTCCTATTCACGTGGCACATATTATATGTAGTCTATCAGACAATAAAATAAAAACATGCCTGTATATATTTCCCTAAAAATCTCCTATAGCTGAGGCTGAATCTTCTATGGATTTTTACTTTTTCCAGACCTACTAGTCTTACCATCACCTCTCATATGTGATAGTTGCCCCGCAAATATTTTTTTTCCCACAAATATTTTTAAATCAATGAATGAATGGGCAAACTTTATAATTGGCCTTATTAGCTAGCATATCTTACTCTGCAAAATACTTCTCACTCTTTCTTTGGAAATTGTATGCTGTGCATTGTCAGAAGATTATTGAAAAACTCCTGAATAGTTAAAAATATCAACTCACAGAAATATAAACCTGGAAGGAACCAATAGCCAGCTTTCATTTGGACTGTGTCTACTGCACTTTTAAAAAGAAGTTAATTAAAAAAGAAGAAAAGGAAGTTGTTTAATACTCCAAAAAAAAATCGGTTAAAACTTATATATATATATATATATTTTTTTTTTTTCTTCCAGTTCTGTAGACATACTTAGAAATTTGAGCCTAACTGGCAGGCAAATAAAAACTATGTAACCATGAGATGCTGAAAACCTAATAAATTTAATATATTCCTTTCTAAGTTTTTCAGTGAAGCTCAAACCCCAGAGTGTATACCTAAGCTTTTCCATAGTTTTTTTTACATCTCTCAAAGATATTTTTCTTTATTTTTGAATAAAATTTTATTTAAGTAGAAAGATCACCCATGACTTTTTCAATCCTCCTTAACTCTTTTTCGTTTTTTTTTTTTTTTAATTTGTTCATTTTTAATGAGAGGATAACTTTACAATATTGCGTTGGTTTCTGCCATACATCAACATGAATTGGCCATAGGAACGTATGCCCCTTTCCTCTTAACCTTCCTCCCACCTCATTCCAGCTCTCTAGGTTGTCACAGAGCAGCAGATTTGAGCTCCATGAATCATACCGCAAATTGCCACTGGCTATCTAATTTTACATATGGCAATGTATATTTTTCAATGCTACTTCCTACTTAGATTCTGACCCAAATCAAAAATATTCAGAGAAAACTAATGCAATCATATTTTTTTTAATTCTGCTATGTTTCATTCATCTGTGAACTAAACTAGAGTGAATTCCAAAGACTCAGAAAGGATTAAGATATAATCTTGAAAATACTTAATAAACATAGAGAACTGTAAAATGTAACATCTAGCAAGGAATCCAACTGACTTCTGCTCAAAGTGGCCCCCTATGATAAGCCTACAGACTTGTGAGTGTGAATCCACAGATTTGATTGTATCATCTATCCATTTCCATAGCCACAGGGGGAGAGATTTTGCCGGCATGTCTCAATGCCAATCCAAACAATGATATGACTTACCACTTACAGCCATGGTGCGCATTCCTCATCAGGAGGCTTTATGAATGGAAGCTCATTAATCAAGCCGGCATCCCGAGAGGCAGAGAGAAGGCACAATCTGAGTTTGGAAGCTGTCCGGAAACTGCCAGGTGCAGAACCATGCATTTACTGACTTGTCCATCAGTGCCTGGGTGTCAACAGGGCTTTATAAATAACTGCTCTGCTAATACTGTAATTCTATTTGCTGCATCCCTAAATATTTTGCCGCCTGTATATATCAGCTCCAAGACAGATCCTAACCTTTGCCCTTAAACAGACGTCTATTTGAAATCCATCTTTAGTGCATAATTAAATTGGTGGCTTTGGGGAACTTATTTAAATGTTTTGATCTTTAATTTTCTCATCTGTAAAGCTGTAATGTTTGTTATCTAGTGCTGTTGGGAAAATTTCATAAAATGACATAAGCAAAGGACCTAGTAGGGTCAAATTAAGTGCATTTTATTAGTTCCTTGAGAAAAAGAAAGTTGCTTCCCCAAAACATGATCACTTCTCTGTTATTTTGGTCATATCATCATCATCTTCATCTCTCCTTTGTCAATGTGACTTTTGCTGCACTATCTCATGTGTGTGTGTATGTATAAAAAATGTACATAAACGTGTATGTATAGTTAACCTCACATAGTAAATAAGTGTTATTTATTCACTTTAAACAAATAATATTTACATTAATTCAATCAATAAATATTGTTTTTTTTTCTCATTTGACAATTGAGAAAGACAACTGAAACTGAGAAACAAAAACAGTATTGTGATGAGTCAATATCTCAGTTGAATTCACGTTGCTTTTTATTATTTTTATTTTAGTCTATTTTTATTGAAGTATAATTAACTTACAATGTTGTGTAAATCTGCTCTAAAACAAAAAGTGATTCATTTGTACATATATACATATACATTATTTTTTAAATATTCTTTTCCACTATGGTTTATCATAGGATACTGAATATAGTTACCTGTGCTATATAGGACTCTGTTGTTTATCCATTCTATATGTGATGATTTACATCTGCTAACTCCAAATTCCCACTCCATCCCTTCCTCAATCCACTTCACCTTGGCAACCACAAGTTTGTTCTCTATGTCAAATCAGGTTTTTAAATTCCAACATCTACTTGCTGCCTTCTATATTAAAGACATCACTCCCCGCAAAATATCTGCAGGTGGGAGAGACTGAGACCAGTCTCTAATCATGGGCCAATCAGATCATTTGGCTTCTTATATTCACTGCTTGTTTCACTCAGAAATAAGAAACAGTGGGTTCTCATTTTGCAACCAATAAGCTGGACGAGCTTGGACATATAACTTAATTTTCCTGTGCTCAGTTGCCTCATCTTTATTTTATTTTTTTTTTTTGATATAAATGGATTTTATTGAAAATTGTATTTTTTTTTTACACGAACTCCCAAACATGAACCCCCCTCCCACCTCCCACCCTGTCTCTTATACACATCTTGTTAGGTAGGATTAGACAACAAAGAATTACCTACATCATACCAGAAATGAAGCTTTTGCTGAAGTCTATAGTCAGAAATGGCTCAGAGGTAAAGAATCTGCCTGCAATGCAGGACCTATAGGAGACACAGGTTCGATCCCAGGGTCAGGAGGATCCCCTGGAGAAGGGCATGGCAACTCACTTCAGTATTCTTGCCTGGAGAATCCCATGGACAGGGGAGCATGGTGGGTTACAGTCCATGGGGTTGCAAAGAGTCAGACATGACTGAAGCGACTTAGCACACATAGTCAGAAGTACTTTATAACTGTAGAAATATCATCCTCACCAGTGTATATGAGCTGGTTTAGAAGTAGGCAAGCCTAGAAGCAAAAAGGCCACGTGGAGGAAATGATTCATAATCAGAAAATTGCATGAGGTGCAAATGGTGACTGCAGCCATGAAATTAAAAGACACTTACTCCTTTGAAGAAAAGTTATGACCAACCTAGATAGTATATTCAAAAGCAGAGACATTACTTTGCCTACTAAGGTCCATCTAGTCAAGGCTATGGTTTTTCCTGTGGTAACGTATGGATGTGAAAGTTGG
>SJYX01007797.1:102941-172854 GCA_006410675.1 Oreotragus oreotragus | reverse complement strand
CGCGCGGCGGGACGCTCCCGCCCGATTCTGAAAGCACCGCAGCCCGCGCCTGCCGCGCCTCCCTGCCCTGCCCCCACTGGGTAATGGCGGACGCAGGCGTTTGCGCTGCTTTTCCGCTGGGCGAGTTACTGTTGGGCTTGTCATCTGTTGGTTTTAACTATTTATTTTTCCTTCCTGTTATGTTGCCCTCTGTGTTTCCAAGGCTCGCCACAGACTTGGCAGGGAGAGTGTTTCCTGGCATTTGGAAACCTCTCTTCTTAAGCTTCCCTTCCCGGGACGGACTTCCCTTCCCGGGAGGGAGCTCCCTCCCCACCTCCTTTGTCTCTTTTTTTTCCCCTACCTGTTTTTGAAGTCAATGCTCTGTTTTTCTGGGAGGCTGATGTCCTCTGCCAGCATTCAGAAGTTGTTTTGTGGAATTTACTCAGCGTTGAGATGTTCTTTTGATGAATTTGTGAGGGAGAAAGTGGTGTTCCCGTCCTATTCTTCCACCATCTTACCCATTATCCACTTCTGAGTTTTCAAAGCTACCTCTAGACACAGGTTTACAGATCGGGGCGGGGGGGTGCAGAGATTCCTTTCCACCCTAGCAATGCTTGTTGAGTTCATGGAATTTCCAGTCTACCAGCAAGTCCTACAGGATGGATACTGGGTCGTAACTCCGAGGCCAACAATCAGAACATGAAAGTACAGGCTATAAAAAGCGGTGTGTTCATAGTGTGTGTCTGTGGGGAGGATTAAAAAACCCATAAATCTGTGCAAGTTAATGAAGACAGATGGTTGGCACAGCGGATTGGAGAAGAAATCAGGGTCTTCCCTGACCTGCCTGGAACTCCAGCTAACCTGAGTTTCCTGGTGCTCTCCCCACCCTCTCCCTCTCTTCATCTCTGAGATGAGCTGGAGAGAAAAAGGAACAGTTCCCAAGCTGACAAAGTTCACCTTGGCGGTCCAGCCTTCAGATGGAGGAAAAAAGACTCGCAGGACCATCTTGGATAAAGGGAGTCAGCAAATTGCAAAGACGGTTTTGCTGCGAGTACATCTTGCTTAAAAAAAAAAAAAAAAAGCAAACTTGCTGCTTCAGGGCTCAAAAGAAGGGGCTCTTGAAACTCACCTTGATTTGCAATTGGGATCGAATTTAGGCGGAAGCACTGGATGCTACTAGCGGGCTGTTTGCTTTTGCAGGAGCCAAAGGAAGGGGAGAATTGCCACCTCTCGGCCCTTGGCACCCCCTTCATTGGAGCACCTGGTAACAGAGCTGTCTAGACGGGGGGGTCCCCCACCTCTGGGATCCGACACCTGAGCCAAGGTGGAGCCAGTGGAACGATAGGGATAAAGTGCATGATAAATGTCATGCACGTGAGTCATCCCCAAACCATCCCCTCTCCCCCAGCCACCGGTCTGAAAACTGTTATCCACAAAACCAGTCCCTGGTGTCAAAAATGTTGAGGACCTTTGGTCTAGACTGTTAAGCCAAACAAGGACCAGTAAGTAGCCTTCCAGCTGTAATGGAAGTTTTCACACCTGGAACATCCTCACGCCTCTTTCCTCTGATGCTTGGACAAAGTGGCACTGTAGAGCAGGTGTTCCTTTCAGAACCCTCTCTCCACCCATCATCCCTGGAGCCAGGAGAGTCTTTTCCTTCTAGTGTGGGCCTTGACTCTGCATAGAATCCATTCTCAACCTTTCCTTCCTTGTGGGGAAATAGAGGCCAGTAAACAAGCCCACTGTCACCCCAAGCCTGAGCCCCACTTTGAAATGAGATGAAAAGGTCTCCTGGAGTCGGGTGGGGACCATCCTCTAATCAGGGCTAAAGCCTTCATGGAGGAGAATGCTTATATTCAAATAGCCTGGGTTGATGAATTTGGGTTCAACAGTATGTGAGCTTTGACCTGCAGGGAACTTGACACTTCCATAACACCCTTTGTATTTTAAAAAACAAAAAAGATAAAAACAATGCTTATTAACCAAGACATGGAAACAACCTAGATGTCCATCAGCAGATGAATGGATAAGAAAGCTGTGGTACATATATCATTTTCACTATATTGATTCTTCCAATCCATGAACATGGTATATTTCTCGATCTATTAGTGTCCTCTTTGATTTCTTTCATCAGTGTTTTATAGTTTTCTATATATAGGTCTTTAGTTTCTTTAGGTAGATATATTCCTAAGTATTTTATTCTTTTCGTTGCAATGGTGAATGGAATTGTTTCCTTAATTTCGTTTTCTACTTTCTCATTATTAGTGTATAGGAATGCAAGGGATTTCTGTGTGTTGATTTTATATCCTGCAACTTTACTGTATTCATTGATTAGCTCTAGTAATTTTCTGGTGGAGTCTTTAGGGTTTTCTATGTAGAGGATCATGTCATCTGCAAACAGTGAGAGTTTTACTTCTTCTTTTCCAATTTGGATTCCTTTTATTTCTTTTTCTGCTCTGATTGCTGTTCAGTTGCCTCATCTTTAAAACGCAGCAATATAAGTATAATCATCGAAATCCTTTCAATTTTATACAACATTAATAATTAATCAATATATTTGAAAATATACTAGAACTAGCCTATCAGGCTCCTCCCTCCATGGGATTCTCCAGGCATGAGTACTGGAGTGGGTTGCCATTCCCTTCTCCAGGGGATCTTCCCGACCCAGGGATCGAACCGAGGTCTCCTGCATTGTAGGCAGATGCTGTACTGTCTGAGGCACCAGGGAAGTTTAGTTGAATATACAACTAAAGATAATCANAGTACTGGAGTGGGTTGCCATTCCCTTCTCCAGGGGATCTTCCCGACCCAGGGATCGAACCGAGGTCTCCTGCATTGTAGGCAGATGCTGTACTGTCTGAGGCACCAGGGAAGTTTAGTTGAATATACAACTAAAGATAATCAGTTACATTCAAAATTTTACATGCAGAACTATTTCATTTTGTATTTCTGCATGTAATAATATATTCCAAAAGTATATACCTCAATGTTTTCTTTATAATAAAAACATTTGACATATATGTATAGACCCTTGTAGTGTACAAGTGTTGTCCATAAATATTTCATTCAATTTTCCATCACCACTCAAAGAGGAAGGTAGGTGTGTACAATGTCCCTTTTGAAAATGATAATATCTAATCTTTGAGAGTCTGAATGAGCTCATGTTTGTGAATGCACTTGTCTTCCTAAGGACTCAATCATTACTGTAGTGGGTTGAATAGTGTCCTCACAAAAAAACTCACATCCATTTCAGTTCGGTTCAGTTCAGTCGCTCAGTCGTGTCCGACTCTTTGAGACCCCATGAATCGCAGCACGCCAGGCCTCCCTATCCATCACCATCTCCCGGAGTTCACTCAGACTCACATCCATCGAGTCCATGATGCCATCCAGCCATCTCATCCTCAGTCGTTCCCTTCTCCTCCCGCTCCCAATCCCTCCCAGCATCAGAGTCTTCTCCAATGAGTCAATTCTTTGCATGAGGTGGCCAAAGTACTGGAGTTTCAGCTTTAGCATCATCCTTTCCAAAGAAATCCCAGGGTTGATCTCCTTCAGAATGGACTGGTTGGATCTTGCAGTCCAAGGGACTCTCAAGAGTCTTCTCCAACACCACAGTTCAAAAGCATTGATTCTTCGGCGCTCAGCTTTCTTCACAGTCCAACTTTCACATCCATACATGACCACAGGAAAAACCATAGCCTTGACTAGGCGGACCTTAGTCGGCAAAGTAATGTCTCTGCTTTTGAATATACTATCCAGGTTGGTCATAACTTTTCTTCCAAGGAGTAAGCGTCTTTTAATTTCATGGCTGCAGTCACCATCTGCAGTGATTTTGGAGCCCCCAAAAATAAAGTCTGACACTGTTTCCACTGTTTCCCCATCTATTTCCCATGAAGTGATGGGACCGGATGCCATGATCTTCGTTTTCTGAATGTTGAGCTTTAAGCCAACTTTTTCGCTCTCCTCCTTCACTTTCATCAAGAGGCTTTTTAGCTCCTCCTCACTTTCTGCCATAAGGGTGGTGTCATCAGCATATCTGAGGTTATTGATATTTCTCCCGGCAATCTTGATTCCAGCTTGTGTTTCTTCCAGTCCAGCGTTTCTCATGATGTACTCTGCATATAAGTTAAATAAGCAGGGAGACAATATACAGCCTTGACGTACTCCTTTTCCTATTTGGAACCAGTCTGTTGTTCCATGTCCAGTTCTAACTGTTGCTTCCTGACCTGCATACAGATTTCTCAAGAGGCAGGTTAGGTGGTCTGGTATTCCCATCTCTTTCAGAATTTTCCACAGTTTATTGTGATCCACACAGTCAAAGGCTTTGGCATAGTCAATAAAGCAGAAATAGATGTTTTTCTGGAACTCTCTTGCTTTTTCCATGATCCAGCGGATGTTGGCAATTTGATCTCTGGTTCCTCTGCCTGTTCTAAAACCAGCTTGAACATCAGGGAGTTCACGGTTCACATATTGCTGAAGCCTGGCTTGGAGAATTTTGAGCATTACTTTACTAGCGTGTGAGATGAGTGCAATTGTGCGGTAGTTTGAGCATTCTTTGGCATTGCCTTTCTTTGGAATTGGAATGAAAACTGACCTTTTCCAGTCCTGTGGCCACTGCTGAGTTTTCCAAATTTGCTGGCATATTGAGTGCAGCACTTTCACAGCATCATCTTCCAGGATTTGAAACAGCTCAACGGGAATTCCATCACCTCCACTAGCTTTGTTCTTAGTGATGCTTTCTAAGGCCCACTTGACTTCACATTCCAAGATGTCTGGCTCTAGATTAGTGATCACATCCTCATGATTATCTGGGTCGTGAAGATCTTTTCTGTACAGTTCTTCTGTGTATTCTTGCCACCTCTTCTTAATATCTTCTGCTTCTGTTAGGTCCATACCATTTCTATCCTTTATCGAGCCCATCTTTGCATGAAATGTTCCCTTGGTATCTCCAATTCTCTTGAAGAGATCTCTAGTCTTTCCCATTCTGTTGTTTTCCTCTATCTCTTTGCATTGATTGCTGAAGAAGGCTTTCTTATCTCTTCTTGCTATTCTTTGGAACTCTGCATTCAGATGCTTATATCTTTTCTTTTCTCCTTTGCTTTTCGCCTCTCTTCTTTTCAGTGCTATTTGTAAGGCTTCTCCAGACAGCCATTTTGCTTTTTTGCATTTCTTTTCCATGGGGATGGTCTTGATCCCTGTCTCCTGTACAATGTCACGAACCTCATTCCATAGTTCATCAGGAACTCTGTCTATCAGATCTAGGCCCTTAAATCTATTTCTCACTTCCACTGTATAATCATAAGGGATTTGATTTAGGTCATACCTGAATGGTCTAGCGGTTTTCCCTACTTTCTTCAATTTAAGTCTGAATTTGGAAATAAGGAGTTCATGATCTGAGCCACAGTCAGCTCCTGGTCTTGTTTTTGTTGACTGTATAGAGCTTCTCCATCTTTGGCTGCAAAGAATATAATCAATCTGATTTCGGTGTTGACCATCTGGTGATGTCCATGTGTAGAGTCTTCTCTTGTGTTGCTGGAAGAGGGTGTTTGCTATGACCAGTGCATTTTCTTGGCAAAACTCTATTAGTCTTTGCCCTGCTTCATTCCGCATTCCAAGGCCAAATTTGCCTGTTACTCCAGGTGTTTCTTGACTTCCTACTTTAGCATTCCAGTCCCCTATAATGAAAAGGACATCTTTTTTGGGTGTTAGTTCTACAAGGTCTTGTAGGTCTTCATAAAACCGTTCAACTTCAGCTTCTTCAGCATTACTGGTTGGGGCATAGACTTGGATAACTGTGATATTGAATGGTTTGCCTTGGAAACGAACAGAGATCATTCTGTCGTTTTTGAGATTGCATCCAAGTACTGCATTTCGGACTCTTTTGTTGACCATGATGGCTACTCCATTTCTTCTGAGGGATTCCTGCCCGCAGTAGTAGATATAATGGTCATCTGAGTTAAATTCACCCATTCCAGTCCATTTTAGTTCGCTGATTCCTAGAATGTCGACGTTCACCCTTGCCATCTCTTGTTTGACCACTTCCAATTTGCCTTGATTCATGGACCTGACATTCCAGGTTCCTATGCAATATTGTTCTTTACAGCATCGGATCTTGCTTCTATCACCAGTCACATGCACAACTGGGTATTGTTTTTGCTTTGGCTCCATCCCTTCATTCTTTCTGGAGTTATTTCTCCACTGATCTCCAGTAGCATATTGGGCACCTAACGACCTGGGGAGATTCTCTTTTGATATCCTATCATTTTGCCTTTTCATACTGTTCATGGGGTTCTCAAGGCAAGAATACTGAAGTGGCTTGCCATTCCCTTTTCCAGTGGACCATGTTCTGTCAGACCTCTCCACCATGACCCGCCCGCCTTGGGTTGCCCTGCAGGCATGGCTTGGTTTCATTGATTTAGACAAGGCCCTGGTCCTAGTGTGATTAGATTGGCTAGTTTTCTGCGAGTATGGTTTCAGTGTGTCTGCCCTCTGATGCTCTCTTGCAACACCTACCATCTTACTTGGGTTTCTCTTACCTTGGGCGCGGGTTGTCTCTTCATGGCTGCTCCATAGCACAGCCACTGCTCCTTACCTTGGACGAGGGGTATCTCCTTACCGCCACAGTTCCTGACCTTCAATGTGGGACAGCTCCTCTAGGCCCTCCTGCGCCTGTGCAGCCCCTGCTCCTCGGGTTGCTCCTCCCGGCCGCCGCCCGTGGCTCGGGCGTGGGTGGCTCCTCCGGGTCACCACCCCTGGCCTTGGGCGCGAGATGGCTTCTCCCGGCCGCCACTGACCTCGGATGAGGGGTAGCTCCTCCCGGCTGCCACTGACCTCAGACACAGGGTAGCTCCTCTCGGCCATTCCTGCACCATCGCAGCCTGGCACTCTAGGTTGCTGCCCCTGACCTCGGACGTGCGGTAGCTCCTCTCGCCCGTGCTGAGTGTGCCGGCCCAGCTCTCGCAAGTGGCCTGAGCTTAGTACGCTGGCCTGGCTCTGAAGTTCACAATGTGACTTCACTTGGAAATAGTGTTTTTGTAGGTATAATTAGCTCAGTAAAGAAGAGGTCACCCTGGGTAAGGGTAGGCCTCTAAATCTACTATCTTATAAGAAAAAGAAAGAACTCATTTATGCACAGACACAAACAGAAGAAGATCATGTGATGACAGAGGCAGAGACTGGAGTGATGCAGCTACAAGCTAAGGAACACTTGGACTTCCAGCTGCTATCAGAAGGTACAAAGAGTCAAGGAAGGGCACTTTCCTGGAAGACTCCAGAGAGAGCATGCCCTGCCAAAAACTTGATTTCAGACTTCTGACCTCCAGAACACTGAGAATAAGGTTCTATTAGTTGAAGCCACTTAGTTTATGGTGTTCTGTGACAATAACCTAAAGAAAACATTGCAGCTACTTAGAGGCTGGGTTCTTTGCCCATGTTTTCCAGTGACATAAGACTAGTATGAGAGCAACTGAGACAACATAAGTGAATGGACTTACAGAATTTATTTTTTCATTCTACAATCTCTTGTGGGGGTTATTTATGTGATCTAATTTACATTTTTCAAAACGTCATACAACAAGAGGGCAAAGTTGGAGGTCAGGGAGCCAGATTGAAGACTACACAGTAATGCAAGAAGATGATGGTCCAAGAGGACAGAGCCAGCTGGGTAGTGGTGAAGGTGGAGAGAAGGGTGGGATGCTGGCTTTACGGCATGCAGGTGATAATCCTGGAGATGAGTAACCTACAGTAAAAGAAGACTAGATTTAGAGGAAAGGAGGCTTGTGGTGGAGACTTTGTGGTAGTGAAGTCGTTGGTGGTGATCTTGACGATGGATTAGAGGTTTGAGGAAAGGTTAAAGAAAAAATCATTTGAGATGCAGGAAGCATAAAATGAGATCCTGAACATTTTATATATTCTTCTAAGACAGTTCCTGAGTTCAGCTGGGTGTTTCATGTCACCTCTTCTTCAGCAGACACCATGTCCCAGCCATCTTCATATTCCTAGAGCTTGTCACAGTCCTGGTGCTGAAGAATTCAAGAAGTGCTTCAGGGCTAAATTATTAGAATTATTAGAACACCATCTATTTCTGATTAAAATGTTTTTAAAGGAATTTCTACTAAAATAGCTCATGGAGTGCCAGTGTGTTAACACTCATGATGTAACTGGAAATAGATAAGACAATATTCTTCATGCATACACACACACACACACCCTCATACACATTTAGTCAGTGATTCTGCATTTGAGAAAAACACAGTATAATGACACATAAATGATCCAAAGTGAATGCAAGGTGGGCCAAAGGCAGTGTGGCAGCCTGTGACCCACGGCACAGGGATTCTGCTGTCAAAAGGAGCTTTCGTGGCAGAAAAAGAGGTTGAAAGCTGCTTTCTCTGTAAGTAGTATGTTTATGTATTATTCACAGTAGCAAATAATTGCAAAATGTCAACATTTCATTTTCCTCTTAAGAGCTTCTTTTGATTAGTGACCTAATTAACCATTAAGAAGAAAAGGTTTTTTAAGTGTAAATATGAAAAGAGGGAGTGTTTCCTAGCAGCAATTTGTGATCTTAAAATGTCACAGGCAGGCATATCACGGAGGTGCTACCAACCAGCACTTTTCAAAATATGACTCTGTGTCAGGAGCGTGTGGCATGGATGTGTTTGGTGTTTTTTGTCTTTATTCTGAAACAAGCAATGCAAATATAGATATGGTTGCCCGAGAGATTTTCTTCCCTTTTTGAAAACCCTTCAACATTTTCTCTGACAGACTAGGAAAGGTTGTTTTTAATCTGTTTAATTTGAGGCTGTATTCTCTGCAGATAATGACACATTTTCTCTTTCATTTCATGAGCATATATGGAAAAAAATGTAAAACTGCCACACACAAGCACACATACACAGCACATATATATTTCTTTATGTGTACAACAAATGTACAGCTAAACACATAAGGAATGCACACACACACAATGCACAGAAGCATGCACACTATACAAAACAGACATGAACATACACAAAACACACATGCACACATTTATATACTCTCACATAGATAACATAAGCATACATTTATATACTCATATAAATATAACATACACGTTTATATAATCACATGGGATAAAATTTACATATGAATTTTAAGAGCGTCTCCCTAAAACCTTATTCCACATGTCAAGGTGTGACACCTCCTGGGAGATCTCAGCTGGAAACATTTCTGAAACAGCCTTTCTCACAGTTGACAATAACCTGACCTTTCATTCAGCTGCCCACAGGGACCAGGGATGAGCAAGGTGCATAAAATGGGAAAACACAAACAAGCAGCATCTATAACCGCATAGCTTTCTTTTAAAAAGGTTTAAGTTTTCAATATATTCTACCTGACTTCCACCCAATAATGAGATAATGAAGTTATGTTATTAGAAACAAAAATATTGTGAGAAATTCACCTCTCTTTTGGGGAGTGATGATCAAAAACCAGCGTCTAGAAAATACACCATAGTATTCAAATTAACATAGATTAAATTATTTTATACATTTTATTACAGTGAGAAATGCATAAAATCTTAGCAATTAGTTAAGCCCTATCTAGGCCTACTCTCCTAATCCTTTTCGTGTGTGCATGCATGCACACACACACACACACAGTCTTTGTAAATAAACCTTTCAAGACCGAGTGTTTGTTTGTTTTTTTTCCTTCTTTTTATTTTCCCTCTGAAAAGGGAATTATCTACAAGCATATATGGTGTGTGCTAATAAGTTTTGGTTAATAAATAGATCCGTCTTTAAGAATAAGAATTCAGGTTTATTAAAGCATTGAATAGTAGGAATTATTGAGAACCTACTATGTGCCAGGCACTGTGCAAGGCCTTATTAGACAGCAAAGGTAAGAAAACTCCTGCTTTCCAGGACTCTCCAGACCAGTGGAAGAGACACATATCAAAATAATTTGAGGTTAGAGCTCTGATGAGGGAAGGCACAGGCACTCCTGGAAAACAGAAGCAAATCTAACCAAAGCCTGAGGTCAGGAAAGTCTTCCTTTGTCCCAGAACCCTCCTTACTCCATAACAGAGTTTTATTTCACGAACTAGGCACTTGATGGCCTATGAATTGAGACAAGGGTTGTCATACTGATGGTGAGACATCAGAAATACACAGTGGGATGTTGCTATGTCTGTAGAGGCTAGAACTACCCATTATAAACACGTGCCTTGGGCAAAGTCCCACAGGAGACATAAACTGCTTAAGTAGTATTTCTAGATCTCAGTTTGGATACTATCACAATCATGCAGTTGAATTCTGGTAAGTGAACTTGAATATATTGGAAGTAAAACTACTCCCCTAATGCTATTTCCTATGTGTGTCCTGACCTCAGACATCTTGCTCTCAGTAAGGGCTCCCGATGCCCACAGCCTTTTGCAAGTCTCTGTGGCTGTGTATCTGCATTTGCACATGTATGTGTGTGTGTGTGTATAGGCATATGCTCCTGATCTTTGCTCTTGACCATTTGGCTCCACCACGTGCCTTGAGTTTCTGAACGTCTTTTTCTAGAAGGCCCTGGATTTGCTCTGCTTCAGACTTTGGCACATCAGAGGTCAGATAAAATAGCTTGTGCCAAGCCTGCTCTGTGAAGAATGATCTCTAGAAACAGCAGGAGAAAATTTCTCTGTGAGGTTGAGTACACCAGCATCTAAAGGAACTGAGGCCACACATTTCAGTTCCAAGCAGGAGACCAGCCCCTCATCCCCATTCTTGAGAAAAAGACCTGTTCTCCCCAGTGTTCTTAGCAATTGATCAATTTTATCTAGTCTAGTGCTATTTCTTTACTTTTCAGCTTATGTTCAAACATGATTCCTCAGCCTATGAACAGTCTAACCATGTGGACAAGGATAGTATTGTCCAGTACTCTACAAATAAGGTAGAGGCTGTGTGTTTGACTATATCTCTTGTTCCAAATGACAACTCCTTACTCACTCCTGAAGTGAGTAATATTGTTAGAGAATTTAGGGGTATGTTAGAGTGACAATGGTCATAAGAGGAAAGCTTCAGTGGCTGGTCCACCAATGCTATTTATCATATCAGGTTCTTGCAAACAGTATTAGTTGAGTTCCTTGACACTTTGAGTTCTGACTTTTGCCCTGGAGGAGATTTTTCTCTTTCTCCAAATTTTACGTAAGAGACAAAAATGAATAGGGATACACAGACATTATTCTTTCTCCTAAATATTGCATTTCATCATTGAGAATGGAAATTCCAGTGGATACCTATCTGGTCTCATCATTTCATATTTGTAAGATCTTGGAAAGGTTTGGTAATCCATGATCTCAAAATTATATTACTAATAGTATTCTTAGAGGAAGAGTACAAGAAAAGTATAGCACAAGATGTTAAGGATTCAGGAGAAAGATGGGAAAACAAGGGGGAGGTGTTCAATGTACATACTAGAAGTTCTACGGGTTCTGTCTCTTAAAGAAAAGGAAAACTTATCTTTAATCATTTGTGGAAAAAAAGAATTAAAAGAAACAAGGCCCTTGAACCAAAGTCTGCTATCTCTGGCATTCATAGGGCTCTGTTAGAAGTCTGTGACAGCCCCTGTGTAGAAAAGATAATGTCACTATCCAGAAAAGACCAGCAATGGGCTGATTTTTCACACATGCTTCAGACTCCTGTAACCAGACAATGGCCAAGCAGACTGTGTAGAAGAAAGATTGGACAGTCACAAAACAGAGACTAATTTTCTTCTTTATTGCCTAAAAGCAGATGAAATTATCCTTATATAACAAGCAGCTAGGAATTCTGAATCAATCGCCTGAGCCCCAATCTGTCTTTTCTTGTGGTTATGGTCTCCTGTAGTCTGATTTCTAATCTAAATCTCTTCTGGTTACTGAGCAAAGCCAGGTGACTCCTCTGAACCACTGGCCTTTAGCAAATGAGGGCCCATGCCCTCACTAAAGGCCCCTTTTTCATCCTATCAGCAGTGACTAAACTAGCACTTATTTTTATATTATATCAGTTCCTGCAGAATATACACCAATTCCTAGGTGTGCTTTTGCAAAACTCTTTCCCCCAAAGATCTTCAGGTATAAATTTCAGTGATCGTTAAGCTCACAAATTGTTAATTTAAAATTTGTGGAAGTGAGATATTTAAAACAACAGTTGCTGTGGAAATAGATTCCCAAAACAAATTCATTCTTGGAATAAAATAGCTCATCTATCTTTCTGGGCTGAGTCTATGTGCAGTTTGTTTGAAGACAAAGAAGAATCTGTTGACTCTAAATTGCATCTTATTTTCAAGAAGTTTATTCAAGAGGTCAAAGGAGCTGAGAGAGTAACAAGAAAGAAAAAAAAAAAAGGAAAACTTCAAGGAAAAGACACTGAACTTCACTTTGCAAGAAATGCATTGATTTGGGCAATGCCGCCTCTGTTTTTCTGTTCTATCTATAGGACTTTGCCAGATCTGTCTACTCTTCTTTACTTTTGCTGATTCTCAGTTCAGCCACCATCACCTCTCAGCTGGACAGGATCAAGACCCTTCTCACTGGTCCCCCACTTGCCAATAGTAGCTTTTCTCTATAGCAGGAGTTACTGAAAACTTTGTCACATTCGTGTTTGAACCTCACTAATGACTTCTTATTTCCCTAGAATGAAAACCAACTCCATATCCACATCCTAGTGGCCTCTTAGATCTGAGGATGAGCAACTCTCTGCCTTTTCTATTATTCTACTTTCCCTGGCCTTGCTTGTATTTCTCTCAATGGAACACTTTTTCAATGAAACAGTTTAGTTCCATTCTTGAACCTTGCATTAACTATTCCTTAGCCTGAACTTAATCTTTCTGGCTATTCAGGACCACAGACATTTGAGTTTAAATGCTGTCTCTTCAGAGAAGGCTTCTCTGATCACCCATTTAAGCATCACTACCTGGGACATAATTCTATAATTCAGTTTGGTTCAGTGGCTCAGTCGTGTCCAACTCTTTGTGACCCCATGGGCTGCAGCATGCCAGGCTTCCCTGTCCATCACCAACTCCCAAAGCTTACTCAAACTCATGTCCATCGAACTGATGATACCATCCAACCATCTCATCCTCTGTTGTCCCCTTCTCTTCTAACCTTCAATCTTTCCCAGCGTCAGTATTTTTCTAGGTGACTCAGTTTTCTGCATCAGGTGGTGAGAATATTGGAGTTTTAGGGCTTCCCTGGTGGCTCAGAGGTTAAAGCGTCTGCCTCCAATGCGGGAGACCCGGGTTCGATCCCTGGGTCAGGAAGATCCCCTGGAGAAGGAAATGGCAATCCACTCCAGTATTCTTGCCTGGAGAATCTCATGGACGGAGAAGCCTAGTAGGTTACAGTTCACGGGGTCGCAAAGAGTCGGACACGACTGAGCGACTTCACCTTCACCAGATTCAGCATCAGTCCTTCCAATGATTATTCAGGAATGATTTACTATAGGATTGACTGATTGGTTGTCCTTGCAGTCCAAAAGAATCTCAAGAGTCTTCTCCAAAATCACAGTTCAAAAGCATCAATTCTCTGGTGTTCAACTTTCTTTATAGTCCAACTCTCACACCCATACATAGCTACTGGAAAAATGATAACTTTGACTAGACGGACATTTGCTGGCAAAGTAATGTCTCTGTTTTTTCATTTGCTCTCTAGGTAGGCCATAGATTTTCTTCCAAGAAGCAAGCATTTTTTTATTTTCAAGGGTGAAGTCACCATCTACAGTGATTTTGGAGGCCAAGAAAATAGTCTGTCACTGTTTCCATTGTTTCCCCATCTATTTGCCATGAAGTGATGGCACTGGATAGCATGATCTTAGTTGTCTGAATGTTGAGTTTTAAGCCAACGTTTACACTCTTCTCTTTCACTTTCATCAAGAGGCTCTTTAGTTCTTGTTCACTTTCTGCCATAAAAGTGGTAACATCTTCATATTTGAGGTTATTGATATTTCTCTACCAATCTTTATTCTAGCTTGTGTTTAATCTAACCCAGTTTTTGCATGATGTACTCTTCATATAAGTTAAATAAGAAGGGTGACAATATACAGCCTTGATATACTCTTTTCCTGATTTGGAAACAGTCTGTTGTTTTATGTCCAGTTATAACTGTTGCTTCTTGATTTGCATACAGATTTTTAAAGGAGCAGGTCAGTTGGTCTTGTATTTACATCTCTTTCAGAATTTTCCATAGTTTATTGTGATCCACACAGTCAAAGGCTTTGGCATGGTCAAAAGAAGAAATATATGGTTTTCTGGAACTTTCTTGCTTTTTCCATGATACAATGGATGTTTGTATTTTGATCTCTAGTTCCTCTGCCTTTTCTAAATGCAACTTGAACATCTGGAAGTTCACGGTTCACATACTGTTGAAGCCAGGCTTGGAGAATTTTGAGCATTTGCTAGCATGTGAGATGACTAAAAGCATAATGACTGTCTGAGGAAGCCTTACAAATAGCTCTGAAAAAAATGAAAGCAAAAAGCAAAGGAGAAAAAGAAAGATATACCCATTTGAATACAGAGTTTCAAAGAATAGCAAGGAGAGATAAGAAAGCTTTCCTCAGTGATCAATGCAAAGAAATAGCGGAAAACAATAGAATGGGAATGACTAGAGATCTCTTTAAAAAAATTAGAGATACCAAGAGAACATTTCATGAAATGATGGGCTCGATAAAGGACAGAAATGATAGGGACCTAACAGAAGCAGAAGATATTAAGAAGAGGTGGCAAGAATACACAAGAAGAACTGTGCAAAAAAGATCTTCATGATCCAGATAATTACAATGGTGCAATCACTCGCCTAGATCCAGACATCCTGGAATGTGAAGACAAGTGGGCCTTAGAAAGCAACACTACGAAAAAAACTAGTGGGGGTAATAGAATTCCAGCTGAGCTATTTCAAATTCTGAAAGATGATGCTGTGAAAGTGTTACAACTCTATTTTCCAGCAAATTTGGAAAACTCAGCAGTGGCCACAGGACTGGAAAAGGTCAGTTTTCATTTCAATCCCAAAGAAAGACAAAGCAGAAGAATGTTCAAACTACCACACAATTGGACTCATCTCACACGCTAGTAAAGTGATGCTAAAATTCTCCAAGCCAGACTTCAACAATACATGAATCAGGAACTTCCAGATGTTCAAGCTGGTTTTAGAACAGGCAGAGGAACCAGAGATCAAATTACCAACATTTGATGGATCATCGAAAAAACAAAAGAGCTCCAGAAAAAATCTACTTCTGCTTTATTGACTATGCCAAAGCCTTTGACTGTGTAGATCACAATCAACTGTGGAAAATTCTGAAAGAGATGGGAATACCAGACCACATAACCTGCCTCTTGAGAAATCTGTATGCAGGTCAGGAAGCAACAGTTAGAACTGGACATGGAACAACAGACTGGTTCCAGATAGGAAAGGAGTACGTCAAGGCTGTATATTGTCACCCTGCTTCTTTAACTTATATTCAGAGTACATCATGAAAAACGCTGGGCTGGAGGAAGAACAAGCTGGACTCAAGATTGCCAGGAGAAATATCAATAACCTTAGATATTCAAATGACACCACCCTTATGGCAGAAAGTGAACAAGAACTAAAGAGCCTCTTGATGAAAGTGAAAGAGCAGAGTGGAAAAGTTGGCTTAAAGCTTAACATTCAGAAAACTAAGATAATGGCATCCATTGCCATCACTTCATGGCAAATAGATGGGGAAACAGTGGAAACAGTGACTGACTTTATTTTTGAGGGCTCCAAAATCACTGCAAATGGAGATTGCAGCCGTGAAATTAAAAGACACTTACTTCTTGGAAGGAAAGTTATGACCAACCTAGACAGCATATTAAAAAGCACTAGTACAGCCACTATGGAAAACAGTGTGGAGATTCCTTAAGAAATTGCAAATAGAACTGCCTTATGACCCAGCAATCCCACTGCTGGGCGTACACACCGAGGAAACCAGAATAGAAAGAGACACATGTACCCCAATGTTCATCGCAGCACTGTTTATAATAGCCAGGACATGGAAACAACCTAGATGTCCATCAGCAGATGAATGGATAAGAAAGCTGTGGTACATATACACAATGGAGTATTACTCAGCCATTAAAAAGAATACATTTGAATCAGTTCTAATAAGATGGATGAAACTGGAACCAATTATACAGAGTGAAGTAAGCCAGAAAGAAAAACACCAATACAGTATACTAACACATATATATGGAATTTAGAAAGATGGTAATGAGGACCCTGTATGCAAGACAGCAAAAGAGATACAGATGTGTAGAGCGGACTTATGGACTCTGAGGGAGAAGGAGAGGGAGAGGGAGAGGGTGGGATGATTTGGGAGAATAGCATTGAAATATGTATACTATCATGTAAGAAATGAATTGCCAGTCTATGTTCAATGCAGGATGCAGGATGCTTGGGGCTGGTGTATGGGGATGATCCGGAGGGATGATGTGGGGTGGGAGGTGGGAGGGGGGTTCATGTTTGGGAGTTCGTGTACACCCGTGGCAGATTCATGTCAATGTATGCCAAAACCAATAGAGTACTGTAAAGTAAAATAAAGTAAAATGGAAAAAATAAATAAATAAATAAATAAATAAAAAAGCAAAGACATTATTTTGTCAACAAATGTCCATCTAGTGAGGGCTATGATTTATCTAGTAGTTATGTATGGATGTGAGAGTTGGACTATAAAGAAAGCTGGGAGCTGAAAAATTGATGCTTTTGAACTGTGGTGTTGGAGAAGACTCTTGAGAGCCTGTTGGACTGCAAGGAGATCTAACTAGTCCATCCTAAAGGAGGTCAGCCCTGGGTGTTCATTGGAAGGACTAATGTTGATGCTGAAACTCCAATACTTTGGCCACTTGATACAAAGAGCTGACTCATTTGAAAAGACCCTAATGCTGGGAAAGATTGAGGGCAGGAGGAGAAGGGGATGACAGAGGATAAGATGGCTGGATGGCATCACTGACTCAATGGACATGGATTTGGGTGGACTCCAGGAGTTGGTGATGGACAGGGAGGCCTGGCATGATGAGGTTCATGGGGTCACAAAGAATCAGACATGACTGAAGACTGAACTGAACTGAACTAAGATGACTGCAATTGTGTGGCCATTTGAACATTTTTGGTCATTGCTATTCTTTGGGACTTGAATGAAAACTGACCTTTCCCAGTCCTGTGGCCACTGCTAATTTTTCCAAATTTGCTGGCATATTGAGTGTGGCACTTTCACAGCATCATCTCTTAGGATTTGAATTAGCTCAACTGGAATTCCATCACTTCCACTGCTTCATTCCTAATGATGCTTCCTAAAGCCTACTTTACTTCACATTCCAAGATGTCTGGCTCTAGATGAATGATCACACCATCATGGTTATCTGAATCATGAAGTTTTTTTTTCTAGTTCTTGTGTATTCTTGCCACTTCTTCTTAATTTCTTCTGCTTCTTTTAGATCCATACCCTTTCTGTCCTTTATTGTGCCCATTTTTGCCTGAAAAGTTCCTTTTATAGCTCTAATTTTCTTGAAGAGATCTCTTGTCTATCTCACTCTATTTTTTTCTTCTATTTCTATACATTGATCACTGAGGAAGGCTTATTTCTCTTTGCTGTTCTTTGGAACTCTGCATTTTAATGGGTATATCTTTTCTTTTCTCCTTTGTCTTTTGCTTCTCTTCTTTTCATAGCTCTTTGTAAGGCTTCCTCAGCCAACCAATTTGCCTTTTTGCATTTCTTTTTCTTGGGGATGGTCTTGACCACTGCCTCCTGTATAATGTCACAAACCTCCTTCCGTAGTTCTTCAGGCACTCTGTCTATCAGATCTAATCCTTTGAATCTACTTGTCACTTCCACTGTATAGTCATAAGGGATTTGGTTTAGGTCATACCTGAATGGTCTAGTGGTTTTTTTTGTTTTGTTTTGTTTTTTTACTTTCTTCAATTAAAGTATGAGTTTTTCAATAAGGACCCCATGATCTGAGCCACAATAAACTCCCAGTCTTGTTTTTGCTGACTGTGTAGAGCTTCTCCATCTTAGGTTGCAGAGAATATAATCAGTCTAATTTTGGTACTGACCATCTATTGATGTCCCTATGTAGAGTCTTCTCTTGTATTGTTGGAAGAGGGTGTTTGCTATGATCAGTGTGTTCTCTTGGTAAAACTCTTAGCCTTTGCCTTGCTCCATTTTGTACTCCAAGGCAAATTTGCCTATTATCTTAGGTATCTTTGACTTCCTGTTTTTGCATTCCATTCCCCTATAATGAAAGGGACATGTTTTTTGGTTGTTATTTTAGAAGGTCTTTTAGTTCCCATTGAACGATTCAACTTCAGCTTCTTCAGCATTACTGGTTGGGGCATATACTTGGATTACTGTGATATTGAATGGTTTGCCTTGGAAATGGACAGAGATCATTCTGTTGGTTTTTGAGACTTCATCTAAGTACTGCATTTCAGACTGTTTTGTTGACTATGAAGGCTACTCCACAATCCTGTAGGCTGAGCCATTATAACACATGCTATTTGGAATTGTGAGCATGCAGACATGGGAATTATCCAATGGTATTATCTTTGTAGATAATTTATGAAATCTGATTTGAATTTTTATCATTGGTCTATAACTTTATTAGTTTAACTATTATTCTTTGATGTGCTGTCTACATTTAAGGTTGTTCCAGTCACACAATCCCATGGTCGAACACTGAGATATTTGGAAAGATTTTAAAACACAGTATTTTCCTATAAAAAATTCTAGTTTGCTGTCAAAAGATATGACCTGCACTAGGCAAAGAATAACATGATTGTGAGCATAGAATGGCCAGGTTCCTAGCAATATGCCGTAAAAACTTGCCACTCCACTGATACGTGACCTTTATAGCTTGTAGCTTTTAAAATCATATTCTTAACCAGTGCTGCATGTCACTATCATTAAAATAACAATTAACCCTATATACTGCTGAGTGGCATTAGTATCTTTTACAAGAAAAGCACATGATTTCATTTCATGCAAAATGAATATAAAAGGTCATGAAAATAACTCAACTATTTTCTTTCTATAGGTCATCATATGAGCTGGAAGAAAACCAGCACAACTTAATTCATAGGAACATAAACCAACTCCTTCATAAGAAAGATAAAATTGAAGGAAATAGAAGGGGAATTTTACCTGTAGAGTGGCATGTAAAAATGCAGAATTGTGTAACAAAAGAAAACGGGTGGATGGAAATTCCAATCTGTGCATGATGACAATTTAAACATCCGTAGACTGGATGGCTTTATTCTGCTGCTTTATTAAACTCATACTTGCATCCTTAGGTCATTTGCGTTTGCATTAATTACTTTATATTAATGCAATAACTTCATTGCCAAATAAAGCCATTATGATTATCCAATCCACAAATAGGTGTTTCTGTTTTTAATAATGATAATAAAACCATTTGTATTTGAATAGGTTAGAGTTAAGCTAACAAGTTCAAAAAAGATTAGGGAGTCTTATGAACAGGATAAAAAGAAATATTTTAATTATAAATAGTTGACTTAGAACCCCACTGTGTAATCTCACTGCCATAAAAATGCATAGGCAGAGAAGTGGTTATATCTTACAAATGTCTATTTTTGCGAAAATACGTTAACTCTGTCTTGGGCTTCCATGGTGGCCCAGACAATAAAGAATCTGCCTGCAATGCAGGAGACCTGGTATTGATCCACGGGTTGGGAAGATCGCCTGGAAAAGGAAGTGGCTACCCACTCCAGCATTCTTGCCTGGGGAATTCCATGGACAGAGGAGCCTGGTGGGCTATAATCCATCCAATTACAAAGGGTCAGACACAGCTGAGTGACTAACATTATTATTAACTCTGTCTTGACTTGGATTCAGATTCTAGGGTTGTCGTTTCAAAGTAGAGAAACATGGGTAATATCTTTCAATAAAAATAAAAGGCTTATAATAGAGAGATCCCTAATATTCCTATAGCAATTATCTGTTGTGGAAATCAGCCCCATAGTTTAGAATCTGAATGAGATTGTACAGAGGAGTATCATTTTTCTGAGAATATTTTGATATGAATGGAATTAAAATATAAATAAAATTTTATTGTCAGAAAAACCTTTGGTTTCATAGAATGCAATTTCCCAGCTACTATGTGTATGGAACAGAAATCTATGGCCATTAGTTCAGCTATACTATTTTTAGCAAAGACGCCATCATCACCCCTCATTTTACGTAGCTCCATGTAATTGAAATTCTTCTGTGCTGAGAATAGAAGTCTAATATATTCCCACAGTTTCCCCCTTCTGCTCTCCTTGAAAACGTTCACCCTATATACTCCTCTTCTACACTCAAACCTCAAAATTTTGAGACATCTGTTTTCTAGTAAACATCTCAACCATTCCTCATACAAGAGTTTCTAGTTGCTTAATTATTAAGCTAATTTTTGGTTCAATATCTTGCCTGGATTCACTTTTGATGGGTTTGGTTTATAACTAAAATGTGATATCTAGAATTAAGTGCAATTCTTTCACCATGGTCTATTACTCTCTTACTTTCAAGCCACCATAATTCTATTAATGTAGCTCAAATTTTGTTAGTCTTTAAATAACCACATACCTCATCATTGGCTCATATTATCTTGCAGTAAAACTGCCTTTTTATTATTTTCCAAATTATTTCATGCAAACTTTGCATATCTCTTCACCAGAAGATATGCAAAGTTTAAAGAAACCAAAATGTGTTTTGCTTATCCATCCTGCCTAGCCAAACCTCCTGTAATTTTTCCACACTTTACATACACTGGTCATTTGGTTTCATGGCGTGGGTTGTGTTTGTGTGATTTACTCTGGTTTATATACCCAAAATGATCTCTCCAGATTTTCTTTCTCCTAGTCTTATCTGGACTTTTAAAGCTTATATCATATATTTCTATCATATCATAGTTTCTGATCAGATTAGCCCACAGCGTCCTCACACTCTCTTTGAATTTTCATAGCAAAAGCAATTTCCTTTGAGGTAATTACACATATTATAATGGAGTTTTTCACAAATACGTACTTTAGCAACCCAAGTAGAACATAAAGTGTTTGAAAAAAGGGATTTTATTATTTATATTTTTCTAAATATAAACTATGCTGTGGATGCTTGATAAATGGTAACAAAAATGAAAAGGATTTGTCTATCACTGTGGCTAGGTGGAAACTAGACTTGGGTTTTCAATTTGAAGGAATTTTGTCATAGATTTGTGAGGCCTCCTTTCCTTTTAGGATAATTTGATTGCCTTAAGTGTTGAGCTGCTGAAGGCATTACACGAGGAAATAAGCATTGTTTATGAATTATCTACTCAGCCATTTTCAAAACCACAATGCTATCTGTTGAGCATTGTTTAGATTTTGTCCCTTGGTATATATACCCCATTTAAAAATTAAACATATTTTGATGTATTATGCTTTGCATAATATACTTCTAGCTTGACTCTAAGTGTTGTCCTTGATCGTGAGTCTCTTTGTGTCCAACATATATAACATTTAATGGGTCACTCAAGAAAGTAATGCTTGGATTGCTTCCATTTTGTAGAGTAGGAAAGTGAATCATGGAGAAGTTAAGTCAGTTCTTCCAAGGTCACACAAATCTTATGGTGTGAAGTTGAGGTTTGCATCCTTGCTGTAGTACTCTGCTTTTAATCACTCTACTACATTGCTGGAGAGAGTGGAAAGGCAAAGAGAGGAGATAATTTAGTTATCAACTTATGAATAGAAATAGTGTGTGACTTGTGGATATGGGCTTTAATTTCTAAGAATATTGAAAGTATCAAATGTGATACCATAACAGTGCCTGTACAACTTACTAAATATTGGTTGAGTGGCTTGGTCATGGTGGCTCTAAGTGTGGGTTTACAAACTACTTCCTGAAGTGTTCATAGTCAAGCAATTAGATTCTTCCTGATACTACCAGTGATTACACTGGTAACCCTCAGAAGCACTTGGAAGAATTCAGAAAATTGAATGATTAACCTTATATATATATATGATTCCAGGTCAGAGGGTAGCTATGTGATTCTGGGCATGCATTCCTAGTGTTTTTTTGTGTGTTCTTGGGTGTTATTTAGTCACTAAGTTGTGTCCAACTCTTTTGTGACCCCATGAACTGTAACACACCAGGTTCCTCTGTCCATGGGATTTACCAAGCAAGAATACTGGAGTGGGTTGCCATTTCCTCCTCCAGGGGAGCTTCCCAACCCAATGATTGTACCTATGTCTCTAGCATTGGCAGGTGAATTCTTTATCACTGAGCCACCTGGGAAGCCCTGTTTTCCATATACCACTCCCTAATCCTTTCTTTCAAAGCAGCTAAGGGTCTGTATCAAAATCAGCTACACTTCAACATCATAAGAAATAGCAACATACTAGCACTGGATTGACTGTGATTTACTTAAATTATGTTGGTTGGGTGGTATAAAGAGTTGAAATATTCTCCAGTCTCTTTTATTTATATATTGACTTGGGGTGATACTGTTTTATTTTGATTTATTTTGAGTTTCAGCATTTCAAATAATTACAACCAAAATACTCAAATATTTTCGTTGGTTTTACATTTGTGGACAGTTTCTTGAAAACCTGGCTTAAATCCAAGGCAGGTTTCCCTCTCCCTAGGGGTGGGATTTTAACAACACAGTTTTCTACTGCAACTCTGAAGTGAACCGATAAATCTCAGCAAGTTCATAAGGGTTCACATTCTATTAGAAAAGAAGAACAAAGGAACAACCGAATTAGAGACAAATGATGTGACCGAGTGCCATGAAGAAGGTTCATTAGAAACTAAAGACAAAGCTATGAAATGTTCACCTGAAAAATGTTTGCATTTTCATAGAAAGGTCTGCTCTGAATTCAGTGACTGATTTGTGGGGGGGTCACAGCGACACGAGTGAAATGGCATTCTTTATTCATTTGTCCTGACACCCAAACAACCTGAATTTTAAATCTTTTTTCTTTTTGAAATACATTTTCTTCTCTCTTTCTCTGAACCATCATCAAGAGGCTTAATTAATGAATTAGTATTTGCAGAAATCTTTGATATTCTAAGATGAAAGGTTTTGCACAAGGGTAAGGCATCAGCGCCAGCAGTAAAATGTCCTCTTGATGACAGAATGCATGAAGTGTTAGGCTGGAATACATTTGACAGCTACAATTAAAGAAGTTTGATCCTGTTTTCCTGCTCTGTTTTTATCATGTACAATATTCTGGAGGATATGAGGCTAATAGGAAAGCTAAATTCTCATTGGCCAGAAATTGTTGATATATACACACACATACACATTCCCCAGTGGTTAAGGCAGGTGGAAAGTTTATGGGCAACCTCTTTCTGGGGCAATAAAAGCTTCTTTTATTTCAAATTCTCTTTTTACACCAGTTGCTATTACTCTGAAAAGCTCCTAGCATTTGGAAGGCAATAAGCAGGGCATAAAATCCATTCTTTCTTGAACAGGTCCCATTCCTAGGACTGCTTATAAACTAACTGGTTTACAGCAAAGAAACAGACAGCTGAGTCTCCTGTAAAGCCTCTTGGAAATGCAGGGGACTGCAAGCCTGCTGAGTGCGGTATTTGGGTAATAGATAACTGACACTGACTGGGTCTGTAACTATTTTCTTACCAGACTGAAATTCTTTGAATGTTAAATAAGATGAAGTTGATAGAATTGATATAGACTGTAGATAGAGAAAATGCCTTTTCTGTTCCCATTTTCTGAAGAAATCTTCTTTTTGGTTTAGGCTCACCCAAAGTCTTTCATTTGAGAAAATCCCAGGGCTAGCTCCCTCTTATGCTAGGGTAGGGATGGAAGTGAACATAGATTTAGGATAGATGTTTAGTGCCTTTCCAGAGTAATCAATTCAGGGCTTTATCTGATAAAATGAAGTTCTGCTTGACATTCTTATAGTGTAAAAATCAAACCAAAGCTTACCTCATTGTATATCCCAGTGTCTGTGATAGGTACCCCTGTATACCCACCTAGCAGACTGCATCCCTCTTCTTTCTCACTTAGAGGGAATGAAAGGTCATCTTTACCTCTAGAGAAGGCTGGACGGGTGAAGCTGACTTTACTGATTTGACCCTGACATGGAATAAAAATTCTGGCCCAGAAGATATGCATGGAAGTCAACTTTTGGAATTCTGAAGAGAATGTTACAGACATTAATCATAAGACTATGGCAGGTTTGGTCCAGATCTTGCAATGCTGCTGCTGCTAAGTCACTTCAGTCATGTCCGACTCTGTGCAACCCCATAGAGGGCAGCTCACCAGGCTCCCCCATCCCTGGGATTCTCTGGGCAAGAACACTGGAGTGGGTTGCCATTTCCTTCTCCAATGCAAGAAAGTGAAAATAGCATGACCAATTTCAGAACCACAGTGAAAAAATATCTAAAAATAAAAGGAAATGTCAGAAATAATTTGGAAACTGAGTATAAATTTGTAATAACTGCCTACTTATACTTTAAGTTGAGCTGTGTTCACACCATTTGAATGATGCAACACATAACTACATATTGAAGACAGTGGCAGAATTATAATCATCTGATAGCTTGAAGATATAATGTTTCTCAAACTAATAAATACTTTAATAGAGAAAATGATCTTAAATGTATGATATGAATTATTCCAGGAAACAGGATTTTATCCCTCCTTTCTTCTATAGTCTTTTGTGCAGGAATAATAAAATTTGCCTGCCATTAATGGATTTGCAAGTATGACAGGCAGCCTCCAATTCCACTCTTCAGGGCACAGAAATGAGAAACACGATCCAGAAAGAGGTGAACCTACTAGAGAAGTTCCAGGGAGGGAAAAAAAGTCTTTTTTCTTTTTTTCAAAAGAGATTTAGTTACCTTTCAACAAAGCATTACTGGAGAAATTACCAGGAGATACACTGACACAGAGCCACCCAGGAAGTAAGACATATAGTCAAGGACACAGCTGAGGTATCTCAGGTATGGGGAGAGAAAACCTTCTTGTTCTCATTCTAGGGTTTGTAATTGACCCAAGACCACAGTTTCTTGGTGCTTTCTGTTGACATTTGTAATGTGGTAGATTTTCTTTCTATTAACTAAAATTGCTTCCTGCAATGATTATTGCAAGAATAACTATGCTATAGATAATTTCTAAATAAATGGATTGGCAGTTTACTGACCTTAAAACATGTGTACAGTCCATCAAAGCTTCTTTTAAACTCCCAAAACAAATAGATTTATTATGGATGAAGGCATATCAGTTCAGTTCAGTTCAGTTGCTCAGTCATGTCTGACTCTTTGTGACCCCATGGACTACAGCACGCCAGGTTTCCCTGTCCATCACCAACTCCTGGAATTCACCCAAACTCATGTCCATTGAGTCGGTGATGCCAACCAACAATCTCATCCTCTGCTGTCCCCTTCTCCTCCTGCCCTTAATCTTAGCCAGCATCAGAATCTTTCCAGTGAGTCAGCTCTTTGCATCAGGTGACCAAAATATTGGAGTCTCAGCTTCAACATCAGGCCTTCTAATGAACACCTGGACTGATCTTCTTTAGAATGGACTGGGTGGATCTCCTTGCAGTCCAAGGGACTCTCAAGAGTGTTTCTCTAACACCACAGTTCAAAAGCATCAGTTCTTTGATGCTCAGCTTTCCTTACAGTCCAACTCTCACATCCATGCATGACCACTGGAAAAACCATAGCCTTGACTAGACAGATCTTTGCTGACAAAGTAATACCTCTACTTTTTAATATGCTGTCTAAGTTGGTCAAAACTTTCCTTCCAAGAAGTAACTGTCTTTTAATTTCATGGCTGCAGTCACCATCTGCAGTGATTTTGGAGCCTCCCAAAATAAAGTCTGCCACTATTTCCACTGTTTCTCCATCTATTTGCCATGAAGTGATGGGACCAGATGCCATGATTTTTGTTTTCTGAATGTTGAGCTTTAAGCCAACTTTTCCACTCTGCTCTTTCACTTTCATCAAGAGGCTCTTTAGTTCTTGTTCACTTTCTGCCATAAGGGTGGTAACCCGTGGCAGATTCATGTCAATGTATGCCAAAACCAATAGAGTACTCTAAAGTAAAATAAAGTAAAATAGAAGCTCTAAAAAAAAATAAAAAATAAAAGAATAAAAAGGATATAGCGCAACTTTATGCCCACAAATTAGACATGGATAAAATGGACAAATCTCTTGAAAAAAAATACAAGGCTCATTTCCAAATACTTTTAACAATGAGGGAGGCAGAGGGATTGGGAGCCTAAAGAAAGCAGAGGAACAGGGTACAAACTAAATGCTTGTTCTTGGGATATTTTTTATATTGCTCAAAGGAGGGTAGGTTCTTTAGTATAGAATGCCCAAATGTCTTCCTTGGCAATTCTTAGAATTTCCTTTTGCAATTCTGAGCCTATAACAAAAGCCAGATGGTCATGCCAAGATTGATATGGCAAGCATTTATCATCCAGTTTAGTTCAGTTCAGTTGCTCAGTCGTGCCTGAATCTTTGCGACCCCATGGACTGTAGCATGCCAGGCATCCCTGTCCATCATCAACTCCTGGAGCATGCTCAAACTCATGTCCATTGAGTCGATGATGCCATCCAGCCATTTCATTCTCTGTTGTCCCCTCTCCTCCTGCCTTCAATCTTTCCCAGCATCAGGGTCTTTTCAAATGAGTCAGTCCTTTGCATCAGGTGGCCAAAGTATTGGAGTTTCAGCTTCAACATCAATCCTTCCAATGAATATTCAGGACTNAAAAAAATACAAGGCTCATTTCCAAATACTTTTAACAATGAGGGAGGCAGAGGGATTGGGAGCCTAAAGAAAGCAGAGGAACAGGGTACAAACTAAATGCTTGTTCTTGGGATATTTTTTATATTGCTCAAAGGAGGGTAGGTTCTTTAGTATAGAATGCCCAAATGTCTTCCTTGGCAATTCTTAGAATTTCCTTTTGCAATTCTGAGCCTATAACAAAAGCCAGATGGTCATGCCAAGATTGATATGGCAAGCATTTATCATCCAGTTTAGTTCAGTTCAGTTGCTCAGTCGTGCCTGAATCTTTGCGACCCCATGGACTGTAGCATGCCAGGCATCCCTGTCCATCATCAACTCCTGGAGCATGCTCAAACTCATGTCCATTGAGTCGATGATGCCATCCAGCCATTTCATTCTCTGTTGTCCCCTCTCCTCCTGCCTTCAATCTTTCCCAGCATCAGGGTCTTTTCAAATGAGTCAGTCCTTTGCATCAGGTGGCCAAAGTATTGGAGTTTCAGCTTCAACATCAATCCTTCCAATGAATATTCAGGACTGATTTCCTTTAGGATTGACTGGCTGGATCTCCTTGCAGTCCAAGGGACTCTCAAGAGTCTTCTCCAGCACCACAGTTCAAAAGCATCAATTCTTTGGTGCTCTTTATAAAGCACCAAAGACTTTATAAAGTTTTCTTTATAGTCCAACTCTCACATCCATACATGACTACTGGAAAAACCATAGCTTTGACTAGATGGACCTTTGTTGGCAAAGTACTGTCTCTGCTTTTTAATATGTTGCTTAGGTTGGTCATAGCTTTTCTTCCAAGGAGCAAGTGTCTTTTAATTTCATGGCTGCAGTCATCATCTGCAGTGATTCTGGAGCTCAAGAAAAGAACGTCTCTCACTATTTCCATTGTTTTCCCATCTATTTGCCATGAACTGATGGGACTGGATGCCATGATCTTAGTTTTCTGAATGTTGAGTTTTAAGCCAACTTTTTCACTCTCCTCTTTCACTTTCATCAAGAGGCTCTTTAGTTCTTCACTTTCTGCCATAAGGGTGGTGTCATCTGTGTATCTGAGGTTATTGATATTTCTCCTGGCAATCTTGATTCCAGCATATGCTTCATCCAGCCTGGCATTTCTCATGATGTACTCTGCATAGACGTTAAATAAGCAGGGTGACAATATAAAGCCTTGACGCACTTCTTTCCCGATTTGGAACCAGTCTGTTGTTCCATGTCCAGTTCTGACTGTTGCTTCTTGATTTGTCATCCAAGTTTAACTAAATCCCAGACTTAACAGATCAGTTTCTATCCCCTCAGATCTAAATTAACTGGATGAACTTCAGTAAAAGCGAAAGTATAGTAGTTTACACATGGAGATGCCACATCTGTGAACATGCTTCCAGCAGATGTACTCAACACAGGTCACACTCTTAGGAAAGGGTCATATTATGAGCAGATATCTCAATGGAATTATCAGCCTTCCATTCCAGAGCCCAGCTTGACACTGAAGTTCACAGGCCCACAAGGGGAAGGCTTGTTTGAACTATAGCTTGTCCAAGTTCTTTAGGTCTATCTGGATACATAAGAGGAATCGAAATTTCCTCCAGGTCTACCCTCATGCTCTGAAACCTACCTGCCACAGTTCTGTACTACATTGTAACCAATATCTGAAAAACCACAAAGGTAATACATAACTTAATTCTCAGAGACCATAATACTTCCATTTTACAGTCAAGAAAAGTAACCCACTTGCTCCTATATTTCAATCAAGATATTAACCCAAACTTAAGAGCCTGGGCCTTTCAATACCTCTTTTCTCACCTGCAATACTAGTAACTAAAATCCTGAAACTAGTTTCCATGTTCCATCTTTGGGGAACTCCACCTTCTTGGCATAGATTAAAACCTTTGTTTTTGAACCTAAAATGAGCTTTAGGATCCTGTTTGAATACATTATTATTTTACATTTACTACTATTAAACATTCTACATTTTAATGAACTGTGATAATAAATTTATGCTTCAAGCATCCAATGTGCAGATGAAAATGATATGGTTTACTACACAAGAATAAATGATCCAGAAAATGCTCATGATATTCTGCTTGATGGTAAACACAGGTCACATTATACCTACAGTATGTCTCCAAATTTGTAAACTTAGAAGCCATAGAATTTTCTGCTTAGAGAAAACACAAAAGCATTAAGAAGTATCTAATAACTTGGCACCACTATTTTAAGACCTTATGAAAGAAGGTGCTGGGGTGGTTTTTCCTCACTGCCTTCAAACGCTGCGGGGGTGGGAGAGAGTCCAGGGTCAGGAGCAAGGGCTCCTTCAACAGCCTGTCTCTCAAAGATGCTGACTTCCAGCTGATCTGTTTCTGCTTTTAAGCCTTTTGAGCAACCAGAAGATGTGTGTGCCAGAGTCAGAACATACACATCACAGATCTGCTCTCCAAACCACTGTCAAAAGAACCTAGTTTCATTTATTTTTATTTAGTTCTGGTCATGGCTGGAAACTAACATGAGCTCACTGACACAGAAAAAGCAGACTGTTCCATGAAAAACATAAGCTACTGGGTTATTGATGAAGGATTCATGCAGCCTGTCTAGCATATTAGGGACCCCAGTAAGGCCTGTGGCACACTCTCAGAGCAGACATTCTTCCTGTGCATGAGTTCTGTGGGTCCTGGCTTGGCACTGAGAACATAGGGACAATGGTGTCATTTCTAACTGAGAAAGGAAAGCTTGGTGTCAACTAATAAGCCAAGCAGAAGAAAAAATAAAACTGATGTCATTTGATTATGGAAGGAACAAACTCTGACAGCAATTAGTTTTTATTTTTTGCCTTAAATTCTACCCCACGTATTTGTAATGCATACTTGTTCATATTTAACCACACCCACAGTGGCTCAGATGACGGTCTCAAAAACCTTAGTTTGATCCCTCTAAGCTAGTGCCACCCAAAAGAACTTTGTGCAGTGACAGATTGTTGTCTATCAACTCCGTGCAGTGTGGCAGCCACCAGCTGCACGCAGCCACTAAGCACTTTAAATGTGGCTACTGTAACTAAGGAAATGAAGCTATATTTAATTTTAATTAATTTGCATTTACATATCCACAGGCAAGTAGTGTCGACTATATTAGCACACTCCAGGTTATCAGCAAGCTTAGCTCTGCACTTGAGCAATAAGCAGAATCATTATTATGGTCAGAGTCTTGCCGATTTGTTTCTAATAAATAAGTCAACTAAGGTGCAAGCCTGGGAAGGAAGTAAATCCAACCCCCTTGCCAGTAAAGTGACATAATATGCCTGCTCCTGTATAATATCTGCATCCTGTATAACAAAGGCCAGAACAACACTTGTGGTTTGGGACCAATAACCTCCTCCCAGCAAGAGGAGAGAAAACAGGGCAGAAAATAACGCTGGAAGAAACACTCCTTAAAATTTCCCAGATGTATTGAAAGACATGCATTTATAGATTCCAGAAGTTCAGGAAACCCAAAGCAATCATCAGAATGAGGCTTATATATTTAAAACGAGATGCTGGAATTGTCAGATAAGGAAAAGTAACTCCGATTAATATGTTAAGGGCTCTACTGGGAAGAGTAGACAACACTCAAGAAAAGACAGGTAATGTATGCAGAGAGACAGAAAAGCTCCAGAAAGGATCAAAAGGAAAGGAAAAGAGCTTCCTCTGGGCTCATCAGCCCCAGGAGAAGTCAGTGGGCTTGAAGAAGGTCAACACAGACTTCCAAACTGAACTGCCAAGAGAGAGAGAAAGGAGTTGGGGGGAAAGACACTAACTGTCCAAGAATCTTGGGGTAACTGCACAAGAGGTAACATACACAAAACCAAATTCCAGGAGGAGAAGGCAGAAAGAGCAGAGAAGTAATGATGGCCAAGAACAGCCCAGACACCAAATCACAGACCCAGGAAGCTCAGCATACCCATCAAGAACCACACTGGGGCAGATCATAAGTAAACTGCAAAAAACGAAGAGAAAATCTTGAAAGAAGCTGTGGGCAGAGTGGGAGGAGAGGCAAATGTTACTTGCCGCAGAACAAGGCTGTGAGTTACACAGGACTTCTCAGGAGAGACTATGCTAGCAAGGAGACAGTGGAGTGAGATATCTAAAATGTTCAAGCAAGAAAACCACCACCAATCTAGAATTTTATACCAACAAAACTATCCTTCAAAAGTGAAAGGGAAACGAAGGGCTGGTTTGATCCACAAGAAATGCTCAAGGAAGTTCTCAGGCAGAAGGAACACGACACAGGTCAGAAACTTGGATTCACATAATGAAAGGAAGTGTATCCCCTGACCAGGGGTGGAGCCCATGCCCCCTGCAGTGGGAGCAAAGAGCCCTACCCGGTGGGCTACCAGAGAAGTCCCCAGATCTGTTCTTTTTCTTATTCTTGGTTCATCTAAAAAAAAAAGTATTTAAAAGATGGACATGAGTCTGAGCAAACTCCGGGAGTTGGTGATGGACAGGGAGGCCTGGCGTGCTACAATTCATGGAGTCGCAGAGTCAGACACGACTGAGCGACTGAACTGAACTGAACAGGTAACAAGGCACTAGGCTGTGGAACACATGAAAGGTGACACGAGTGACACAGAATTGCCAGGGTTTGGGAGCCGCCTCCATGAGGCACCCGCGCAAATAAGGTGGCCAGGCTGTTTGAGGATGGGCTCAGATTAGTGAACAACGTAGACTGCAAACTCTAGGGAAACCACTGGAAAAAGGTCGTTTAAAGTTTAAAAAAAATAAAATAAAAACACTATCGCAGGCACAGAGTGTCTTATACCGTGAAACACCAGCGCAGGGATGGGAAAAGTGACAAAAATACTGACACGGGGAAGCAGAGTAAAGTTCAGGAATGAGAGATCCCACCTTCACCAGGGAAGCAGCAGCAAAAAGTGACGCGATAGCCTTCTACAGAGCGTACACACACACACACACACACACACACACAGCCGCTCTAGCGCCTTAGAAAGAAATGTGCTCTGCCAGGACTCGTCTCCCTATGAGACAAAGGTTAAGTTGGAAAAGCACATGGATGGCAGCATCCAAAACACTTTCCTTGTTTGGTTTCAAGGGCTGAAACCTCAGGACAGAGATGCGGGTGTTGGTCGGGAGTGCCTCTCTCACACCCTCCCAGTGGCAGCTGGGTTGATGCTCAAACGAGGCAACACTGCAGCCTGTGGTCCCAAGTGGAAACCACACTCTTTTTCATGGGCAGCAGCCCTGATGCCTTTAGCCATGGGCCAGAAAGAGGGTAACTGAGCTGAGGCCTCACAGGAAACCTTGGATCCTCCCAGCACAGTGAGGAGCCTGCGGAACAGGATGGAGGACAAAAGAGGAGCTGATTTTATTAGTTTCATGTCCAATGGTAAGATAAGGAATGTCTGCTGTATAACAGAGAGATGGTGACACCCTGGGAATGTCCTCTGAACCAAGGGGGTTGGGGCTTATTTTCAAAGAAACACTTGCCCAAGATTCTGTGGCCTCTCACTCCATCTTCTTTTGCCTTTTCTTTCTCTCTCAAGCCTTAGAAATTCAGAGCTGCTCTCCTTCAGGCCTGTGATGCTCCTGAGGGCCCTTGTTTTTAAAGAAAAGTAAATGAAACCCACATCAAATGAAAACCACAGCTCCTCTCATTGTGGGGAGGTTGGGGGATTGTTTTCCTGTAGAGCAAGGTAGATGGCAAGGTCACCTTCCATCTGTCACCACCTGTCAGCTATAGCTCTTACAGATTTCTGGATACTGGGTGGTAGCTCTGAGAGGAGCGGCTGGGATGACACATTTCAGCAGAAGGGCAGCACAGGTCCACAGGCAGCAAACCCCCAGTAGATCTGTGGAGACCCCTGTAGTATCTACAAATCTGGAAGTGCCCCCTGGTCTTCGCCTGGTGTGGGTGTCTCAGAGGACTCCCCCTCAATTCACACCTGCACCAGCCACAGGGTCTCTGCCGCCATCTCCAGTGTGAGTAACTGCAGCTGGACACCCATCTTAAATGGTCAGGAAAGGAGGTTTCACTTCAGGCTCCTGGTCCAAAACCCAGCGGCTGCAGTTATATTCATATAAATGTGGCTTCAACATCTTCATGGACCTGTCTACACTGCCTCAAGAGCCTCCATCCCATGAGCAGCAGCAGCTGGATCCTCAAGGCTCAGAGAGTCTGTTTTCTATGGTGCCAGCACTTGGGCCCCACACGCGGTCCTGAAGGACCCTGGCCAACCTGGCTACACCTTGGTCTCTAGCACCACAGATCCCTCAAGGCTCACCCAGACACATGATCGAAGTCAGCCAAGACCGTCTGCGAGGCCTGTCAGTGCTCATCAAGGGCTGAGGCCGTGAGACACCTCGCTGCCTGGACACAGCAGACCACTCAGCCTCTGGGGATCACCTCCCCTCCACTGAGACCCACGGTCAGCCCAGGGGACCCAATGCAGCTCCTTTTCACCTTCCCAGGGCAGGTGAGACAGCCCCTCAGCGGCTCTGCCACGTCTTGGTGGCCACGTCTTGCCGAGGGGACCTGGAGGCACCCTGCACAGCAGTCTCATCCACACGGGGTCCCCATCCACCCCGTCCGCTGAGTTTGGTGGCTCGTGCCTGCCTGCCTTTTCCACCATTGCTGAACTCCACTCACTTAGTTCACAGAAGAAAAACCAAGGAAGCAGAAATGATATAACTTACTCACTGTCACACGGAAACTGGTAGGATGCAGGTAAGAACCTGATGGAAGTTCTGAGTCACGCTGGACTCACTTAATTAGCATAATCAGAAAACTAACTTCAAGAGCCGCCCTGCACACTGCCTTTATGTGGCCGTCACCCCCGGATTTAGGATTTCTGGATGAACTGTAAGTCAGAGGTGGTAGCAGTATTTCTGACAACAAAACTGACCATATCCATGATGACCAAGTCCTCATCAGGTCCTGGAAGAGGTGGGAATGGAAGTTTTACACATATACGCCACGTAAAAGGTTACTGTGTGTTCATGAATACCGACCATTACTTATACACCAAATTTCAGGTTCAGAAGACTCCCTTCTGAGGACAGTGAAAAAGGTGGCTTAAAATGCAGCATTCAAAAAACAAAGATCATAGCATCCAGTCCCATCACTTCATGGCAAATAGAAGGGGAAAAAGTGGAAGCAGTCTAGATTTTATTTTCTTGGCTTCAAACTCACTGCAGATGGTGACTGCAGCCATGAAATTAAAAAACACTTGCTCCTTACTATGTGTCTTCTAAAGAAGAAAAGCTATGACAAACCTAGACAGCATATTAAAAAGCAGAGACATTACTTTGCCAACAAAGGTCTGTACAGTCAAAGCTATGGCTTTTCCAGTGGTCACGTACGGATATGAGAGCACCATAAAGAAGACAGAGCACTGAAGAACCGGTGCTTTTGAACTGTGGTGCTGGAGAAAACTCGAGAGTCCCTTGGACTGCAAGAGATCAATCAATCCTAAAGGAAATCAGCTCTGAATATTCACTGAAGGACTGAGGCCGAAGCTGAAGCTCCAATACTTTGGCCACCTGATGTGAAGAACTGATTCACTGGAGAAGACCCTGATGCTGGGAAACAGTGAAGGCAGGAGGAGAAGGGGATGACCCAGGATGAGATGGTTGAATGTCATCACCAACTCAATGGACATGAGTTTGAGCAAGCTCCAGGAGATAGTGAAGGACAGGGAAGCCTGGCGTGCTGCAGTCCATAGGGGTCACAAAGAGCTGGACATGACTGAGTGACTGAACAATAACGAAACTCATACCAACTGTTTCAGTTCATGAATAAAAACCAGTGGCTTTAGGTCAGAGCATCAAGATCCAGAAGAAGGTGGGGTTTGTGATGATGAAAAATGAGGTCGAGCATGAAGGGACTTCCAACTTTGGCTTCATGTTCACGCGAGTGTGTGACACACGTGAGCCCAGATCAGTGGACATGGCTGGGCTCCCCCCATAGTGACACTCTGACAAAACACGGAGCCTCGGCCAAGTCAGCAGGACCTACAGGACTGACCATCCCTTATGGCCCCCTCACAACATGGCTTAGCAACCCCACCTCTTCTGAGATCCCCGTCCTGCCTGTCTGCGAGCCAGCTCCACCGTGCCTGGCCACACCTGTGGGCTCAGCTCACTGTCTCCGTGCTGGCAGCAGGCATCCTAACAGACATTCCACAGGCACACCCCAGGCACCCTGGTCCAGAGGCAGAAACCATGTCCCATGTGTTCTCTCACTATGTGGCATCTACAGGGTGAACCCACAGGCGGACGTGATCTGCACCACAGTTTACAGGCTGAAGGCTCCGAACCGCACACCCAGCCCTTGATCTGGTGCATTCTGCGCTGCCTCCCCACTGGCCTGTCACCTCCAGCCCGCTCCCTAGGGCTGCTGGGTCACCTTTCTAAACTGGAACCTGTGTCCCTTGTGCACCTGACAGCTCTCAGAACCCCCCCAGGGCACCAGGACAGAACCCAAGTGGCTCAGACCCACCCCCCAGACTCAGCATGGCCTGGACTGTTCTGGGCCACTGCCTCAGATAAGCATCCGATAGCAGCCGATGTGCCTGCTCTCCAGCCTCTGCTCACCTGTCCAGGCCGCCCTAACACACACACCTGCTCTCCTCTTAGCTGGGCAGCTCCGTGCCCTTGTCCCCTTTGCCCCGTTTCCACCAGCCCCTCAAGGTCCTGCCCCTCAACTCCTCATTCCCTGGAATCTCACCCGCATCCCTCCACACCCCCATGACAGTGTGCTGGCTGACATGTGGCCAGATGGTTCCCATGCTTTTCCCTGCACCAGTGAATGCTGGCAAGTGACGTGTTCACAGGGAATCAAGCTGAGCCAAGGGCCATCAGGCAGCAGGGACATCGAGCCCATGACCTTTAGGCAGGGAGTTGGACCCAAAGCTACAGGGAACTTCCTGGAACATGAGCAGGCAGCGCCAGGAGGGTGCAGTGAAGGACGACAGGTGAGAGGCCGCAAAGGGTGCTGGCTGCAACTTCCCCCAACAAACAGCTCCCAAAAGGAAAGTGTGGAAGTGGGAGCTCAAATCTGGAACACTCTAGTAGCATTAAGAACCGCGGCGGTCAGCTGATGCGAGTGCATCTCAGCTCTTCTCTCCATCCTGGAGGGCAGCAGGATTTAAGGCGACCACAAGCAAACATCCATAAAGCAAACTGCCCCAAGCCATCCCATCCTCCATCCTTGACCAGCACCCCCACATAAGACCACGCAGCCCGAGGAGGCCACCCTACCTGCGTCCAGCCCACCTACGGCTCCCGTTCCGAGGACACGTCCCCCTCGGCCCCGCTGCTGGCGCTGCGGTCTTCCTTGCGGGGAGCGCTTCTCTCTTTGCTTGACTCAGAAGGCCCTTTGGCTCTGGTTTTTTCTTTCCTCTGCTGCTGCTTTTCAAGCTTTGACAGCTGGTTATTAAAAAAAGAAAGAAACAATTATTTTACAAATGTAAACTCATACCTGTATGTCCAAAACACCAATGACCTCACACGCAGCAACCACGGGCAATGATTTCTGTCTGATAACGTGGGATATCGCATTGGCTCTGACACACCAGATCCCATACCCACTGTCCATCCATCCGACACCAGATGCATCAGGTGTGTCGTCTCTGTCAGACCCTCCCCACAGCTCAGCCTGTCCCAAGGTGTGTGGGAAGGGTCCACTCATAGGCTGCTCTGACAGGCTGAGCAGGAAAGGCTTTTAGTCTAGTCTATAGTTTAGCTATTTTTTTCTTTCATGGCTCTATTCCCCCACCCCACCCCAAAGCTTATGAGAGCACCCCCTCCACGACCCCTCAGGCCAACTGGGATAGGGAGGAAGTGAAACTTGCCTCCGACAGGGGCTGCGAAGCAGCAGCCCACGCCCACAGCGCAGGCCGACACCAGTAGGTCAAGCTGCCCAGGCACGGTCTGCAACGGAGGAGCGCGGGGACAAGGCGGTGGAGGGCTAGGGCGCGGCTGGAGCGCGCGAGACGAGACGCGGGGTGGAGGACCAGGAATGACAAAGGGACGGGGCGGCCCACCGAGGGAATCGCGGAGGGTAACGGACACTGGGGCCGGAGGAGGAGCGGACCATGTGCCGCCTCCCCCAACCCCGAGGCAGGGCCCGGATCCGGGAGAGAGGGCGTCAAGGGATCAGCAAGGGCTTAAACAGCGGCATCGTCTGGCTGGAAGAGGCGGGCCGGGGACACGTGGATGCAGGCTGCGGGAGCAGGGATTAGCGCAGTGCCCGGCTCAGCATCGCGGCCAAGGCAGCCCAGCCCCACCTCCTTTGCCCTTCTCAGCCTTACCTCATAGACCCCACAGAACACCGACATGAATTTGCTGAGGATGGCCGCGCAGATGCTGGCAATGTGAACAAAAGGGCCCTGGGAGAGAGGAGGGGGACGAGGGGTCAGGGGCAGGGGTCGGGTGGGGGGCCTGGTGGCATTCTTGGACAGACATCGGTTGCTGCGGACACTGTACCAGGGGCTAGAAATACAGCTAAGATAGAAGTTATGCCTTCGCAGAGGTTCAACCCAGGGAGGAAGGGAGGTGATGCCTAGCACATTATCATTTCAGAAAATTCTAGAGGCTGTGAAGAAACTGACTAGTCAAAACTATGGTTTTTCCAGTAGTCATGTATGGATGTGACAGTTGGGCATAAAGAAGGCTGAGGGCTGAAGAATTGATGCTTTCGAACTGGTGCTGGAGAAGACTCTTGAGAGCCTGCTGTACTGCAAGGAGATCCAACCAGTCCATCCTAAAGGAGATCAGTCCTGGGTGTTCATTGGAAGGACTGGCGCTGAGGCTGAAGCTCCAATACGTTGGCCACCTGATGCGAAGAACTGACTCACTGGAAAAGACCCTGATGCTGGAAAAGAGTGAAGGCAGGAGGAGAAGGGGATGACAGAGGATGAGATAGTTGGATGGCATCACTGACTCAATGGACATGAGTTTGAGCAAACTCTGGGAGATAGGGAAGGACAGGAAAGCCTGGCGTGCTGCAATCCATGGGGTCGCAAAGAGTCAGACACGACTGAGTGGCTGAACACCAGAAGAGAGAGAGGAAAGACAAGGGTGGGGTGGGGAAGGTCACAGCTGAGTAGGGCCTTGATGGACATGAGGGCAGAAGCCATGGGGTTCTCAATAGAAGAATGTTTGAGGCTGAGGGCACAGCAAGTACAAGAACCTGGACGGGGGCAGACTTGGTGGCCAAGCCGCAGAAACTGCCTTGTCATTCCAGCACCGGGAAGGAGGAGTCGCCTCGGAGGACAGAGGGGAGTCTAATCACCACAGGCTCCGGGAAATAAGGGTGGACTTCATTTTGAAAGGAATGGAGGGACTTTTCGGGGTGGTCCAGTGGTTAAGACCCTGCACTTCCACCACAGGGGGTGTAGGATCGATCCCTGGTTGGGGAACTAAGATCCCATATGTCGAATGGCCAAAAGAAAAAAAAAAAGTGAAAAGTTCTTTGAAGTTCCTAGCAGCAGCAGCAGCAGCAACCAGAGGGCAGTTATTTCTGATACCATTTCTAAAAGATACCTCTGGTTGCAGCAGGGCAAGAAGTTACATGTAACTTCTTACAAGGTTACAAGTAACCTTGAAAAAAAAAAAAAAAGCACAGTCACTTTTGGGTCTCAGTTTTCACAGGGTTTGTCTGGACTGTCTCTAACGCAGTGGTTCTCAGCTGGGAGAGATTCTGTCCCCAGGGGACATCTGGCGATGTCTGAAGACTTTCCGATTGTCACAACGCTGGGCTGCAGGGCTGCTGCTGGCTTGTAGGAGGGACAGGCCGGGAGGGTTGCTAATCCTACAAATGCACAGGACGGCCTCCTAGAACCAAGAATTACTCAGCCCCAGATGCCAGTAGTGATTTCCCCAAAGGTGAGTCTGCTCTAAGCTACTCGCAGCTCTGATATTTTTTGTCATTGTGCCCCAGGGTGAGGACCTTCCCTGTTACCCTAGGAATCCCGATGGTCCCAACCTCCCCACCCCCACCAGCTCCCGCTAGACTCTGTGGCGCCCTCTGCTGGAGGGCCTGCCCAGCTCACGCCGCAGGAACTGGAGTCTTACCTCTTTCCCTACAGGAATGCCACTGCCCAGCCCGGCGGTCAGGGCCACCACCTTGGCCACGAAGGCCTTGAGGGTGAGATACTCCTTCAGGACCACCCCGCGAAGAATTGTCTTCATTTCAGGGATTCCAGAGCCTAAAAGCGTGTTGTTTTGTTGTTGTTTTAAGTGATTAGTGCAAGTTTAAGCAGGAGGTTAAAGGTAGATGGACATCCAGACAGTGGACATGGGATGAAGCGAGAGGTCTTGGGGTGGCAGGGCGGGGGCGGGGGTTGGTGAGCAGGGAGAGCGGGACAGTGGCAAAGCCGAGAACAGGCTTGGGAGCGAGGGGAGGAGGGGCGTGCGAGGTCTACAGACCCCTGAGATGCTGTGGGTTATGGTGACAGTGTGCCGCGGTGGGATCTGGGAAATTCTCACCGACAGCCTGGGGAGAGATGAGCTGGCAGAAGAGGGCGCTGAAGAGGATGAGGGTTAGGGGGAAGCCGACCCAGACCAGGAATTGCAGAGGCAGGCTGGGCTGCATCTGGTAGTAGGACCACTTGTAGGCTGCGGAGACAGGCGTCCGGGCTCAGTCTTACGAGGATGGACCGCATGTCGGCGCCGCCCCGATGCTCGCAGCGTGGAGAGCCGTGCTAAGAGCAAGCTTGAGTGGCCACTGTCCCCGTTGGACCTCAGAAGTGGCTCTGTTCTCATTTGACTTGTGGGGGGATCTGAGCCGGGGGAGGTGACACGACTCATTCGAGTTCCCACCATCTGTGGGAGGTCGAGTGGACGGCAGTGCAGCAAATCACAGTGAGGGCACCTCCTTAGAGGCTGTGGGCACCCAGCCACTTGTTACCCTGGCACGAGGGGCTCCTGAGACTCCACATGTTTCCAGTTGCCTGAACTGCAAAGCCCTCGGAAAAACTAGCACAAGCTGGTCACCCTACGAGAGTGGCGCCCACAGCCTGGCTGATAGAAAGGGACAGGGAAAGTGGATCTGGGTCTGGTGTCCCTGCACTAGAGTCACACCTGTTCTTCTCTGAGCACCATCCCGAAGCTCCCCCAGCTTACCCTAGGTGGAAACTCTAGAACAACCGCAGTGTGGGGAGGGCTATGGGGGCAAAGGGCCACGTTACACCTACCCTGAAGGGTTTTGGCACTGACATAATCCATGCACCAGCTAACCAGAGCCATCAGGAGTCCCAGAAGCACCAGAAAGATCCAGTCTTCCCCTAACTTCCTTCTTACCACGAGTCCCAGGCGGTGCATACAATCTAGGCAAAGAAAGGACAGAGTCGCTGCTCTGCCTGTGCAGCTTAGGGCTGGGAGCTGAGGGCCTCTAGGGGTCCGGTCTATATGTCTCATTCCCTGAGTTCCTCCTCACCTCTCTGCCCTTCAGAAGGCACCAGAGTCCAATTCCCCTCTGGCTACTTGATTCCTTTCTAAACTCTGCTTTCTTGGGGCTATGTGGGTGGGATGGTGGGAAGGTAGTGTGAGAAGGACATGGGAGTAGTGTCTTTTCCTTGGAGGAGGGCTTTGGTGTGCAGATGGGGACTGTGAGTCAGAAATATGCAATGAGTCTTCAGAGTTACTACCCTAATCCCTGTACCTCTTTCCTCTCCAGACACCTCCATTCCCCCATCCCCGTCACCTTGACATTTAGAATAGTGATCTTCATCCTTGCTGTCCACGGAAGCGCTCGAGCCCATCATCTTGGGCATCTCGTTGTCCTGCTCCTTGCCTGAGAACTGCCCTTTGTGATGGCCATGAATCTGGATAGAGGGAGATGGGAAAGGTCTGTCTCGTTGAAGAGTCAAAAGAAACAGAAGGAAGTATATAGAAGGCAATGGCATCCACTCCAGTACTCTTGCCTGGAAAATCCCATGGACGGAGGAGCCTGGTAGGCTACAATCCATGTGGTCGCAAAGAGTCGGACACGACTGAGAGATTTCACTTCACTTCATATAGACCACAGATACATCGAACAAACAGGTTTTAAAATCCTGGGTGTTTGGTGCCCTGTGACAACCTAGGGGGGTGGGATGGGGTGGGAAGTGGAAGGGAAGTTCCAGACAGAGGGGACATATGTACATCTATGGCTGATTCACGTTGATGTACGGCAGAAGCCAGCACAACATTGCAAAGCAGTGATCCTCCAATCAAAAACAAATAGATTTTAAAAAAATCCTGGGTGTTGACGGCCTCATGCAGGGTCACTTGGGTCATCAATGCCCTCCACTCCCCACCATCCATCCACACAGTTTCCACTCCTCACCCTTGTCCATCCATCCACACCCCTGCCCATTTGTACTCATCTCTCTCAACAGCAGCCTTCAGCAAGGGAACTAATTCCTACTCTGAAGCAGGGATACGAGAACTGTGCTAAGACTGGGCATCTGTGTCAATGACATGTTTTGTGTGTCACTGCTTCCTGCTTCGTGGCCCCTCTGTCGCTTCCCTGGACCCCCCTCACACTGACATGGACGGGGTAAGAACAGGCTAGCAGGTGACTCCTGGTGGCTCTTGGCCTTGGTGTGTCTAGCTTTAATGAGGCTCCTCAGATGCCCTGCCAGGCTTAGAGAAGACCCGTCCACGTCCCCTCCCCATGCTTGTAGGCCCAAACTAGACCCAGCCCCCAAAAGTAGAGTGTGTGTGTTTGGGGTGTTGTATGTGTGCAAGGTATACTAACTCCTTTTAGCCTGCCTCACCTCCACTACACTAACTCTGTCCTCTGGGGCCAGGGTCAGGCCAGGCCACGTTGCTGGTTCTCAGAGAGCCTGAGTGGAAGAGATCTGATTTCACAATACGAGCAGTCGAGTTTATGCCTGAATCCTGAGCAGGAGGCACTAATGCCCTGCTCCGGGATGAGGTTAGTGACCGAAGGGAGCCGTGTTTTCCTCCATGCCCTCCCCAGACCCGAGAGGAGACACTTCCCATGGGGGCCAGCACATGGATTACCTCAACCCACCTTAGATCGCAGGCTGGAGACGAGAAGCGGGTGCTACATACCAAACCTGGGCTGGGAAACACTAAAAGAGTCCGATCTTGGGACTTCCCTGGTGGTCCAGTGGTGAAGAGGCCACCTTGCAATGCAGGGGACTCGGGTTCAACCCCTGGTCAGGGAACCAAGGTCCCACACGGTAAGCCACAACTACCGAGCCTGGAGGCGCTCTGGAGCCCAAGCCACAGCCAGAGAGTCCACGCGCCACAACGAAAGATCCCGTGTGCCGCAGCTAAGACCCAATGAAGTCAAATAAATAAATACATTTATAAAATAAAAGTGAAAGAGCCAAATCTGTGCTGGCTGGACTAGGACTCACCATCTGAGCAGGGCTGGGAGGGGAAAGAGAGGTCAAGCCCGAAACGGGCATATTGTCCCGATTCCTGAGTGGGCCAGGGATGGGAGGATGGATGCAAAGATGCTGACAATTGATAATTAATCATTGGGCAAGGGGTACTTGGGGATTCGTTACACCACTCTTTCTATTTTAGTACAAGTGTGAAATTTCCATAATAAGATTTAAGCTCCCCTTCTTTGCACCTGCCCAACCTGACTTCCCGCGTCCCTGCGGCTTCGCGCTAGTGTGCTCACTTTGCTCGCCATCATCAGAGGACGCTGCAGCTGCACCTTTACTAAGCTGACATCCCACTCGACCACATACCTGGCGACAGAGTGCCCAGGACCACGAGTGGGGGGTCTTCCTGTCCAACCCCGCACTGTGTTCCAGGCTACCTTCTCCAGGAAGCCCGCTCTGACTCACCCCTGGAGCCTCCCCTGGCTTTTGTGCCCTTGTCCCCCAGCTGATTCTCCAGGAACTGCCCCCACCCACCATCCTCAGGACGGGTCAGGATTGAGACCTAGATTCTCTGGACCCCCAGCATGGAGATCCCCAGCCTAGCCCTCAGCTTCCCTGCCCTGCCTAGACCCCCACTCTAAAGGAAACAGTTCCACCCCTCATCAGCTAAAACATTTTAAAATCCTGATTTCCTGGTCCCCCCCACCCCCGCCCCTGACAGATTCCATCCTGTCCCTCTACAGGCATGTTCACTTGAACTTAACCTGGGTATTCATCTGCAACAAGCTCCCAAGCTGTCCTTCGGGGATGCCCCCACCATCACTGCCCTTTCCTCAGTGTCTACACCTGAAGGATATTTACCCTGGACTCATTGGAAAAGACCTTGATATGCTGGGAAAGATTGAAGGCAGCAGGAGAAGAGAGCAACAGAGGATGAGATGGTTGGATGGCATCGTCAACTCAATGAACATGAGTCTGAGCAACCAGGAGGCAGTGAAGGACCGGGAAGCCTGGCATGCTGCCGTCCATGGGGTCACACAGAGTCGGACATGACTGAGCAACTGAACAACCACAAACCCCTAGTCACCAGCCCCCCCGCCCCCACCTCACCGAGATCAGAGCGCTGTATCTCTCCAGGTGCTACCACCTCATGGGACCGCACTTGATGAATCCTCCCACCTGCAAGTTTGATTACATTTCTTCTGCTCATTTGACACTGGTCTGTCTTGGATCACTGACCATGCTCTGCTGTCCATCCCCCCGTATCCCCACCTCTCTGCCTTCTGCAGAAGTGTGGGTGTGTGTGTTCTGCTGAGGGTGGGAAGGGAGAATCTGGTGGTGCCTGTGTGCAGGGTGAGGGACACACAGAGGTGTGGACTCCTCTGCCAGTCCCCTCGTGTAGCTTATGTAAGCACGGGCTCGGCACCCATGTGTGGCTCTGCCTTCTCCCCCCCACATTCGGGGGGTTCAGTTAGTAAAGCTTGTGCTCAGGTACACGTGTATCTCTATAGAAGGTGCCCACCGGGCTGAACCCAGACCTTTAAAGAATGTTCATATTTGGAACAAACGACCATGTGCTTTAAATTAGAAAGATCACGTTGCCCCCTCTAGCCACCTGCCTCTCCATTTCCCCCGACCCGTAGCTCCTCTGGCTCCTGGACCCCACCGCCCCTTCCTCTGAGGACTTTACCTGTGTTGGGTGGGTGCTGGCACGGGGGCCTGTGTCCCTCTGGAGCCTGCGCTGCAGACCCCCATCCTCGGAGGGCAGTCCATAGCTGGTGCAGTGCTCAAAGGGCATGTACTGGTACTGGGGGGCGCTGCCCCACCAGCTGGGCTCGCCCCCGTGCTGCTGGGCCCCCGATGGCTCCATGCCCCTGCCCCTGGCCAGGCCTCGGCCTGCCGGCCCCCACCCTCTCCCGAGAACAGCTCCTTAAGCCTCTCCTCCTGCCTGTCCCCAAGGCGTCTGGGGCAGCGTGCCCACCCCCGGCTATTTATAGCCATCTCTCCGTCACATGACCCCCCCACTGCCACATCTGATCTGCTTGGGGTCGAAGCAGGTGTGAGAGCCGTGTGGGGGAGGGGTGGGGACAAGAACCTGGGGGGCAGCCCCACAGGGAATTCCCCCAGCGGGACAGGCACCGGCCCCCTCCTGCGTCATGAAGAGGATTCCAGCCCCATGCCACTGGTCTGGCTATAAATACTGTCCAGATCAGAGTGGAAGACTGCTTTGAGGCTTTCGGACCTGCGTGCTCCCCGAGTCTGCACACTCTAAGCAGCCCATCTCTTTCCTTCTGTCAGTTCATCCTTCCGTGAGGAGGTCGCGGTTGGGAGCCGGGTGGAGTGATTCTAGGGTTAGAAACACGGGGCAGTGGCTCACCTGGGCCCGTAAGCCGTGCCTCTCTGCCGTCTTCCCCTGTGGGCTCGTCTCCAGCTCCGGGTCCCCCCCAGCTTTAGTCCTCATCTGTCGGATCAGCTCTCCCAACCCAGCTGATGTTCAGCTTTCTCCTCCAGCTCTGCCTTTTCTTGTCTGCCAGAGGCCACTAGCGATGCTTTGGGGTCATACCCTTGACCCCACCTTTATCACCACTGGGTGTGGGGTGCAGGGGTAATAGCCTTGGGTTCTGGCATTTCTCCTGCTTCCTGGACTGATCCATGACAGCCCCTCCAGCAGCCTGGATGTTCAGGGAGGGACTGAGCTTCCGCTTAGAGCGCAGAGCGTCCCTGGGAGGGCTGTCAGGGCAGGTGAGATAACAGGGGGTAAGCGGAAGTGGGGCGAGGGACGAGGGAGCCCAAGGAGAGACGGGAGTGGGCACTTCTCACGGCGAGCCTGACAGACGTGAGACGACAGGGAAGTACCCTGCTCTTCTTCCCTTTTCAGGTCAATAAATCATTTTTGGCCAAGGCCAAACTACTCTATACGGCATTATGCTTTTTTTTAGACCAGTTTTCCTAGTACAGTCCTTCCCTTGTGAACTGTTCACTGTTGAAGGAAAGCTATAAACATGAGCCAATGTGTGGTTTGGGATCCATCACCAAGCAAGGTCTGTCCCAGGGACTGCAGGGTAGGGACCCTGAACGTCTGGTCTACAGGTGAAATTTGTCCCAGGCTAAATGGGACTGTCCAAAGCAGGTGGAAAGATGAATACCATTAAGAGCACCTTTTCTAACATAAATCTGAAGACCTGTAATCTACCCACAAAGATGACAAATGTGTGATTTTAGGCCCTGGATGTTCTGTAACATCTCCCTTCTCCCCAGGGAGAAAATAAAAGAGATCTAATGGGTTGGTGTGAGATGAAAGAAATACTTTTTTTTTTTTTTTTTAATATTTGTCTATTTATTTGGCAGTGTCGAGCGTTTGTTGCAGCATGTGGGATCTTCGTTGCGACATGCAGGATCTTCAGCTGTGGCCCACAGCTTCTCCAGTCGTGACACCCGTTCTCTAGTTGTGGTGCACAGGCTCAGTTGTGGTGAATGGGCTCGACTGCCCTGTGGCCTCTGGAATCTTAGTTCCCCGACCAGGGACTGAACCCATGTCCCCAGCGTTGCAAGGTGATTCTTAATCACTGGACCATTAGGACAGTCCCAAAAGAAAAACTTTAATAAGGAAAATAGATCGGTAAGAAGAAAGAAAATAGATTGCCAAAGTGAAATCATTTTCTTGCGGGGAGCGGGGCTTCAGAAACAGAAAAGATTTCCGCCTCTTTGTGGAGGTGGCTGCCCTGAAAGTAGTGTTTTTGCAGGAACTTGATTAATTCCAAGAAACAAGTATCTAACACAATTGTTTATTTCTCCAGTGTTCCTGAGAAAATCAGGTCCTGGTTGTGGATCCCAAAATTTGAAGGCAAGATCATGGGCATTAAGAAAACCCTCCCAATCCACCAAGCCACCTGGAAGCACCAGCTGCAATTCTAAAAACCAGACTCTGAAATCAGGAGGGTCGAGGAGCTCTCCAGCTGCTAGCTCTGAAGGGTAAGGCATTTTAGAGTAAGGATCTTGAGTCTTAGCTCAAAGATTAAAATCTGGGTTATCATCCTGCAAGAGAACAAGAAAATAAAATATAAACTGGGCCCATCCCACCCCCAACACCCCATGAGCTCAGTGCTTTTACTCAGGACAGTGATGGGTTTCTGGCGAGTCCTTTGAAAAGCTCCTAAATTTGGAAACAAATTCACAACCATGCATTTACCTATGATATGTGTACTGAATAAGATATGTACTCTTTGGGGTTTTAATAGATTTCCTTGAGGTCCAAGCTTAAAACCTATAGGCTTATGGAACTGCTATTTGAAGGAAGGTTGCTGAAATGACCGTCCAGGACACAGTTGCGTGGCAGTGTGTTGGGGTATAGAAGGTTGTCAAAAACCCAACTCCTTGGGATCCCCGTGTCAATTTAAGCAGGAACTTTCTCCCTGGGTGACACCCTTATTTTCAGATTCCCACCTCTTGAAGTCTGGGCTTTCCAACTGTTGGACAATACACCATGATATTATTCTTAAGGGGCTTTAGTCATGACTTGCCTGTTCCACATCAAGCCTAGCATGGGACCCATGACCACCAACTTTCTGAAATTTCCCCCAGGCAACTGTAACTTCCTCTGAACACCCCTCTTTGTAGCTGTCCTCACTGGTAGTCATTTCTCCTCTATGTTTACTGAACCATGCCTCCCAGATCTTTCAAAAAGGCCTGGTCCCTTCCCTCCCCTGCATATGACGTCTTCCTAACAATGGACAGGGCTCTTTCTCCCTCTTCTGGATTTTTGAACACGGTACACTTTTTCCCCTGTTCTCTGCCCAACAAGGGCTAAGATGGAATAGTCTTTCTTTTGGTCTCAGGCTCCTTCTCACAACTCAGTGGGGAAAATCTATAGCCCCAAAAAGTAAGGAGGGAGGAAAAAAAAACCTTTGGCTAAGAAAAAAAGTCACAGAAGCAAAATTGTTGAACTCAAGCTGACAGATTGTTACCCATTCTGGCCTCTGTTTCCTTAGAAAGACAGTTAACTTGAGGGTTATGGAGAGAAAAGAATGGACGTTAAAAGTCAGTGTCTGCCCCAAAGTGAGCGCCGAATGTTAACTTGTGTCGTTAAACTGAAGTTCACACTCAGAGATGGTAACAGCATCTGTAATGCGTTAACCCCAAGTGATCCACCACGCATCCTCCCGCTTCATCCTCACAGGGTAGCATCCTTCCTTCTTTTAAGGCAGCAATGATTTACCCGTGTTTAAATGAGGGCGAGGTTAGATACCTTAGCCAAGGTCTCTGATACCTTAAAAGGACAAGCCAGTATTCAAAATCTATTTAACTCTGGAGTTTGTGTCCTTAAAGCTACAGCTTTTTCTTCTGTATAAATTGAAGTTTCTGAGCCTCATTTTCCTCTCCTGAAGAAGAACCGGGGCGATGACACCTCCTGGCTTGTGGGAGGATGGTGTAAAGCTGCAAGCATAGGGCCTGGGAGACGCACTGTGTTCAGGCAGCTGAAGCGGTTATTAACATCTTTGCCTCAGACCACTTTCTCCTTCTACTGGAATATCCCACTTGCTCCATTTGTTCCTGTTATCCTCTTCCTTATCACGGGAGATGGGATGGGGGGAGGGCAGCAAAGAACCACCCCGAGTTCTGGAAGGGGGATAATTTTAGAAGAGAATTCCCTGGCAGAGGACACGGAGCTGTGAAATTCAACCTGACACCCTTATCCAAGGGCGGGGTGGGGAGGACAGAGTCCAGCTCAGCAGATGCTGCTCTGTAAGCCCTGAACACACCCACCTCCCACAGGCTGTCCTCCCACTCACTGCTCCAGGGGCCTTCCCTCCAGAGGTAGCCGGGGCCAGCTTGCTCCTAAGGCCTCTGCCCTCAGTGTTCTTCAGCCAGTTCCTCCTTCCACCTGGTGATGCTTCAGCTCAACTTCGTCCCTCTTTGCTCTTCATCCTCTAGGTTCATAGACAAGCTTCCCTCCCCAAGGGTCCTCATCAGCTATCCCACCACAAAGCTCCTACAGAACTTCCCGTCTCTAACCCTCGGTTGCCTGCCTGCCTCTCCAGGTGCAGACATACCGCACCCGAGAATTCCCCAGATTACACAGTCCACTCTTAACAGCTACATCCAGCCAGGAAAACCTTAAACCCAAATTGGACCATGCGAGATGGGGAATTCTATGATCCTTGGCATCTCCTCCCATTCCAACTCAATCTGTTTCTCTATCTTCCATCTCGTTATCTAAATAATCCAGGACTAACGCTACTTGACTCTTCCATCTCTTGTGACCATGAGGAATCCCAGTGCTGGTAGCTGTGTTTGGGGCCACTGCCTGTGGCCACAACAATGGAGGTGGGCCCATCCGAAATGCGGATCTGGTGGCATTAGAAAGACCTTGCAGCCAAACAAGATGTGTCCCGCTCTGGGTGCGCCCTGTGGGGTGGTGGGGAAAAAGCAGCTCTAAGAAGCCAAGGAAGTAAGTGGGCTTCCCAACACGGATTTATCTACAGACATCAGGAATACATCAGTAATAAATATGAGCATTTATTTGGCACCAGATGGCAATACAAAATCCTGGCAGTGGGAACTGGAAAGGTTCTATCACCTAAGCACTTCCAGATGACACTGAGCCAAGGGCAGGACTTGGCAACAAGTCTCTGAGCCCCCGGCTTGCGGAATGAGTGTTTACTGAGCACCTGAACTACCAGAGCCTGGGCGCTGTGCCCGGCACCATGGGAGATGCAGAGGAAGTCTCCCTGCATGTGACTTCCGTCCTCGGGAGCTAATAACACCAGTGGATGAAACAAAACACGTGGGAGGATACGGAGTACAAACACTAAACTGGGTATTTTTACCAAAAGGGAAATTTCATCAGAGTAGGGTTCTAGCTAGGGTTGCTTCCTTTCTTCAGCAAAGATTTATTGAAGACCTATGACGTGCCAGGCACTGGGTGCCTATTAGTGAACAAGACAAGGTTTCTGCCCTCATGGGGTTTAAAGGGGAGATGCAAATGAACACGTGAAGCACGCACGCATATAATGAGTGATCATACAGTGTGATAAGTGCAATGAGGGGATTAAACAGAAGACAGAAGTAAAGTTAAAGACAACACTCGATTTTTAATAGAATGGCCTGGGAAGGCCTCCACCAAAGGGTGGCCTTTGAGCTCTGACTTGAAGGAGAAAGCAGCCACCAGGGCCAAGAGAGGCGAGGGGGAGGGCTCAGTGGACCCAGGAGGAGTATCCGACAGTCTAGGCCAGGAAAGACCACAGATGCTTGAGAAAGCCAGGAACACCAAGCTGCCGCTTACAGGGAAATCAGCACTTACGAGGCCCTAAAGGCCAAGCGAAGGAGTCTGGATTTGATTAGAGGTGTGACAGGAAACCAAAGGGTTCCAAGCAGGGGAGTAAGAGGATCAGATTTATACTTAAAAACCAAAATCAACATCTGTCATACAGAGATTAGACTGTCGTACGGCAAAAAAGAAGGCCTTTAAGAATAGAAGGCTTCATGTAAGTGCATATAAAGGTGGTTTCTAGGGTAAATAAATAACATATATAGAGCACTGACCTCCCTGAAATGGACAGTCACAATGGGAAGGGGAAATAACACATAAAATTCAGAGGGGATTTAATACGGAAGAAGAAAGCCAGAACAAAGTACTATATTACATCCTCAAGCAGCCAAACGATCCAATTAAGCTGTATTTTAGACGATTTCGCGGCTGCAGTAAACAGAATGAGACAAAGGTAAAGAGGGGAGAAACAGGAAGCAGAGAGATAACAGCCAGGAAGCTTTTCTAGGAGGGGCACTTCACGGGAAGAAAAACGAGGATAAGGTGGCAGACTGCCAAGCATGAGCAAGCATAGCACCCTTATCTCCTCCGCTGACACTCCCTGCAAGGCTCACTTCAGGTACAAAGCTCAGGGCACCCACAACCAAGGTACAAAGCTCAGGGCACCCACAACCAATCAAAAGATCTTGGAAGCTTCCATGGGCAAAGATCAACAAGTTAACAGACACAAGGCATCCAAATTCTGACCTCTACTGAAAGGCTGAATTCCCTGAGCCCCAAGGAGCCAAGAGCTGAGCTGAGAAGGTGGTCCTTCCCAGGGGAGACCTCCTGGAACCGAAGGGGACAAACGCAGAGGTCTGGGCCCACCCATAGTAGCAGACGGTGCTTGGTCTTTTGAAACCAAATGAAAACTGTCTGCGTTGAACTGAAACTCCCACTTTGGGACAAATGGGGCTGGGATATGAAAGGAGAGATGAGAGATGTGACCTCTGGGACATCTCAGCTCCTGGAACAAGAGCGATTACCAGGGTGCTTCCTCCAAGAGCGCTGGGGCAGGAGCTGAACACAAACATCGAGGAAACCCACATGCCCTCTGCCCGTTAGGATACTGCGCGCACAGTGTCACTTGCCAGGTCTCTCAGTGGAGGCCACATGCTCCTGGCCATGAGTCCAGTCAGAGCTGGCTCTACAGGAGAGCTGCGCATGGGAGGAGCTGGTGGTCCGAGGTCACCGGCGGAGACGGTGGGCGTGAGAAAGGAGCATAGGGGAGTCCCAGTCCCTGAGGGGAGGCACAAAAGCCGCGCATCCTGGGGTGAGGCTCTACCTTGCCTCCTGAGGCCCGGCGGCCTCCATGCGGCCCGGTGACGAGGTGGGGTGCGGGGGGCAGGGGCTGGCATCACGTCGGGGGGTGGCCCGGGAAGAGGTAGAGGTGGCGGCACAGGGTGCTACAGTACTCAGACATCTCCTTGCAGCGGTGGAACTCCGTGCCAGGGGCGTAGCCTTCCCGCTCCTTGATGAGCGCGTTCACCTGCCAAGGCAGAGGCCCAGCGGCCAGGGTATGAGAATCGGGTGCTTTCAGAATCCCAGCACAAGCAGAAGGGTGCTGGAAGACTGAAATCCAGTGCAAGGGGGCAAGAGGGAGGAACCCTGCGCGGGCAGGGCCCACGTACCTTTACCAGCATGTCGGCCACGTGCATGTCACAGGCCCTCTCGGAGAACACCTGGGTGAGGGCCTCCACGTACCAGGAGCCCCGCTTGGTGTTGCGCATGGCAGCGGTCCCTGCAACCAGAGCGGCAGTGGGCGCTGGATGAAGGCCACGGGCACCCTCCCCAGCGGACTGACCCCCCCCACACCCGCCCTGGTCAGAGCCCTGCGTGACAGAGCCTGCGTCTAAGAGGCTGCCACCTTTGGGATCACTCCCTGGGACACACAATACCTCTGAGGCAGGCGTAGCCACAAATCATGTCCGAGCAGGTGGGCAGCCGTGTCTTCAGCAGCTCCTCTCCACTGGCATCGCTCTCCTCACACTCAGGGGATCGGTCACGGTTCTTCCCATCTTGCTGATCTACCCCACGATCTGTTTCATCTGTACAAAAGCAGATAAGAGTGGACAAAGACATTATTTCCTCCCACCTCTCCTGGGCCTGTCACAGGCAAGCCCAAGTTCCCTCCAACTGAGATGGGGAAGAGCCATTTCCAGCGGTTGCCTCCAACCTGTGGCTGATGATTAAAAAAAAAAAAAAAAAAGGAAAACAAACACCATTACTCCTTCTCCTCTGCCAGTGTGCACTGCTCACGCGGAGGGTGCCCACGCACGTGCACGTATATGTGGCCTGAGCTTTGTCCACTTCGTAAGACAGGGAAAGTGCTCAATCAAATACTCCTTGTAAACAGAATGAAAAGCCGTCTGTGCCCACGATTCACTCGTCCAATTATCAGTATACCTGGAAGTCTAAGTGCTGTTTATTGCAATACACGATCAGATACTGATATAGTTTTATTACATAAAAAAGAGAAGTTAATAAACCAAAAACATAATTACTATAAGTATGGTGTATGAAAACCACAACCACAATTTCTATTTATTTGAAAACACATTATAAAACGAAGCATGATCAGCTGTTTCCATGGTATTTTTGATATTTTTAAACCACTTATTATTTATTAATTTCATAAGCCAAACTGTAGCTGGCACACAAAATTTAAGAGACACTTAAAATTGGGATAAACAACTGTTTTCTCTTAAACAATGTAAAAAGAACACTATTATTCAATTATTAGCAGTAGATCCTCAACATCCCCTGAGCACACGCCCAGCCTTCTGACCGGGCCTTATCTAGCCCCAGACGTGTTCTTTCTCTGACGCAGTAGTTTGGGAGTGGTAGGAAAGAGACAGGACACACACCTTGTCAAGCCAAAGGTAACAGAGCATGTAAGCTTTCTTTTTCTTTACATCTCCTGCTCCAAGTTAACACCCAAGAGAGCCTTAAAGGGGAGCGAAGCTTGAAGGTCTGTGCAGAAAATGACCAAGGTTCACTGATCTGACAAAAATTTACTGTGAAACTGCCACACGCCAAGCACTGTTTTTGTTTTAAGCCCGAGGTATACAGTGAAGAGAAAGTCCCCATCCTCATGGAGCTTACACTCCAGTTTAGGAGCCAGTTATCCAGGGCAGGGTCCTTTTTAGAGGCATCAGTTATGTTAACTAAGTACAGCAGAAGACAGGTGAGCTCAGACTTTTAAAGGAACAGCTGGCTTACTGGTCATCCCTTGGAGGATTTGATTTTAGAGAAAAGATTCAGCTTAGCCCAAGAGGGTGCCGTCTTTCCCTACCCAGGTCTGGTATTTGTATATAATCTCTGACACAGGAGAAAATGATCATGAATATGCTTACTTCACTTTGCCAGTGATGCCTCCTACAGGAAAGAGGCCAAGCTGCATGCGTCCCTCAACAGAAAGGAGATGCCTTTCCTGCCTTTGTGTCTCAGATCTACTAATCAACGACTGGCTCTTTTCTCCCAATATCCCTGTATCTGTTTTCTGTATTATTGCTCTACTTTTTAGGCAGACTAATTTCCATCCCAATATGCTACTGGAGATCAGTGGAGAAATAACTCCAGAAAGAATGAAGGGATGGAGCCAAAGCAAAAACAATACCCAGTTGTGCATGTGACTGGTGATAGAAGCAAGATCCGATGCTGTAAGAACAATATTGCATAGGAACCTGGAATGTCAGGTCCATGAATCAAGGCAAATTGGAAGTGGTCAAACAAGATGGCAAGGGTGAACGTCGACATTCTAGGAATCAGCGAACTAAAATGGACTGGAATGGGTGAATTTAACTCAGATGACCATTATATCTACTACTGCGGGCAGGAATCCCTCAGAAGAAATGGAGTAGCCATCATGGTCAACAAAAGAGTCCGAAATGCAGTACTTGGATGCAATCTCAAAAACGACAGAATGATCTCTGTTCGTTTCCAAGGCAAACCATTCAATATCACAGTTATCCAAGTCTATGCCCCAACCAGTAATGCTGAAGAAGCTGAAGTTGAACGGTTTTATGAAGACCTACAAGACCTTGTAGAACTAACACCCAAAAAAGATGTCCTTTTCATTATAGGGGACTGGAATGCTAAAGTAGGAAGTCAAGAAACACCTGGAGTAACAGGCAAATTTGGCCTTGGAATGCGGAATGAAGCAGGGCAAAGACTAATAGAGTTTTGCCAAGAAAATGCACTGGTCATAGCAAACACCCTCTTCCAGCAACACAAGAGAAGACTCTACACATGGACATCACCAGATGGTCAACACCGAAATCAGATTGATTATATTCTTTGCAGCCAAAGATGGAGAAGCTCTATACAGTCAACAAAAACAAGACCAGGAGCTGACTGTGGCTCAGATCATGAACTCCTTATTTCCAAATTCAGACTTAAATTGAAGAAAGTAGGGAAAACCGCTAGACCATTCAGGTATGACCTAAATCAAATCCCTTATGATTATACAGTGGAAGTGAGAAATAGATTTAAGGGCCTAGATCTGATAGACAGAGTTCCTGATGAACTATGGAATGAGGTTCGTGACATTGTACAGGAGACAGGGATCAAGACCATCCCCATGGAAAAGAAATGCAAAAAAGCAAAATGGCTGTCTGGAGAAGCCTTACAAATAGCACTGAAAAGAAGAGAGGCGAAAAGCAAAGGAGAAAAGAAAAGATATAAGCATCTGAATGCAGAGTTCCAAAGAATAGCAAGAAGAGATAAGAAAGCCTTCTTCAGCAATCAATGCAAAGAGATAGAGGAAAACAACAGAATGGGAAAGACTAGAGATCTCTTCAAGAGAATTGGAGATACCAAGGGAACATTTCATGCAAAGATGGGCTCGATAAAGGATAGAAATGGTATGGACCTAACAGAAGCAGAAGATATTAAGAAGAGGTGGCAAGAATACACAGAAGAACTGTACAGAAAAGATCTTCACGACCCAGATAATCATGAGGATGTGATCACTAATCTAGAGCCAGACATCTTGGAATGTGAAGTCAAGTGGGCCTTAGAAAGCATCACTAAGAACAAAGCTAGTGGAGGTGATGGAATTCCCGTTGAGCTGTTTCAAATCCTGGAAGATGATGCTGTGAAAGTGCTGCACTCAATATGCCAGCAAATTTGGAAAACTCAGCAGTGGCCACAGGACTGGAAAAGGTCAGTTTTCATTCCAATTCCAAAGAAAGGCAATGCCAAAGAATGCTCAAACTACCGCACAATTGCACTCATCTCACACGCTAGTAAAGTAATGCTCAAAATTCTCCAAGCCAGGCTTCAGCAATATGTGAACCGTGAACTCCCTGATGTTCAAGCTGGTTTTAGAACAGGCAGAGGAACCAGAGATCAAATTGCCAACATCCGCTGGATCATGGAAAAAGCAAGAGAGTTCCAGAAAAACATCTATTTCTGCTTTATTGACTATGCCAAAGCCTTTGACTGTGTGGATCACAATAAACTGTGGAAAATTCTGAAAGAGATGGGAATACCAGACCACCTAACCTGCCTCTTGAGAAATCTGTATGCAGGTCAGGAAGCAACAGTTAGAACTGGACATGGAACAACAGACTGGTTCCAAATAGGAAAAGGAGTACGTCAAGGCTGTATATTGTCTCCCTGCTTATTTAACTTATATGCAGAGTACATCATGAGAAACGCTGGACTGGAAGAAACACAAGCTGGAATCAAGATTGCCGGGAGAAATATCAATAACCTCAGATATGCTGATGACACCACCCTTATGGCAGAAAGTGAGGAGGAGCTAAAAAGCCTCTTGATGAAAGTGAAGGAGGAGAGCGAAAAAGTTGGCTTAAAGCTCAACATTCAGAAAACGAAGATCATGGCATCCGGTCCCATCACTTCATGGGAAATAGATGGGGAAACAGTGGAAACAGTGTCAGACTTTATTTTTTTGGGCTCCAAAATCACTGCAGATGGTGACTGCAGCCATGAAATTAGAAGACGCTTACTCCTTGGAAGAAAAGTTATGACCAACCTGGATAGTATATTCAAAAGCAGAGACATTACTTTGCCGACTAAGGTCCGCCTAGTCAAGGCTCTGGTTTTTCCTGTGGTCATGTATGGATGTGAGAGTTGGACTGTGAAAAAAGCTGAGCGCCGAAGAATCGATGCTTTTGAACTGTGGTGTTGGAGAAGACTCTTGAGAGTCCCTTGGACTGCAAGGAGATCCAACCAGTCCATTCTGAAGATCAACCCTGGGATTTCTTTGGAAGGAATGATGCTCAAGCTGAAACTCCAGTACTTTGGCCACCTCATGTGAAGAGTTGACTCATTGGAAAAGACTCTGATGCTGGGAGGGATTGGGGGCAGGAGGAGAAGGGGACGACCGAGGATGAGATGGCTGGATGGCATCATGGACTCGATGGACGTGAGTCTGAGTGAACTCCGGGAGATGGTGATGGACAGGGAGGCCTGGTGTGCTGCGATTCATGGGGTCGCAAAGAGTCGGACACGACTGAGCGACTGAACTGAACTGAATTTCCATCCTAGACAGCATATTAAAAAGCAGAGATTTTACTTTGCCAACAAAGGTCCATGTACTCAAGGCTATGGTTTTTTCAGTGGTTGTGCATGGATATGAGTTAGACTACAGAAAGCTGAGCACCGAAGAATTGATGCTTTTGAACTGTGGTGATGCAGAAGATTCTTGAGAGTCCCTTGGACTACAAGAAGATCCTACCAGTCCATCCTACGGAGATTAGTCCTGGATGTTCATTGGAAGGAGTGATGTTGAAGCTGAAACTCCAATACTTTGGCCGCCTGATGCAAAGAGCTGACTCACTTGAAAAGACCCTGATGCTGGGAGAGATTGAGGGCAGGAAGAGAAGGGGACGACAGAGGAGGAGATGGTTCGATGGCCATCACCGACTTGATGGACTTGAGTTTGAGCAAGCTCCAGGAGTTGGTGATGGACAGGGAGGCCTGGCGTGCTGCAGTTCATGGGGTTGCAAAGAGTCAGACACGACTGAGTGACTGAACTGAATTTCATCTACTCAGCCAATGTTTATGATGTGCTTCTATGTGTCAGGCAGTGCCCTGGGCCTGGGGATACAGCAGGGACACAAGAAGGGGAAGCTCCTGCTCACACATACTCTTTCTCAGCATTGCTCCCTGTAATCATCTTGAAAAAAAAATTATCCAATTGTTTCTTCCTTGTGCTCCCAATAGTTCTGTACTATTATCTGTAAAAGCCCAAAATCTCAGCTGTAACTACAGGTTTATGATCACTAGGATCTGTCTCATGTGGTCAGCCACATCTCACTATACGTAACTGACGCAGATGGAGAACCAGGCATACTTCTGGCTCAGCCCGCTCTGCGGCAGGGGAAGGGGTGTCCTTTCCATCTTGGTGTGCTTGTCACACTGCACTCCTCCTCTCCCCGAAAGGCTCTACCCGCTATTCCACTGCTGTGCTCTGCTATGCGTGCGCGCTAAGTCACTTCAGTTGTGTCCCATTCTTTGTGATCCTATGGTCTGTACCCAACAGGCTCCTCTGTCCATGGGATTCTCCAGGCAAGAATACTGGAGTAGGTTGCCACTTCATTCTCCATGATTCTCTGCTATACCCGTGTAAAAAATATATTATTTTAATCTTTGGACAAAGGGACCTTTAAATCAAAGTGTAAGTCTCTTAAGGGCACAGACCATGTTATAACAGAGGTGGTATTTTGTGGATTTACCATGAGCCAGGCACTAAGCTAATACGAACCACTTTCATGGAACCACTTCACGTAACCATGACAACAACATGACCGTCGGATGTGTGATTACCTACATTTTATACAGGGGAAACTAAGGTGGAGGGACATGGAGTAACTCCTCTATAACTTCACATGACTAGTCAGTAGCAGAGGCAGAATCTGACTTCATGGTCAGAGCTTTCAATCATTACTCTTTTCCTCTGTGATGAGAAGCACGCCCGCATGTCTTCTGAGCGTAATCAGGGAGTCCTGGCTTTTCAAGGGATGAAAAGACAGTGCATGCAAGCGGGATGGGAGGAGCTCGCGGAAGAGCAGGAGCCAAAGGCTGACGTGGGGCCTCCACACTGCTCTCCCGCATGACATAGGAGGGGCTGGGAGAGGAGAGGAGGCAAGAATGGGGTGTGGGGGAGAAGAGGAGGAGGAGGAGAAAGTGGAAAGGGAGAGAGGTGGAGAGGAAGAGGATCAAGTGAGAGGGTGAGGAAGCAGAGCAGCTGGCAGATCCTGAACCAGAAAGAGCGATGAGAAAAGCGCACCAGGGTTAATAAGCACAGGAAAAAAGGGAAGCGTCCTCAAAGGTGAAGGCACTGGCCAAGCGCATCCTGGGGGCGGATGCGGCGGCGCGCAGAGAGCTGGCCACCTGAGAGCCAGGGGCGGCCCGAGTCCCAGCACACCCCATGCGTTGGGAGACACTTACAGAGCAAGAGAGGCGGTGGCAGCAGTGAACAGAAGGAGGTGCCCAGGGGGTCCGCGAGCACCTGAGAGGAGCAAACAGGAAAGTGAGAGCGGGCGGGGCTGCCCGGGGGCCACACCCAGGCGCCGGCCCACCGGGGCACTCACCTCCTCGGCAGGCCTGGACGAAGAACACTTTCGGCTTGTTCTGCAGGCTCGGGCAGTTGGCATTGTCAAAGAGCCGAAAAACCTCTTGTAGCTGCCGGAGAGAAATAAGGGAGAAGAGGAGGTTGGTGGTCAGTGGGACCCCCGAGTCCTGTACACACAGACAGCAGCCATCCCTGGAGAGATGGGCAGCGGGAGGTGGCGTGGCCCGGGCTCAGCAGCCGCGGCCACAGACCGGCACACACCTGGAGCAGTTTGCCGTCCACGCCATAGACGCCGCCCTCCACGCCGTGGGAGAGGAGCGCCACTATGCAGGAGTCAGTGACTCGGTGAGCCGGGAGCTGGGCAAAACTCTGCAGTTTCTCTTGCATTTCCTAGGAGAAAGACGCCTTTCAGGGTTGCTCCCCAGAGTCAGCACCTATACGAGCTTCCTTTTGGTGTCTGAAGCCCTAGGCTATTAGAAGATCAAACGTGTTTTCTACCAAGTCAGAAGCTACGTAAGCATGAGAAAACTACATGATTTTAGCTTGGTCAGTAAAGAATCTGCCTGCAGTGCAGGAGACCGAGGTTCAATCCCTGGGTTGAGAAGATCCGCTGGAGAAGGAAATGGCAACCCACTCCAGTATCCACACCTGGAAAATCTCATGGACACAGGAGCCTCGTGGGCTGCAGTCCATGGGGTCGCAAAGACTGAGCAACTAACACTCACTTAGACAAAACACTGAATATAATGATTCACAGACTCGTTACCAGCTCATGTGAAGAACTCCTGGAGTGAAGCCAAGTTATCAATGGAGCTAATCATGCAGATGCTAGTTAACTTACCCACTCTTTCTCTAGTGCATGTGCCCTTGTATGTGAAAAGCACAAGAGGACCGCCAGGTAAGCTGCGAATGAGTAAGTAACACACTTACAAGAAAGTAACAGCTGTTAAGAACTGCTCTGTGACCACGGGCTCACAGGATCATGGCAGTAGAGAAGAGCAGTACTTCTATGCTGTTTTCTGTCTCAGAAATGAAGTTCCCAGAGACAGTGATGACGTCTGTACAAAAATACTTTTGCTCACAGAAGAACACACTCTATGGAGGACTCTGGACAGGGTCATGACTACCTACATGAGCCGGTGGATCAGAGAGACCTAGGTTTAACCCCTGGGTTCATAAATTAGAACAGGTTCTAATATCCACTTTGTAAGGAGACAATTAAGAGTAAATTTTCTGAGTTTGTAAAGATTAAATGAAACATTGCATCCACTGCTGCTGTTGTTTAGTGGTTAGGTCATGTCCGACTCTTTTGTGATCCCAAGGACTGTAACCCGCCACACTCCTCGGTCCATGGGATTTCTCTGGAACACTAGAATGGGTTGCCATTTCCTTCTCCAGGAAATCTTCCCAACCTAGGGATCGAACCCACGTCTCCTGCATTGGCAGGTGAGTTCTTTACCATTGAGCCACCAAGGAAGCCCCGAGATATTGCATAGAAAGGGCTTATCACTATGCCTGGCACATACTGCAAAGACCTGCCTTCATACTGTGCCTTCTAATGAAGGGTAGCAATATTATTTTTCCAAAGAAACACTGCAGTCCAGTTTAAGAATCTTTTTGATCTTGCACTAGACTGCCATATATGAGTAACACTCTACATTAAGCATTTGCTCTGTACAATGGAAAGTTAGAATACATCTAATAGCATAATTATACCAATGTGATACAAACTGTTAATTACGTCTCCCTCTACAACTCAAAATGTCTAGATTGTCTCTGAGATGAGCAGGGAGAAAATGAGTTTATTTTGCTATGAATCTGACCAAAATATAATGAAGAATACACTATAAAGCAGAGTAGTTTCAGTACATGTGTATTTAACGGCACCATACCCAGCTCCTACTTGTATTAACAGACTGCAGTGGCTCTCTCAAAGAGCAGCATCAGCCTCACCCGGGAATCTGCAGGAAATGCAGTCTTTGCTCCCGGCAAGCTGAGCCTCCACAAGCCCTCCATGAGAGTCTGATGTGCTAACACGTGAGAACTTATCTGCTGTTTGGAACATATTTGTTTGCTGATAACTGAGATTTCATAAAAGACTTGAAAGTCTGCAGTTTCACTGGAAATGGAGAAATTGGCTGTGTTGAAAGGGCATGTATACTTTCTGAGCAAACAGAACCCACCATAATTCTGGAGATCTTAAGGTAATAAAAGATACCCAAAATTCATTCAATAATATATCACCTCCAGAGAATACATATAAGTTATGACTGCTCCTCTGGAGTTGACTATAACAGAATTTAACACGTAACAGTGGAAGCTAATTTTGTTCCAAGGGAGTAAAAGTATAGGTTTGGCACTCAGGAGCATGCTGAACTTAACTGAGGTTATTACATCAGTGAACAGAAGACAACAAAGTCCAAAGTAAGACTAAAAAGGCTCTGTAACTGAATTTAATAAGACTAAACCACTGAATAAATGGGGTTTAGTCATTTGGGGGAATGTTTCTGAAAGCAGCATAGCTTAAAATAGGATCTTGAAATCTATTTTTGATAAAATTACAGTGCTTCTATAAATAGCAGGGCTCTTCACACTTGTACGTGTTTTTGGCTGGGGGACACAGAAGAAGGGAATAACTTGTGAACTCCCTGAAACTACACACGAAATCCTATGGGCAGCTGCATTTTCCAGAGATGAACCATAGCGCTTGTCATTACACTCTCAAAGCCAGCTATAAACCAATACCTGGTGAAAAGAAATCTGCCACTTTAAAGGGTATCTCATTGCCTAACATACAATAATATATAATTCTAGAACTAGTAACCTCATGAGGTGGAAGCAACGAGAACAGACTCTGATGAAGAACAGAAGCATTGAACACCTCCGCGGGCAGGGAAGATACCAGCGTGTTTGCCAGCACCAGCAGCATAAGACAATTCTTCAAGATTACACCGTCTCAGACTTTTAAGTGACATTATCTCTAAAGCAAAAAAAGAATAGAGGGAGAAAAAGAGGATCTAAATTTTCTTGGTTCTGTCTCTGGCCTGCTGAGGACATTCAATCAGGAAGAAAGTATTCCTGTGCAAATGCCCATTGCACCAAATGGTCACATCCACTGCTGTCATCTGGTTTCAACCGTGCCTGCAAGCTTGCCTGGCCACTGTCAGAAGCTGACCCCGCATTGTCCCGTTCTGCACCTCCAGAGCTGCTGAGGGAGGACCAGACACGAGGAGAGGGTGATACCCTCATGGTTCAATCCTAGCCCTCTGGCTCCTTCTTGAAGATCATAGGCTCTCATTACTTAAGTCTTTTTCCTACACGAGTAGTTCCCAAATTCACATCTTTGGTCCTGACTTCCTTGGAAGCTCTTAATTCCTTACGTTTTCCTTCTTCTTCCATATTATTCGGTCACGTATCATGCACTGACGGTACAATCATGCCATTATACTATTTTTCACATGCGTCCTTTTCCTTTTGGTCTGCTATCCTGTTCAGAACGCCTGCCATCTCATCACAGCATGTGGGGTTCTCCAGCCAGGGATCGAACCCGCACCCCGTGCACTGGAAGCATGAAGTCTTAACCACTTGACTGCCAGGGAAGCCCTCTACCTTATTCTTTACAATGGTATCATATTAATCTTCCTGAATCATCACTGTGAATGCATCACCTTTCTATTCAAAAACTACTGATGATGATGGAGTGTCAACACAAGGAAGTCCAATTCCTTTGGGAAGACATTCAAGGCCCTGGGCATTCTGGTCCCTTGACCTCCAATCTTGTTTTTGGCACTCCTGGGCCCCAGACACTTGGTTCACCACAAGGTCCTAAACATCACACACAGCTCTAACCTGTATGCTGTGGCCCCTGTGTAGGACCCCTTCACCCCTCCTTTCTCCTCAGCAGCTTCCACCCTCCAAAGACAGCTGAAGTCTCACACCCTCCTGACCACATCTACCCAGGTGATTGCTTCTTCCTCTTCACTATTGCAAAAGAGACTGTTTCTAATCCTTTGTTGTCTCAGGAACATTAAGGGACATGCTGCTTTTTTTTTTTTAAACTGAAATCAAGACTTCCATCTAACTGAGGTCCCCTGAATTCAAGGTTCACATTTTAAAAAATCTCTGAGAGCTCACATAATTCCCCATTATAAGGGTCTCAAACTTTAGAGTGAAAGTCACTCAGTCATGTCCAGCTCTTTGGACCCCATGGGCTATACAGTCCATGGAATTCTCCAGGCCAGAATACTGGAGTGGGTAGCCTTTCCCTTNATTCAAGGTTCACATTTTAAAAAATCTCTGAGAGCTCACATAATTCCCCATTATAAGGGTCTCAAACTTTAGAGTGAAAGTCACTCAGTCATGTCCAGCTCTTTGGACCCCATGGGCTATACAGTCCATGGAATTCTCCAGGCCAGAATACTGGAGTGGGTAGCCTTTCCCTTCTCCAGGGGATCTTTCTAACCCAAGGATCAAACCCAGGTCACCCACATTGCAGGCAGATTCTTTACCAGCTGAGCCATAAGGGAAGCCCGAGAATACTGGAGTGGGTAGCCTGTCCCTTCTCCAGGGGATCTTCCTGACCCAGGAACTGAACCAAGGTCCTACACTGAAGGCAGATTCTTCACCCACTGAGCTATTAGGGAAGCTCTGGCAGTTCACATAGTTCCCCATTATAAGGGGCTCAAAATTGAACTCTGCTGCAATTGAAGTCATGGAACAATGTAATCAGAGAATCAGAATCCAACAGGTCCTTGAATCTGCATCAGGGAATGAGATCTGTCAAGTGGGCTCATAGGCCCATCACAGCTACTGAATGTCACCAAGAAGCAGGAGACCACACCTGACTTGGTGATTAGGGATGTATCTTTTAACTATCAGGCACATAAAATCCTTTATCAACTGCATAAAATTTGGAAAACAAAGACAAAGTAAATCCCTAGTAAAAGCAATGATTAGATCAAAACCACTAAAGAAACGTGAACAGCATTCATTTTGTTAAATGACCTTCTACTAGGACTCCCTCTGAAAGAATTACTGTTGTCCCCCCTTATTCCAAGCCCAGGAAACCCTCAGGAAAGTACCTGATGATCCAAGAACCTGTTCTAGCCATGGCTTTGAAGGAAGGGTGAGTTTACTCCTTTGCAGGAGCTGCTATCATTGAGAAGCTGGCAACAGCATGTAAAGGACAACACTCAGGTATCAACCACTGAATTAAATGACCTTCTACTAGGACTCCCTCTGAAAGAATTACTGTTGTCCCCCCTTATTCCAAGCCCAGGAAACCCTCAGGAAAGTACCTGATGATCCAAGAACCTGTTCTAGCCATGGCTTTGAAGGAAGGGTGAGTTTACTCCTTTGCAGGAGCTGCTATCATTGAGAAGCTGGCAACAGCATGTAAAGGACAACACTCAGGTATCAACCACTGAAACTGGCCTTACCCGAAGTTTAGCAGATATATAATCTATTTCATAGAAGTAAGACAACTGAGAAACAGAAATGAAATCCACAGACAATGCTGAAGACAGGGACCACCCTGCCTCAACAGATCGAAGGGAATCTCCTAGAAATCTTAATTTTACCATGGACATTCCCAAAGGCAAGTTTAGGAGAGTACTGTTTTCCTGGAATCAAATGGAAGAATTAGTATCGATCTACTAATGGACTATATTCAGTTTCAAAACAGGAATTCCCTAAAGGTAAAAATGTCAGTGGTACAGCCAATAATTGAGGCTAACAGAGACTAACTGATCACAAAAATGCTGATGACCTGCAGCAATCTAGTTCACAAGTTATCTACCTGAAGATCTGTCTTGTGGTCACACAACTTTTAACAACAGGTCATGTTAATTCACGAAACAGCAACAAAACAGTATTTTACAAGCACAATTCTAGCAAACTTTTATCGGCCAGCGTCATCGTGAGAATAACAGCTGGAACCCTAAGCAGCAGTACCAATCAAGAAGTCACTGTCCTGTGTAGTCCTGACTTATATGTACCTTTCCTTGGTTGGCTGGGTGCATATCAGTGTCTCCTCACCTCCTGAGTGCTGGGGAAACAAGTTGCTTAGCTGGGAGAAACCGATCCTGGACCATTCTTACTCAGGGAGCACAGCCACCCTGGGAGGTCAACACTGCAGCAGCCAGCTGGCCGCAGATCTCTCTCTCTCTCCTTTTACAGCTTTATGTATTTATTCTGGCTGAGCTGGGTCTTCCCGGGAGGGCTTTTCTCTACTTTAGGAGAGCAGGGGGCTACTCTCTTGTTGTGAAAAACAGGCTCCAGGGCCCTCAGGCTCAGCGGCTGTGGCTCCTGGCCTCGAGAGCACAGGCTCTCAAGCTGTGGCGCGTGGGCTTAGCTGCTCTGAGACGCGGCATCTTCCCAGATGAGGGACCGGACTCATGTCTCCTGCACTGGAAGGAGGACTCTTTCCCACTGGGCCACCAGGGAAGTCCCTCTTCTTTTTTTAAAAACTAGGCTGCAAGGTGGGAGACAGAATACAGTAAGTAAAAAGTAGGGAGAGAGAATAACTCTAGTAAAGCCCAGCCCGCCTGACTTAGGAGCATGGACATGTCTGGCCCCCACGTGTCACCAGCTCTCTGATGCACATGTCAACATGCTCTGTGCCTCAGGTACCTACCTGTGCGGTCTGGTCAAGAAGAACGTGAACTTTGTAGCCCAAGAGCTTAAAGAGGGTGACGAGAGTGCTATGGTCCACATCCCCTCCCGAGCGGAATTCCAGGTCTTTCTCTCCAGTGAACTGCACGTTGCTCAGCACCAGTGCCAGGCCGCGGGGCCGAGACTGCAACCGGTAGGCCTGGGGAGGGGTACCCAATGAGACTGTCAGCTTCGTGAGAACAGAAGCTATGCCTCCCCCTCCAAAATGAGACATTTCAAGAAAACTAAGACGTCACATTCTTCTTCGTAGCCCCACCAGGTCAAAATATAGAAATGCCCACAGAAGACAGTCAACGGGCAATGCTTTTAGGACTAACAAAGTGAGAAGGAAATGATATACACACAAGCTAGCTACGTTCAGATGGCCAGGAAGGGGATCTCATTTCCCAGTGCCTCTCCTCTTGCCATTTTCCAAGACTCACCAGCTGGTGGTGTGTTTGATAAAACTCAGGTGTGCAGGGCTTCACCTGAAGGCAGGGAGGACCATCTCCATGGTCTAGGGCGTGCTCCACTGCATCTGTGGCACACAAACCAGAAAAACTAGCTTATCGTCTCCCCGGCAATCTTAGTATTTTCATATAACTTCAGGTGCCCTTTGGTCTCGCTCATTCCCCTGGTTTGTAAGCACTACGGAGACAGAGACCCTGTTTGCTTTTGCTCATCATGGGATCCTCTGCACTTGACCTGCCTATAGTAGCAGGTGCTCAGCCCACTCAATGACTGAATGTGGTATCTGATAAAAGTCTTATTCTAATCAGTAGGCTAATCAGTCAGCAGGCTAGAGGCCCACAGCGTAGTTCTTCCTCACTGTGAACTCAGCTCTATACAAACACACACCAGTCAGGTGCAGGAATCTCCTACCTGCACCAGTTGCTCCAAGGGCCAATCACCATTAAAAAAGTCACCTGTGATGGAAGGGAAACAGGTCCAACCTACACCCCACCTAAACTGTCCTGCTGGTCCCTAACAATGCACCGAGGAAACTGCCAATTATGAACAAAAATAGGTATCACACTAGGCAAAGTCAGATACCAGTCAAGGAAACGGAAGTCAATCTGCATCGGGGGACTGGTTGGGCCAGAGAGGAGGAGGGGTTGTGCTATTTTACATCATCAATTCTTACCTGGAGACAGGCGGAGCCGCTTGTGGGGGGCACAGGACTCACACACTGGGAAAGGGAGACTCAGGTCATAGTCACAGCTCAACTGTAAGAAAGCAGGACCCACTAAGCCAGGCTCGGGGGAGCTGGTTCAGATCAAGTAATATAGAACTCTAGTCCCCCTCCCCCAACCCATCCCCACTGTCTCAAAGATGCCTTTCCCACCAAACTAGCCTTTCTCAACACACACAGCCTAGGGCTCCATACCGGCGGGACTACAGGCTGAAGACTGGACAGGGTTCTGAGCAGCAGCTCCTCCAGGTGACTCTGCTTGGTCTCCCTCAGGGCCACACAGAAGGCCTCAAAGGCCTGGGGGCCTCTCTTGGGCAGCAAGTTGAGGAGTTCCACGTTCTGGCCAAAACTGCCCGTCTTGGCCTACAAGAATAAAACACGACATCACCTTTACTCATCCTGCTGTAATTCTATTTCTCCAGGCGAGCTTCCCACTAACATCATCATCTGTCTCAAGAACTCCTTTTCACAGAAAGAAATGGATGTGTGAACTCCTTCCCGTTACTCGTAGATTCTGTCTTTTCTGTCAAATGCTTGAGGGCAGAAATGCATTTTCACTGCCTTAGTGAAGCATGACATCTTTCCCCTACTGTATCGTGCTCTGTTTTTGCTCTGACCACCAATGTATTTCCTTGGCTTTCCTCTTTTGCCTCGATACCTGAATGTGCTCTCTCATTTCCAAGGTGATAATGTCTCTCTCTAGGAGGTGTTCCAACAGTTCGCTCAGCAGCAGCTCTTTGGCCAACACCACTCGGTTCTTTTTGAGAGCTTCCTGATGGTCAGGATGCATGCCACACCCTCTCAACATCCTGCAGATAAAAGGCGGACAGAAAAGCCGTCAATACATGCTCTGGCACAGAGGAGTGGGGTGCAAGAGGTGTCGGTAGGAAAAATATAAAGAACAGGGCTTCCGATAACTAAGACATACTTCATTCAATCTGCTTAAAATCACAGAAGTATTGTTATTAGGCCGGGACACATTGATTATAAGCAAATGATATGCAATACTTTACAGAGGATGTTCAGCCAAGATCATCTTCTGTGTTCTAACTAGAATAACAAATGTCTGTCGTGACAAAAATCATACATACACAAGTACACATATTCACAATAAGGAATACTCCTCTGTCTGACAGACCAATTTTAATTAAGGAGTGCTTCAGAAAACATTTCACATTACTTATCGAAGTTGCTGACAGTGATTGAATTTAAAATAATCCTCTGTGAGAAATAATTTAATATAATGGCAAAAACTCAACGGACAGCTTTAAGAGCAAATAAATCACACACACACACTCCCCTTCTCAAGCCTGTATTGTGCTATGTGCTGTGCTTATTTGCTTCAGTCCTGTCCGACTCTTCGTGACCCTAAGGACTGTAAGCCCACCAAGCTCCACTGTCCATGGAAGTCTCCAGGCAAGAATACTGCAGGGGGTTGCCATGCCCTCCTCCAGGGGATCTCCCTGACCCAGGGATTGAACCCGTGTCTCTTACATCTCCTGCACTGGCAGGCAGGTTCTTTACCACTAGCGCCACCTGGGAAGCCCACTTATACCAACTACAACTATGGTTTTTTTAAAAACTGTTAGCTCCTGTGACAAAATGACACCAGAAATGACCAGAATCCTGTAAGAACCGAATTAAGTATAAAGTCTGACAATGACAGCAGATAAGTGTCAATGACAGAAACAATCAATGGAACTTGAAATCACTTATAGGGTTAATCCCTGTAAAAGCCAAAATTATTTTGGTAATTTAGTTTATGAGGGATGCCTTCATTTCAAGGACTCCTTCATTTTGCTATGCATTTGGAAAGAGATCAGCTTCTGTTGATGAACTAAAAGAATCCTATTTCCAATATATACCATCTATATACCTAGTATATTTAATTTCCGTACCTGCCAGCCTGCTCAGTTTCCAAATACATAACAACAGTGAGGATCTGATGGCAGTAAGAAAGGTAACAGCTTCAGTTTGCAACATAAAAATCTATTTTAAAATGCATCCTGATTTAAAAGATGTTAAAATGAGTTTGTGTGGGGGTTGAGAGTGAGTGAAAGTGAAGTATCTCGGTCGTGTCCAACTCCTTGGGACCTATGGACTGTAGCCTACCAGGCTCCTCCATCCATCCATGGGATTTTCCAGGCAAGAGTACTGGAGTGAGGGGGACATACATCTCAGAATCAGTGAAATACCACACATTTGTAGAATGTCCATGCTTTAATTCTAGAATGGAGGAGGGAAAAGCAGCTTTGGAAGAACTTCTGAGGCACAAGAAATTCAAAGTAGAGGAACCAGCAGTGAAACATTCCCAGAGTTGTGTTGTTTAGTCACTGTATCCAACTCTTTTGTGACCCCCATCGACTGTAGCTGCTGGGCTCCTCTGTCCATGGGATTTCCCAGGCAAGAATACTGGAGTGGGCTGCCATTTCCTTCTCTAGGGCCCAGGGTTACAGGTAGCCAACTTTCATGGATTTTGAGGTTTGGGACAGTGATGTTTGAAACTCTGCTTTAACTTCTTGTTGTTGTTCTATCGTAATACTCCTATTACCCCATATATTCATTAAAAACCTGCTACAACAATACAATCTGTAAAGAAATCAGAAATGTCATTAAGAATCACCCTGGCACCTGCCAATGCAGGAGACACGGTTTGATTCCTGGGCCAGGAAGATCCCACGTGCAGCAGAGCAACTAAGCCCAACTAAGCCCATATGCCACAACCACTTCGCATGTGCTTTAGAGCCAGGAGCCACGACTACTGAAGTCAGCGCAGCCTAGAGCCTGTGCTCAACAAGAGAGGAACACAACTAAGCCGGCAACTAGAGAAAGCCCAGTGCAGCAACGAAGACTCAGCACGGCCATAAATAAATAAATACTGTGTTTTTTTTTTTAAAGAATCACCTTGGAACACACACCAAAGCAGACATGCATAAACTCTGATAAAAATAAGTGTTAACAGGTCAGTCTCAAGATAACATCGCAGCTGGCTACTGGGTATTTCCTCAGGATACACACCAATGGTGGGGCAGTTCACTCAACTTTCTTCTCTTAATTTACTAGTATCTTCTTCTTGAAACTTTATCCTCCCTTGGTTTCCATGCCACCCCTCTCCAGTTTCCCTCTCTCCCTACTAGGTCCCTATTTTCCTTCACAGGACCTTTAGTCTGCCCTTAACACGTTGACAATCCCTCTCAAAGTCTCTCCCCATTCCATCTCATTCACACAATTCACTAATCAACACTCAAGTTTTAAACTCCAAGTTCTGGACTTAAATTTTCAATCAGTAACTCATTAGGGTTTAATTTGAAGCACCAGCCATTCTCCACACACCTGCTCCTTCCAGTATTCCATATCTTGGGCAGTTTCAAACATGGACTTTTCAATCACTTAGAACTTTAAGACACATCTGGAAAGGGAGGAGGGAGTGGAGAAAACGGACGCAAAGGCGAGTCTTAAAAGTCCTGATTCTGTGTCCTTCTGCAGGTCTGGTTCAAAAGCCCTCAGTTAATCTTCTGGGTCTGCCATGAAAGGATTTACCTAGGGCAGAGACCGAGGCACACTCATCTCCTTGTCTCAAAGTACTCAAATCCCAACACCGCTGTGGAATGCTTTGAAAATCTGGTCATTACACCCAGTGCAATACAGATCATGATCTATTCGACCTAAAACAAATGCACACCAGGCAGAGGTCTGCAGGTCTCACAGGTGTTTAAGAGGGCAGTTTAGTTCCTGAAAAGGGAGCCACGATAACAGAAAAGATAAAGAATCATAAGAGAAGCCGAGATTTGGCGGGACTGAAAAGAGCTCCCCTGGTTCAGAGCCCCGTGCGTTGGAAGAAATGGAGGCTGGGGAGTCTGTGCACGAGACGGACAAGGCCCAGAAGAGATTCGCCCGCCTGCGCTCCCCTCGGTCATTGCTCCCCTGGCTGGTAGCGCGGATATAGCTTCTTCCAGGGGCTCCGAGGTGACGAGGCCCCAGGACCACACGCCAGAAATCTGCGTTCCTCCCCTCGGACCCACTAAGGACCCCCGGACTCTCCCCACTCACCTGCGCCCCCTATCAGCGGCCATCTGCTCCTTTGGCTGGAAGGCGGACTGGGAGCCCGCGCTCGGCGCCGCCATTTCCCGCTTCTCCGGGGCTGTGCGCGCACCC
>SJYX01007797.1:50290-97907 GCA_006410675.1 Oreotragus oreotragus | reverse complement strand
GACTAAGGTCCGCCTAGTCAAGGCTATGGTTTTTCCTGTGGTCATGTATGGATGTGAAAGTTGGACTGTGAAGAAAGCTGAGCGCCGAAGAATCGATGCTTTTGAACTGTGGTGTTGGAGAAGACTCTTGAGAGTCCCTTGGACTGCAAGGAGATCCAACCAGTCCATTCTGAAGGAGATCAACCCTGGGATTTCTTTGGAAGGAATGATGCTAAAGCTGAAACTCCAGTACTTTGGCCACCTCATGCGAAGAGTTGACTCATTGGAAAAGACTCTGATGCTGGGAGGGATTGAGGGCAGGAGGAGAATGGGACGACCAAGGATGAGATGGCTGGATGGCATCATGGACTCAATGGACGTGAGTCTGAGTGAACTCCGGGAGATGGTGATGGATAGGGAGGCCTGGCATGCTGCGATTCATGGGGTCGCAAAGAGTCGGACACGACTGAGCGACTGAACTGAACTGAACTGAAAGCAAAGCTATTCCTAACTGATGACATAACCATAGTATACCATTACTAATATTCCTTTAATATTTTATATTTCACACCTTAAATTTCTGGATCGAATCACTGTATAAGTATGTATGAATTGTATGGAGATGACCAGTACTTTCCTTGAAAGTAAATATCAGGTAAACAAAAATAATCAATATCTGTCTAGAAGGCAATTGATAGAAGACAAATGCCGGCCGGCGCACTAAGCACAGGCAGCTGCAACAGCCGGCCGGCGTGGCCGAGAGGAGCTACCCCTACGTCCGAGGTCAGGGGCAGCGGCCTAGAGTGCCAGGCTGTGACGGCGCAGTAACGGCCAAGAGGAGCTACCCTGCGTCTGAGGTCAGGGGTGGCCGGGAGGAGACACCCCGTGTCCGAGGTCAGGGGCGGCCTGGAGAAGCTACCTCGCGCCTGAGGCCAGGGGCAGTGACCCTGAGGAGCCACCTCGAGCCCGAGGCCAGGGGCGGTAGCTAGGAGAAGCCACCCACGCCCGAGGTCAGGGCCAACAGCCGGGAGGAGCAACCCAGGACCTGTGGCTGTGCAGACGCAGGAGGGCCTAGAGGACCTATCCCACATTGAAGGTCAGGAACGCCGGNCCTGATGGCTCAGCTGGTGAAGAATCCGCCTGCAATGTAGGAAACCCGGGTTTGATTCCTGGGTCAGGAAGATCCACTGGAGAAGGGATAGGCTACCCACTCCAGTATTCTTGGGCTTCTCTTGTGGCTCAGCTGGTAAACAATCTGCTACAGTGTGGAAGACCTGGGTTCAGTCCCTGGGTTGGGAAGATCCCCTGGAGAAGGGAAAGGCTATCCACTCCAGTATTCCGTGGACTGTATGGTCCATGGGGTCGCAAAGACTCTGACAGCACTGAGCGACTTTCACTTTCACTCCAGCGCCCCCAGCCCCACCGCGCAGGAACTGCTCCCTTTCTAGAACAGGGACCATCCCAGTTGCAATTCCCTCTGCTCCTCTAGGAGGGTGGCGCACTCCTGATATACTCAGCCCGCCAGACACAAGTGGTTCCCCGTTCTGTATACAGAAAGTCCACCCCCTCACCAGCCATTGACCAAGACGGGAAAAGAGATGTTTGGGTGAACTGGCTTTTGTTGCCTTGTACTGAAAATACAAACTGAGGTAGATGAATCTAGAGCCTGTTACACAGAGTGAAGTAAATCAGAAAGAGAAAACTACTGTATATCAATGCATGTTTGTGCATGCTAAGTAGCTTCAGTCGTGTCAGACTCTGCAACTCTATGGACTGTAGCCTGCCAGGCTCCCATCCATGGGATTCTCCAGGCAAGGATACCGCAGTGGGTTGTCATGCCGTCCTCCAGGGGAATCTTCCCGACCCAGAGATTGAACTTGCATCTCTTGTGTCTCCCTTCATTGGCAGGCAGGTTCTTTATCACTAGTGCCACCTGGGAAGCCCATACTAATGTGTGTGTGTGTGTGTATATACACACACATAATCTAGAAAATGGTACTGATGAACATATTTGTAGGGCAGGAACAGTGACAGATGTAGAGAATGAATTTGTGAGCAGCACAGCAGGGGAAGGAGAGGATGGGATGAACTGAGAAAGTAGCACTGAAGTACATGCATTATCTTGTGTAAAGTAAACGGCTAGTGGGAAGTTGCTATGTGGTGCTCTGTGACAACCTAGAGGGGTGGGATGGAGGCCCAAGACAGAAGGGATATATCTATGCTTAGGACTAATTCACGTTGTATGGCAGAAACCAACACAACATTGTTAAGCAATTATCCTCAAACTTTTTTTTTTTTTAATTATATACATACTGACCTTCTCCCCCTACCTCTTTGGAACAGTTTCTCAGAACTATCTGAAATGTTATTTCCTGGGCTATACTCCTCATTTTGTCCCAAATAAAACAACTCAAAAGAGAGTAAGAAAAAAGAAAAGACAGAGGCAATGAGATGTGAAGAGCAAAGTTCAAGACTTTGTGTCATTTACTAGGAGAGTGCTCCTGTGCAAATTATCATTTTTTTTTTTCTGACCATTAAGGTCCTCATTTCACCAATGAGGGCAATAACACCTCATTTTTGTGATCTAATAGAGCCAAAGCACCTGGAACAGAAGCATCAGAATGTCACTTAGATATTGTTGCTTTTCTTCTTTCCCTAGATTCTCTGGATCACTTCCTTATCTCACCCTCAGTCTAACACTGGATATGGGGTAGGTTGCTGAATATTGCCTGAAGACTCAAATTTTGCCACCTGGATCTCTGGGATGGGCCACCTCAAAACCGGGCAGGGCTCACCACAGCTCACTCCTCTCTGGGTCAAAGTTTGCATTTGTGATGTCCAAGTGGGGACACCTGACAGGCACTGGGAAGCGATGGTCCAAAGAATGAGTGGGTCTGGTGCCAAAAGATGATATATCCTTGGAAAGTCCTTTAGGGGGGTGTCCAGTTGTTTCCATAGAAAACATCATCATCAGAGTGATCACAGCTGACTTCATAGGCAGGGGGTGGAGTCAGAGGTTCCAATCTGGGGGCCGTCCACAAGGTCTGCAAATCAGGAACAGTGGACGCAGCCCGTGACCACCGAAGCCGCAGGCTGACTGGAGGTCGTCTAGGACTTGCTGAGGTCACAGACCCCTCTGAGCCCACTCGCCTGTCCAGTCTGGCTCTCCTGGGCTCCTCTGGATGGTTAGGCTGTCCCTCCTCAAGTCCTGGGGGGATTACAATGCTGCTGTAAGAGGGTGGCTGGTCCAACTCTTGGGGGTGCGGCTGCGGCTCCATCACTGTGGCTTCGACATAGGTTGGCACCTCAAAGGCTTCATTGTCCCTGAGTTGGGGCGAGGGGAGAAATAAGGCCATTAGTGGCTTCCTAAAAGGAGCCTTTTTTCCCTTTTCTGTCTTCTGTCAGCAAAAGACCACTCCACTCCCTGCTATCAGTGACCAGGGAAAGTATGCCTGGAGGCCAGGAGTACAAAGGAAGAATGGGTCCACCTGTACTCTTCCAGTCCTGCCCACCGCTCAACTCACCGTGCACTGCTGGAGGCCCCTGGGCTCTCGGTCTGCACTGGTCGAGACCCCCATTCCAAAAAACAGGCCAGGAGGCAGCCCAACAAAAAGAAGCCACCCAAGCTGAGAAAGAAATAAGCCACAGGGGTGATGTCCGGCCGTATCCCCAGCAAAGCCAGCCCCAGGAGGAAGGAGGTGCAGCACAGGAAGAGAAGCGGCTTCTCCAGTTTCCCCCACGGCTGGCCTGGCACCATGGCCCCTCCCCAGGCTCCTGCAAAAAGACACACAGCTGTTGTGTCCAAACTAGCAGTTGGCATCACGGCTGGGTCAGATTTCAAAGTAAGCCTGTCAGACACCTCTGTCTGTCTTTGTTCTATCTCAAATCAAAGTAAATGGCCCAAAGAAATGATCTGCAGGGTCCCCCCACCCCCAGCTCTGGACTTTTCTCTAGGATCACCTAGGAGTATGATCCCGGGGTATCGATATAATTGGAACAGCCAGGAAACCAGCCCAGGAGTTCGGACTCCCAGCTCCTGTGTAAGTGTATTTGCTGTGCCATGACCTCTAGTTCCTTCCTTTTTCTTTCTTCCCTGTGATTTCTCTTCCAGCTCCACATTTCTATGCCTTCCAGGTCCCAGTAGTGGGCAAGCCCTGCCTGGGGCCTCTCCGTGCTCGGGCATCTCAGGAATCCAGGTGATGGGCAGGCCACACCCCTTATTTTTGCTGGCTCTAAATCTCCCCCCTTCCCACCTCCCCAGTCCCAAGCCCTCAGTCTGGCCTCAGCCTTACCCTATTTGACTCCTGTCTTCCCATTTCCTCCAATCAGCCCATGCTCCAGTCAGAGGGAGAAAAGTGTACACAGACACAGGACACAACTGCTTGAGTGTCTTACAGACCAGGGTCTTGAGCGAGGGATCTCAGCCCTTTGATTCTTGACCTCTCCCCGTCCCATGTCTGTCAGGGTCCACCACCCTCTATGGGCCCTAACTCAGTAAACTCAGACTTCAAGTGTCCTGCCTGAAGTTATTACTGAAGGGGCTCTGAGGCTGGTGGGGAGAAGCCTTTTCTTTGCTCTGCAACACAGCAGCAACCCCTAGGCAGGCTGTCAGGAGTCCCCTGAACTCTGCACAGGAAGGAGTCACAGGTTCTAGAAGGGGGCCAGATGCCCTCCTTACACCCCAGCCCCAAAGGCACGACCCTCCTGCCCTCTTACCTGCGCCAGGACTTCCACACCTGTCTCAGCTCACTCGGCAGTAAGTGGGTTGGGACAGGGAGAGGAGGAGGGAGGAAGAGATGGGGCGGAGCCCACTGGTTCCACCCACTTTTGTGCCCAGATCCCTACATTCCTGCGCAGGCTTCCTCCTTCCTTTCTGCTCAAGGCTGAACTCCTACTTTTGCCCCACCTGAAATTTTTCTGGCTCTTAGTTACTCTATCCCCAACCCCCACAGAGCCCTAGAGAGAGTACTCCCCAACCTCACCCCCAGTGATCTTTGTACTTTGGATCAGAGTTAAATTCATTTTTCCTTCTCCCTTCTTCTCAGGGCACTTGGTATTCCCAGCAGTTTGCATTATATTTAGCTAATAATGTTTTGAGCCTGGGAGCAAGATGTCAAGCTGGGCCCTGTGGGGCTCCTGGGCACGGAGGTCTTTTTGTCCCCCATTTCTTAGAGTCAAAACTCCAGCCTCCATGACCTTCTCCGAGTTCCAAAGAGCAGAACAGTTGCTTATCAAGGGAAGATCAGTCAGGAAACCACCTGAGGGAAGATTAAAGGGACCAGAGAGGCTCAAGGTTAGGAGCCTCAACCACCTAAGACCCTTAATACAACCTCACCCTTTTGAAACCTTGCAGAAGAAAGAATACAAGACTTGCTGCCTAGACCCTTATTACACACACACTCTTGCCCAACTATATAACCTCTCCCTACTCACCCCGGAGTGGGGCACATTTCCTGGGACCCCACTGTTTCTTTGTGGCCAGCCATTCTTTCTTTCTCCTCCATAACTGTCTCCACATTTATGTTTGGCATTGGTGCACAGAGAGGCAAGATTTTGGCAACAAGCAGAGCAGAGACCGTGGTTTATTTAATCACCGTGTATCACATAGTGCTTTGCACACTGATGTGTCCTGCTTCCCCTACCAAAGTATCATTTCTGTAAATTCCCTGTTTTCTGCAGACCTGTAAGATGTGTTCATGTGTATGCTGCTTTGCTCAGTTAACTCTTTTTTGTTTTAAATTTTAATGCTGTAAGTTTTATTGAGGATGATGGGATGGTACTTTATGTGCTGTGTAAGTGTGTGCAGTCATGTCTGACTCTGTGGCCCCATGGACTGTAGCCCCCAGGTTCCTCCGTCCTTGGGTATTCTCCAGGCAAGAATACTGGAGTGGATTGCCACTTCCTCCCCCAGGGGATTTTCCCAACCCAGGGAGCTGACTGGTGTGTCCTTCATTGCAGGCAGATTCTTTACAGCTGAGCTGTTGAGGAAGCCCCTACTTTGTTACCAAGTCCAAGCTCACTCTGTGCATTGCGCAACAGACCAGTGAATCCGGAACACGAGATGTTGAGGTAAGGAATACGACTTTATTTGGAAAGCTGGCTTACCGAGAAAATGGCAGACTACCTTCCCTAAGTTTCAAAGGGCAGTTTCAAACAGTTTCTAATTAGGGAAGTAAAGGAATGTAGAAACAAAGGAAGAACAATCAAGAAACAATAGTTCCATGATTAAGCAGAGTCCTGGTTCCTCCTCAAGGGATATAGTAACAATATATCTGAGACTTTTTATCGGAACTAAGGTCCCCACCTAGGTGGAGGGTGGTAACTTTAGACCAGAGCCCAAGTTTGGCCACCTAATGCAAAGAGTCAACTCATTGGAAAAGACCCTGATGCTGGGAAAGATTGAGGGCAGGNCAATATATCTGAGACTTTTTATCGGAACTAAGGTCCCCACCTAGGTGGAGGGTGGTAACTTTAGACCAGAGCCCAAGTTTGGCCACCTAATGCAAAGAGTCAACTCATTGGAAAAGACCCTGATGCTGGGAAAGATTGAGGGCAGGAGGAGAAGGGGATCACAGAGGATGAGGTGGTTGGATGGCATCACTGACTGAACATGAGTCTGAGCAAGCTCCGGGAGACAGTGAAGGATAGGGAAGCCTGGCGTGCTGCTGTACATGGGGTCGCAAAGAGTTCAACAGGACTGAGTGACTGAACAACAACAAAGAATGCAGACAGAAGGTGAAGGGGGCTGAAGAGGGTGAGACAGTTAGATAAGCACCACTGACTCAGTGGACGTGAATTTAAGGGAACTCGGAGATAGTGCGGAAGACCCTGGCTTGCTGCAGTCTGAGAGGGTAACAGATAGAAAGGCCAGAGATCCCCAAGCANTGAACAACAACAAAGAATGCAGACAGAAGGTGAAGGGGGCTGAAGAGGGTGAGACAGTTAGATAAGCACCACTGACTCAGTGGACGTGAATTTAAGGGAACTCGGAGATAGTGCGGAAGACCCTGGCTTGCTGCAGTCTGAGAGGGTAACAGATAGAAAGGCCAGAGATCCCCAAGCAGCAGGAGGAAATAAACTGCAAGTGGCAGACGTTTTTTTCCTTCTCTACACAAAATTAAAAGAGACTTCTTTTAATTATGTGTTGATGACACCTGGTTCTGCCTTGAGCTAACCAATGTGTTTTTCTTATGGAAATTTTTTCTTAAGCTATGGTAATGAAATTATGTATTTGCTTTGGAATCTACCTTTCTTCAAAATGATTCCACCTAAGACTAACCTTCACTTCATGGAAAATAGATGGAGAAACAGTGGAAACAGCGTCAGACTTTATTTTCTGGGGCTCCAAAATCACTGCAGATGGTGATTGCAGCCATGAAATTAAAAGACGCTTACTCCTTGGAAGAAAAGTTATAACCAACCTAGACAGCATATTAAAAAGCAGAGACATTATTTTGCCAACAAAGGTTCGTCTAGTCAAGGCTATGGTTTTTCCAGTAGTCATGTATGGATGTGAGAGTTAGACTGTGAAGAAAGCTGAGCCCCGAAGAATTGATGCTTTTGAACTGTGATGTTGGAGAAGACTCTTGAGAATCCCTTGGACAGCAAGGAAATCCAGCCAGTCCTGAGTGCTCATTGGAAGGACTGATGTTGAAGCTGAAACTCCAATACTTTGGCCACCTGATGTGAAGAACTAACTCATTTGAAAAAACCCTGATGCTAGGAAAGATTGAAGGCGGGAGGAGAAGGGGACGACAGAGGATGAGATGGTTGGATGGCATCACTGACTCGATAGACATGAGTTTGAGTAAACTTCAGGAGTTGGTGATGGACAGGGAAGCGTGGCGTGCTTCAGTCCATGGGGTCGCCAAGAGTCGGACATGACTGAGCAGCTGAACTGAACTGAAGACTAACCTTGTTTTCCTTTCTCAAACCTTGGGCTGATAATGGCTCAACAAACCAGTATTCATGTCAATTGTTTTATGGCCAGGGATGATACACCTTGTGCCATTCTATCTCAAAAATGCATATTGTAGCAGACAGGCCTGGTGAAACTCCCTCAGCCTTGAGGTGTCTTTCTTATCTGATTAAGAGCTTGCTAACAGACATAAAATACCTTGCTAAAAACTAGCAAGGGGGCATTCTTTCTGCTCCCTTCTGATGTCTGTGTTAGAAATTTTCTCTTTCTCTCTTATACTTTAATGAAATTATGTTACACAAAAAGCTCCTGTGGTCAAGCCTGGTCTTTGGCCCTGGATCAAATCCTCTCCTCTGGAGGTCACAAATCCCGGCATAGCACACGGCTTGCAGCAGCAACCTTAAAGTCCATGGGGTTGCAAAGAGTCAAACACGACTTAGTGACTGAACAACAAAAATGAAATAAAAAGATTAGACAATTGTAATTGTAGGTTTGCAGAAGAGAAATAGCTAAAAGATTGGTAAATATCTCTAGGGTTTTTCTGGTGGCTCAGTGGTAAAGAATCTGCCTATCAATGCAGGAGATACAGGTTCTATCCCTGAAAGGAGAAGATATCCTGGAGAAGGAAGTGGCAACCCACTCCAGTATTCTTGCCTGGAAAATCCCGTGGACAGAGGAGCCTGGAATGCTACAGTCCATGGGGTGTGGCTTCACTGTGGGTCAGGCAAGTGAACCAGTGTTGGGCAACACTTCCACTGTGAGTGTCTCAAGGTGAGTGATCAGTTTCAACCATCTTTCAATCTCTTAAAATAACACAGTTCCTGACACACGGTAGGTGCTCACTGAGCACAGTTGAATGTTCTCATTAGAAGGTTACCGATCCAGCTGGCCTCACCGCAGCCTGGGTATCTGGGATCCATTCTTTTCTGTTTGGGATCTGGTGGTAAGTCTGAGTGAGGCAGGTGCTGGGAGGCACAGAGTGCCTGGAGGAGTACTTTGCTCTGGAGGCAAGGTTGGACTCTGCGCCTTCAGAGTATTGATTGTGGACCAACCAGAGGAGTAGCAGTCCTGGGGCACGGCCAGGGCTACCGCAGCAGAGGATTTGTGGAGTGTGTGGGTGGGAGGCAGGGAGAAAAGGAGAACAAGAATGAGGCTATGGATAAAGAGTGAGTGTGTCTGGGGTTGTGTGTGTATGTGTGTGTAGTGGTGGGGTGTCCATGTGGATTCTCTGTTCCTGGTTGAAAGAGAAGAGAGGGAGCTGATCGATGTAACAGGAAGGCTGTGGTAGTCTAAATGAGCTGTCTCTCTAGGAAGTGGGAATATAGGGTGGGAAGAGACCTGCTTGTTATAATTGGCTATCTGTGTCCTTAGGTTCTGCATTCACTCAGATCCATCCCAACTAGCATAGAAAATATTCAGAAAAGAAATGTAGAAGGTTCCAACAAGCGAAACTTGAATTTGTTGAGTACTGGCAACTATTTATATAGGATTTATTGGATATTATAAGTAATGTAGAGATGATTTAAAGTATATAGGAGGATTACCAAGTTATATGCACATTACTACATCATTTTATATAAGAGACTTGAGCATCCTCTAACTCAGTGTTTACAGGGTTTCTAATAAGATGTAAGCTTTCTTTTTTAATCTTTTAAAGATTTTATTCATTTATTATTTTTGGCTCTGCTGAGTCTTCATTGCTGCAGGGGCTTTTCTCTGCTTGTGGTGGGCGGGGGCTACTCTCTAGATGCAGTCCGTGGGCGTCTCATTACGGTGGCTTCTCTTGTTGCGGAGCATGGGCCCTAGGGAGTTTCAGTATTTGTGGCTCTCGGGCTCTAGAGCAAAGCTCAGTAGTTGTGGCTCAAGGGCTTAGTCGCTCTGTGCCATGTAGGATCTTCCCAGATCAGCGATCAAACCTCTGTCTCCTGCATTGGCAGGCGGATTCTTTACCACTGAGTTTCCGGGAAGGTCCCGAGTTGGGCTTTGAAAGAAGGCTGTTCCACATTCATAGCATTTGGGGGTCCTTAACCAATCCCCTACCAATACTGCTGTTGTTCAGTCACTAAGTCGGGTCTGACTCTTTGCAACCTCGTGGACTGCAGCACGCCAGGCCTCCCTGTCCTTCACCATCTCCCGGAGTTTGCTGAGAGATGACTCTATTTTGTTTCTGCCGATTTTCTTACTATTCAGCTTTTAAGGAGAATGTACAGTGGTTGGGATCAGAAGGACTTGGATCCACAGAAAATATGTTAATAGCAGGAAATTGGCCGAGTCATTGGTATGTGTGATAAGTAAGAGGACTGAGTTAAGGACTGAGTTCTGGATTGGAGGGTACGAGAAGGGTTGGCTGACGGGCAAGAGGGCCAAAGGGTGAAGGCCTGAATGTCTGCAGTGTGAAAGGTCAGGCAGTCCTGGTGAGGGTGAGGTGGGACTTCTGTGGCCTAGGGCTCTTAGTTGCTGGTGGGAACGTATGCCAGCAAGATTTGTTAGGTAAGAACTGGATCCAATTCATGGGGCTGGCCTGCTGTCTGGCTGGGCCCTACAATATGTTATCCATTCCAATCCTTTTTAATAGATTTTCTAAAAATTCCATTTGTTAAAAAATATAAAATGTCAGAGAATATTTAAAGGCTAAAGAAAAAGTATCCACAGTCTAAGTATCCTACCATGGTCACTTAAATTTCTGCACATTTCTACCAATCTGTTCACACACAAACCAGAATATACTCTAGTTGAGATCAGAGTATGTTCACCATTTTGTTATCTTAAAAAAAATTTTTTTTTAAATGTTGTAACAGAGAGTTTGTCTTTTGATAGTCTTTATTGTAATGATTTCTAATAGCTATATAATATTTTACTGAATAGATATATCATAACTTAACATACCTTTATATTATTCAATAGCATCAAGTATATTTTATTCAATTTTTCTTTTGGTCATCAAAAATAATGCTTTAAGAGACAAAAAAAGTAGATTAATGGTTGCTAGGGTCTGGAGAGAAGGAGGATTTATTTTGGGGAGTTAATGAAAATGTTTTAAAATTAGGTAGTGATGCTTGTACAACTCTGTGAATATATAAAAAAAACCCCCACTAAATTATACACTTTAAAAAGGTGACTTGCAATGGCACCCCACTCCAGTACTCTTGCCTGGAAAATCCCATGGATGGAGGAGCCTGGTGGGCTGCAGTCCATGGGGTCACAAAGACTCAGACATGACTGAGCGACTTCGCTTTCACTTTTCACTTTCATGCATTGGAGAAGGAAATGGCAACCCACTCCAGTGTTCTTGCCTGGAAAATCCCAGGGATGGGGGAGCCTGGTGGGCTGCCGTCTATGGGGTCGCACAGAGTTGGACACGACTGAAGCGACTTAGCAGCAGCAGCAGCTGCAGCAGCAGCAGTAACAGCAGGATATATCTATAAAGCTGTTAAGAAAAATAATCTATCTTCTTAGGCATAGTTTTTCTTTCTTTTTGGATTATTTCCTCCAGTTCAATTCTAAGGAACAACATTATTGAGACGAGCCAGGTGAAAGTTTTTATTGCCCTGAACGCAGGAAGCCAAACTCCTTTCCAGAGGTTTTACTTTCCTTTTTTCTTTATCAAGTTAGTTTATTACTTAATTCAATTGTCTTTCCACTTTCTACTTGCTTACTTTCCGAAAACCACCTTGCTAGAGGTTGGAGCACCCTTCTTGCTTGGCTCACTTTGTGGCCTCATTTTGGAGGGTGTGGGTGCAGGAAAGTGGGTGATCAGGGGAAGAGGGAGAAGAAGAGAAAATGCACAGACTTCCTGGGAAGGGTCATGTCTGTCTACCGCTGTGTGCTTCTGCGTCCCCAGGTTTCTGTGGTCTTGTACTTCTGAACCTGGGTCTGCTTTGTGCTTATGGCCAACCCACGTGGAGTGTTTTGTACCTACTGCTCTCTGTACTTTTGCACATATGCTCTCTTTTGTACATACAAAATTAGGTAATTTAAAATAGAATAAGGGGGAGTTACTATCATTATATCATTTTGCAGGTGAGGTGTGAGCAAGATTTGAACCCACCATCCCAGTCCAAAACCCTGGCTCTTAACTGCTGTGTCATCCAACTCTAACCACTTTTTTTTTTTTTTGGCTGCTTGATAATGATAATTTAACAAAACTCCTATGACTTTCTAAGGTCATTACCCCGGTCCTCACTGGAGGAGTAGGTAGATACTGTTTTCCCCATTGTTTGGCGTCTTGGGAAAAGACTGATTTTTTAGATAGCAAAGGCAGCAAAAGAGAATATCAGGAGATAAATAAGGTTCAGTTCAGTTCAGTCGCTCAGTTGTGTCCAACTCTTTGCAACCCCATGAACTGCAGCACGCCAGGCCTCCCTGTCCGTCACCAACTCCCGGAGTTCACTCAAACTCATGTCCATCGAGTCAGTGATGCCATCCAGCCATCTCATCCTCTGTTGTTCCCTTTTCTTCCTGCCCCCAGTCCCTCCCAGCATCAGAGTCTTTATCGAGCTATAAAGCAAGATTGGGAAATTCAGATTGTAGCCACTATCGGGATGCTCATCTTTTATGAGCTAATTAAGCCCGATTATAAAAAGTAACACTTTAACTGAAGAGCTGTTAGAAGCCTGATGTGCAGGTGACTTCTTACAAGGTGTTGATGGTAGAAACAACAAATATTGTGGAAACAAATCCGCAATGTCATTTGATCCTTAGTAACAATTGTGGGGTAGATCTGATTATCATTTTCATGTTACAGAGGAGGAAACCAGCTCAGAGAAAGTCCATGATTTCTTTAGTTAGAATCAAGCTCAGAATCTTTTTTAAAAAAGTACTTGTATTTATTTATTTACAGCTGAGCTGTGTCTTTGCTGCTGTGAGGGCTTTTCTGCAGCTGCAGTGAGCAGGGGCTCGTCTCATTACGGAGCACAGCTCTAGGGCACACGGGCTTCAGTAGTGGTGGCAGGTGGGCTCGGAAGTTTCAGCTCCTGGGCTTTAGATAGTTTTGGCACATGGGCTTAGTTGCTCTGTGGCATGTGGGATCCCCCTCAGATCAGGAATCAAACCCATGACTCCTGAGTCTCCTGCATTGGCAGATGGACTCTTTACTACTGAGCCACCACGGAAGCCCCGGTTAAATGATATAACAGGAAGTAAATCAGAAACCTTGATATTTGGGGGGGCGGAAATGCTTTCAAAGGAGCCTCAAGTATGTCAGGATAAATATTACGCTCACCAGCCAACTGTCACGTAGTGCGAAGCTCGCTGGCAGTGAACTGAGCGCATAGTGGGATTCAGTGCCGTCACATGTTCAGCACTGAGCCGCAGAAAGCGATACTGGCATTTGAGAAATTGAGTGTGGTGGTTGCTGAGTGACACAAGAAAGCACTGTGTTGATTAGAAATGTCTACAGGTAGTGGCAACAGCATCCCGCGTAACATGTCTCCGCACATGAGAAAACAGGGACTGCTGCTGCTGCTAAGTCGCCTCAGTTGTGTCCGATTGTTTGCAACCCTGTGGACCATAGCCCAACAGGCTCCTCTGTCCGTGGGATTCTGCAGGCAAGAATACTGGAGTGAGACACATTGTAGTTGATCATGTGTTTTTTTGAGATAGACAAACCAGGTTCCAAATCTCAGTTCTGCCATTTACTGTGTGATCTTGGGTAAGTACTTTACCTTTCAGGGTTTCAGTTTCTAATTTGTAAAGGTGAAAATAAGCCCAAGCTTATCATTCCTTTCCCATCCTGCTCTTCCAGCCTGGCCTTGACCCAGGGACCCACCACAGGGCCACCATCCTGTCGCAGGGCCTGGATTTCTTTCACTGTGAAGCATCTGTTTGTAACTTACATTGTACATCACCCTCTGCTAATCTCTAAAGTTATCTAAAGTAATCTCTAAAGTTATTACCCAGGAAATGTAACACTTAAAACATTTTTTATTTGTTATTTTTGGTTGCACTGGGTCTTTGTTGCTGCTCACGTGCTCTCTCCAGTTGCAGCAAACAAGGGCTGCTCTTTTTTGAGGTATATGGGCTTCTCACCACGGTGGCCTTTCTTGTGGAGCATGGGTTCTAGGGCACCCGGGCTTCAGTGATTTCAGTTCTCAGGCTCAGCAGTTGTGATTCCCAGGCTCTAGAGCGCAGGCTCAGTAGTTGTGGCACATGGGCTTCGTTGCTCCGAGGCAGGTGGGATCTTCCCAAATCAAGGATTGAACCCGTGTCCCCTGCATTGGCAGGTGGATTGTTATCCACTGTGCCACCAGAGAAGTCCTGATATATCTTATTTTTTAAATTCATTTCAAAGTAGGCTGCAGAGCCATCAGCACATTTCCACCTAGCTACTTCAACATGCATAAAAGTACCTAGAGTCAAATATTACCTCACAGTTAACCATTTTTCTAAAGTAAAATTTGCATGCAATGAATTGCACAGATTTTAAGTGGACCATTCCACAAGTCTGGCTAAAACTTACGTTGGTATAATAAGTGAAGTCGCTCAGTCGTGTCCGACTCTTTGTAACCCGTGGACTGTAGCCCACCAAGCTCCTCTGTCCATGGGATTCTCCAGGCAAGAATACTGGAATTGGTTGCCATTTCCTTCTCCAGGGGATCTTCCCGACCCAGGGATCGAACCCAGGTCTCCCACATTGCAGGCAGATGCTTTAACCTCTGCACCACCAGGGAAGCCCCATGGTATAATAACCCACCTCCAATCAAAACAAGAAACATTATTAACACCCAGAAAGTTTCATCATTCCCCTTCCTGGTCAACCCTACAAGCAAAAACACTTCACATTATTAGCCCTTGTGTGTGTGTGTGTTAGTTGCTCAGTTGTGTCCAACTCTTTGCGACCAGGGGACCGTAGCCCACCAAGATCCTCTGTCCATGGGATTCTCCTGGCAAGAACACTGGCGTAGTGCCATTCCCTCCCCCAGGGGAATCTTCCTGACCCAGGTATAGAGCCTGGGTCTCCTGCAATGCAGGCAGATTCTTTACCACCTGAGTTACTAGGGAAGCCCCTATTAGTCCTTAGAGAAATGCAAGTTAAAATCATAATGACTTACCACTACACACCAATCAGAAAAGGTAAAATAAGAAATTGTAGTAACAGCAAATGCTGGTGAAGATGTGGAGAAACTGGACTGCTCATGAATTGCTGGTGTGAAGGTAAAATGGTAAGGCCACTCTGGAAAAATATAGCAGTTTCTTTACAAAACTAAACATTCACTTACCACATCACTCAGCCATTGTACTTCTGGGCATTTACCCTGGAGAAATGGAAACTTATGTGCACATAAAAATCTGTATGTACATATTCATAGCAACTTTACTTGTAGTTGTTGTTGCTAAGTCGCTTCAGTAGTGTCCGACTCTGTGCGACCCCAGAGACGGCAGCCTACCAGGCTCCCCCGTCCCTGGGATTCTCCAGGCAAGAACACTGGAGTGGGTTGCCATTTCCTTCTCCAGTGCTTGAAAGTGAAAGGTGAAAGTGAAGTCACTGAGTCGTGTCCAACTCTCAGCGACCCCATGGACCGCAGCCTACCATAGACGGCAGCCTACCAGGCTCCCCCGTCCCTGGGATTCTCCAGGCAAGAACACTGGAGTGGGTTGCCATTTCCTTCTCCAGTGCTTGAAAGTGAAAGGTGAAAGTGAAGTCACTGAGTCGTGTCCAACTCTCAGCGACCCCATGGACCGCAGCCTACCAGGCTCCTCCGTCCATGGGATTTTTCCAGGCAAGAGTACTGGAGTGGGGTGCCATTGCCTTCTCTTGTAGTAGCCCCTGTGATATTGTGATTGATGGTGTATATATATAGGGCTTCCCAGGTGGCTCAGTGAAGAATCTGCCTACCAGTGCAGGAGACACAGGAAATGTGGGTTTGATCCTTGGGTTGTGAAAATTCCCTGGAGGAAGAAATGGTGACCTACTCCATTATTCTTGCCTGGAAAATTCCATGGACAGAGGAGCTTGGCAGGCTACAGTCTATGGGGTCTCAAAGAGTCAGATAGGACTGAGCACAGTATATATATAGATATAGATATAGATATAGATATAGATATTCAGATGACCAAAATATGTTTCTCATATATATGTGGCTTTTGTCCATAGTCCTTGGGTCACAGCTTCCAAAAGCCTTGAAACTATGTAAGCATTGCTAGTGATAAACATGTCTTTTGTGAATGAAGTGACTTGTAGAAGCACCTAAAGGTGGGGGTTTTCAACCTCAGGCTCCTCTCTCCTCCCCAGAAATCAGGGGGTAGAACTGAGAATTACAACTCACTGATGACTCGGTTGGTTCTTCTGGCAACCACACCCCCCACCTTTAGATGCTTATAAAAGTCACTTCATTCACAAAAAGACACCTTTATCATTCTCAGTGCTTAGACGAAGTAATGTCTCTGCTTAGATAGCATATTAAAAAACAGAGATAATACTTTGCTGACAAAGGTCCATATAGTCAAAGCTATGATTTTTCCAGTAGTCATATATGGATGTGAGAGTTGGACCATATAGCAGTCTGAACACTGAAGAATTGATGCTTTCAAATTGTGGTAGTATAGAAGACTTTTGAGAGTCCCTCGGACAGTAAGGAGATCAAACCCTTAGGATTACAGTGAATCCTAAAGGATATCAACCCTGAATATTCGTTGGAAGGACCGATGCTGAAGCTAAAGCTCCAATACTTTGGCCACCTGATGAGAAGATCTGATTCATTGGAAAAGATCTTGATGCTGGGAAAGACTGAGGGCAGGAGGAGAAGGGGACACCAGACACCAGAGGATGAGATGGTTGGATGGCATCACAGACTCAATGGACATGAGTTTGAGCAATCTCCAGGAGCTGGTGAAGGACTGGGAAGCCTGGCGTGCTGCAGTTCATGGGATCACAAAGAGTCGGACACGATTGAGTACCTGAACAACAGAGATTTGGTCGATCATGACTATGTAATGAAGTCTCCATAAAAACCCCGTTTTCCGAGAGCTTCTACATTGGACTTCCCTGATAGCTCAGTTGTAAAGAATCTGCCTCCAATGCAGGAGACCCCGGTTCAGTTCCTGGGTCAGGAAGATCCACTGGAGAATGGATAGGCTACCCACTCCAGTTTTCTTGGGCTTCCCTTATGGCTCAGCTGGTAAAGAATCTGCCTGCAATGTGGGAGACCTAGGTTTAATCCTTGGGTTGGGAAGATCCCCTGGAGAAGGGAAAGGCTACCCCCTCCAGTATTCTGGCCTGGAGAATTCATGAACTTTATAGTTCATGGGGTTGCAAAGAGTTGGACACAACTGAGGGACTTTCACTTCATTCTACATCGGGAAGCTGGAAGGCTTCCACCGGCCTCTGGACTGGTTCCCAAGCTCTGTGAGGACAAAAGCTTGTTCAGGACCTTGTCCTATGTATCTCTTCATCTGGCTTTTGAATCATATCCTTTAATATACTTTTATAATAAATTGGCGACCTAGTAAGTAAACAGGTTTTATTGAGTTCTGTGAGCTGTTCTAGCAAATTAATCAAACCCAAAGAGGGGGTCATGGGTTATATAACCAGTCTGTCAGAAGAACCAGTGACAACCTGGACTTCCAGCTAGCATCTGAAGTGGAGGGTGGTCTTACATATGGAATGTGATGCTATTTCTGGGTAGTGTTAGAATTGAGTTGAATTCTTGGACACCTTGCTGGCATCTGAAAATTGCCGGTTAGTGTAGGAAGCTTACACACACACACACACACACACACACACACACATTGGAATTTGGTCCAGAAACTGATTTTTAGCCCCAAAATAGAAAAAACCAAAATGTCCTTCAATGGGTTAAACAAGCTGGCACATCCATACCAAGGAAGATGATGACTTGGCAGTAAAAAGAGCAAACTACAAACTACAGATACGTGCAGCACCGTGGGTGGATCTCAGGGAGTTAGGCTAAATGAAAACAAGTCATTCTGATTCCATTCCTCCAGCCCTTGTAAAATAAGAACTGTATGAGCAGATGAGTGGTTGCCAGGAGTTAGGGACATGGGGAGAAAAAGAGAGAGGTAGCTGTAGCTACGAAAAGCGCATTGAGGGATCCTTAAGTTTGGAGGCATTTAGTATCTAGACTAGACTGGTTGTGGTCACATGCATCTGCATGCGTGCTAAGTCACTTCAGTCGTATCTGACTCTGTGCGACCACATGGACTGTAGCCCACCAGGCTGCTCTGTCCATAGGATTCTCCAGGCAAGAATACTGGAGAGAGTTGCCATGTTCTTCTCCAGCACATGCGCCTACAGGTTATAAAATTATATGGAACTAAACACAGACACAGAAACGAGTGCATGCAGAACTGGTGGAATCTGAATGAGGTTGATGGACGGTAACAGTGCTAGTTTTCTGGTTGTATTATTGTACTGGATATGCCAGATGTTGTCATTGGGGATACTGGATGAAGGGTATATGGAATCTCCGTATTATGCCTGACATGTGTTAAAAGACATGGGCATTAAAAAAAAAAAACACTTTATTTTGTATTGGAGTATAGTTGATTAACAAACAATATTGTGATAGCATCAGCTGAACAGGGAAGGGACTCGGCCATATCTGTACCTGTATCCATTCTCCCCCAAACTCCCTCACTAGACATAGGCGCTTCTGGAAGCATATACAGAAAAGTGGAAAGTAGGAAAGGGATGACTTCACTTTTCACAGTCAATAGTTTTCTGGGTGTTTTTGTTTTACCACATGCATGCCATACTTTGTTGTTTTTAACTACCACTTTTATTTTGGCTCTATAAACAAAGTATCCCTTTTAAGAACTTTACCTAAAAACATTGCATTTTGGAAACATCACACTATTTAGTAAGCTTGGAATTTGAATTACAGCACAAGGAAGTGGTTCAGTATTTAATTCTGAGCAATGACCTAATTGCAAATTTTGTATGTCAACCGTTGATCAGAAGATGTGGAAAGGAAGAAACTAGGTATGAAAGTGCTTCAGTTAGAAGTGTTCCTTTATTGGGAAAAATTTGGTGCATTTGGAGGCTTTTCCTTTTCTCCCTGTGATAGTTATTTCACTTGTTAACTGTGCTAACAGATTGCCATGAGTTGACTCATTTGAAAAGACCCTGATGCTGGGAGGGATTGGGGGCAAAAGGAGAAGGGGACGACAGAGGATGAGATGGTTGGATGGCATCACCGACTCAATGCGCATGAGTTTGAGTGAATTCCTGGAGTTAGTAATGGACAGGGAGGCCTGGTGTGCTGCGATTCATGGGGTCGCAAAGAGTCGGATAGGACTGAGCAACTGAACTGAACTGAACAGATTGCCAACTCAATGGACATGAGTTTGAGGAAACTCTGAGTGACAGTGAAGGGCAGGGAAGCCTGACGTGCTGTAGTCCACTGGGTGGCAAAGAGTCAGACACAATTTAGAGACTGAACAACAACAGATGCCAGAGAGCTGATAAGACATAATTTCTGGGTGTGCCTGTGAGAGTGTTTCCAGAAGAGATTAGCTCGATCAGTGTTGGCTCACATGATTATGGGAGCTGAGAAGTCCCATAGTCTGCCATCTGCAAACTGGAGGCCCAGGAAAGGTGGTGGGGTCAGTTCCAGTCTAAGTTCAAAGGCCTGAGAGTCCAAGTTCAATATCCTGTTGATCCTGTTTTTAATTCTTTGACAACCCTCACTAATACAATCAATTTTTGTTCTATTTGCCATAAATTCAGACATTGTAATCTAGATCACATGTGAAAGGATTAGTCTAGAAATTGTCTCATTCCTTCAGAGAAGACTAAATTCTGCTACTAGATTAGAAAAATAGGATTCTAGAGCCTTTGAAGGAGGAGTGGCCAGGGCTGCAATATCTGCCTCTAAAATAAGAGATTATCCTACATCAGTTCAGTTCAGTTGCTCAGTCGTGTCCGACTCTTTGTGACCCCATGAATTGCAGCACACCAGGCCTCCCTGTCCATCACCATCTCCCGGAGTTCACTCAGACTCACGTCCATCGAGTCCATGATGCCATCCAGCCATCTCATCCTTGGTCGTCCCCTTCTCCTCCTGCCCCCAATCCCTCCCAGCATCAGAGTGTTTTCCAATGAGTCAACTCTTCACATGAGGTGGCCAAAGTACTGGAGTTTCAGCTTTAGCATCATTCCTTCCAAAGAAATCCCAAGGTTGATCTCCTTCAGAATGGACTGGTTGGATCTCCTTGCAGTCCAAGGGACTCTCAAGAATCTTCTCCAACACCACAGTTCAAAAGCATCGATTCTTCGGCGCTCAGCTTTCTTCACAGTCCAACTTTCACATCCATACATGACCACAGGAAAAACCAGAGCCTTGACTAGGCGGACTTTAGTCGGCAAAGTAATGTCTCTGCTTTTGAATATACTATCCAGGTTGGTCATAACTTTTCTTCCAAGGAGTAAGCGTCTTCTAATTTCATGGCTGCAGTCACCATCTGCAGTGATTTTGGAGCCCAAAAAAATAAAGTCTGACACTGTTTCCACTGTTTCTCCATCTATTTCCCATAAAGTGATGGAACCAGCTGCCATGATCTTCGTTTTCTGAATGTTGAACTTTAAGCCAACTTTTTTGCTCTCCTTCACTTTCATCAAGAGGCTTTTTAGCTCCTCCTCACTCTCTGCCACAAGGGTGTTGTCATCAGCATATCTGAGGTTATTGATATTTCTCCCGGCAATCTTGATTCCAGCTTGTGTTTCTTCCAGTCCAGCGTTTCTCATGATGTACTCTGCATATAAGTTAAATAAGCAGGGAGACAATATACAGCCTTGACGTACTCCTTTTCCTATTTGGAACCAGTCTGTTGTTCCATGTCCAGTTCTAACTGTTGCTTCCTGACCTGCATACAGATTTCTCAAGAGGCAGGTTAGGTGGTCTGGTATTCCCATCTCTTTCAGAATTTTCCACAGTTTATTGTGATCCACACAGTCAAAGGCTTTGGCATAGTCAATAAAGCAGAAATAGATGTTTTTCTGGAACTCTCTTGCTTTTTCCATGATCCAGCGGATGTTGGCAATTTGATCTCTGGTTCCTCTGCCTGTTCTAAAACCAGCTTGAACATCAGGGAGTTCACGGTTCACATATTGCTGAAGCCTGGCTTGGAGAATTTTGAGCATTACTTTACTAGCGTGTGAGATGAGTGCAATTGTGCGGTAGTTTGAGCATTCTTTGGCATTGCCTTTCTTTGGAATTGGAATGAAAACTGACCTTTTCCAGTCCTGTGGCCACTGCTGAGTTTTCCAAATTTGCTGGCATATTGAGTGCAGCACTTTCACAGCATCATCTTCCAGGATTTGAAACAGCTCAACGGGAATTCCATCACCTCCACTAGCTTTGTTCTTAGTGATGCTTTCTAAGGCCCACTTGACTTCACATTCCAAGATGTCTGGCTCTAGATTAGTGATCACATCCTCATGATTATCTGGGTCGTGAAGATCTTTTCTGTACAGTTCTTCTGTGTATTCTTGCCACCTCTTCTTAATATCTTCTGCTTCTGTTAGGTCCATACCATTTCTATCCTTTATCGAGCCCATCTTTGCATGAAATGTTCCCTTGGTATCTCCAATTCTCTTGAAGAGATCTCTAGTCTTTCCCATTCTGTTGTTTTCCTCTATCTCTTTGCATTGATTGCTGAAGAAGGCTTTCTTATCTCTTCTTGCTATTCTTTGGAACTCTGCATTCAGATGCTTATATCTTTTCTTTTCTCCTTTGCTTTTCGCCTCTCTTCTTTTCAGTGCTATTTGTAAGGCTTCTCCAGACAGCCATTTTGCTTTTTTGCATTTCTTTTCCATGGGGATGGTCTTGATCCCTGTCTCCTGTACAATGTCACGAACCTCATTCCATAGTTCATCAGGAACTCTGTCTATCAGATCTAGGCCCTTAAATCTATTTCTCACTTCCACTGTATAATCATAAGGGATTTGATTTAGGTCATACCTGAATGGTCTAGCGGTTTTCCCTACTTTCTTCAATTTAAGTCTGAATTTGGAAATAAGGAGTTCATGATCTGAGCCACAGTCAGCTCCTGGTCTTGTTTTTGTTGACTGTATAGAGCTTCTCCATCTTTGGCTGCAAAGAATATAATCAATCTGATTTCGGTGTTGACCATCTGGTGATGTCCATGTGTAGAGTCTTCTCTTGTGTTGCTGGAAGAGGGTGTTTGCTATGACCAGTGCATTTTCTTGGCAAAACTCTATTAGTCTTTGCCCTGCTTCATTCCGCATTCCAAGGCCAAATTTGCCTGTTACTCCAGGTGTTTCTTGACTTCCTACTTTAGCATTCCAGTCCCCTAGAATGAAAAGGACATCTTTTTTGGGTGTTAGTTCTACAAGGTCTTGTAGGTCTTCATAAAACCGTTCAACTTCAGCTTCTTCAGCATTACTGGTTGGGGCATAGACTTGGATAACTGTGATATTGAATGGTTTGCCTTGGAAACGAACAGAGATCATTCTGTCGTTTTTGAGATTGCATCCAAGTACATAAGATTTAGGATTAAGTTAAGCAATTGATGCTTCCCAGGTGGCTCACTGGGAAAGAATCTGCCTGCAATACAGAAGATACAAGAGATGTGGGTTTGATCCTTGGGTCAGGAAGATCCCCTGGAGGAGGATATGGCAATCTACTCCAGTATTTTTACCAAAGTAGTCAAAGGACATAATCCCATGGACAGAGGAGCCTGGTGGGCTATAGTCCATGGGGTCTCAGAGTCGGACTCAACTGTGCATTCAGCGTTAAGCAACTGATACAAATTTAGAAAACAATGAGAAGGGTACCCAATTGTATACAAATGTGAATCTATAAATTCTTGAAGTTTTTTTTTTTTTACTGGAATAAACAATCTTTTAAAAAAGTACAAACAAGGGGGCTTCCCTGGTGGTTTCAGTTCAGTTCAGTTCAGTCACTCAGTCCTGTCTGACTCTTTCTGAACGTGAATTGCAGCATGCCAGGCCTCCCTGTCTATCACCAACTCCCAGGGCTTACTCAAACTCAACGTCCATTGAGTTGGTGATGCCATCCAACCATTTCATCCTCTGTTGTCCCCTTCTCCTCCTGCCTTCAATCTTCCCCAGCATCAGGGTCTTTTCAGATGAGTTAGTTCTCCGCATGAGATGGCCAAAGTATTGGAGTTTCAGCTTGAACATTAGTCCTTCCAATGAACACTCAGGACTGATCTCCCTTAGGATGGACTGGTTGGATCTCCTTGCAGTCCAAGGGACTCTCAAGAGTCTTCTCCAACACCACAGTTCAAAAGCATCCATTCTTCAGCACTCAGCTTTCTTTATAGACCAACTCTCACATCCATACATGACCACTGGAAAAACCATAGCCTTGACTAGATGGACCTTTGTTGGCAAAGAAATGTCTCTGCTTTTTAATACACTATCTAGGTTGGTCATAACTTTTCTTCCAAGGAGTATGCGTCTTAATTTAATGTCTGCTGTCACCATCCCTGGTGGTTTGTTTAGTGGTTAGGAATCCACCTGCCAATGCAGGGGACATGAGTTCAATCCCTGGCNGCAAAGAAATGTCTCTGCTTTTTAATACACTATCTAGGTTGGTCATAACTTTTCTTCCAAGGAGTATGCGTCTTAATTTAATGTCTGCTGTCACCATCCCTGGTGGTTTGTTTAGTGGTTAGGAATCCACCTGCCAATGCAGGGGACATGAGTTCAATCCCTGGCCAGGGAAGATCACAAATGCTGTGGAGCAACTAAGCCTGTGTGCCCCATCTGCTAGCCAGAGCTCTAGAGCCTGTGAGCCCCAGCTGCTGAATCCCACGCATCTAGAGCCCATACTCTGCAATAAGAGAAGCCGTGGCAATGAGAATCCTGCACATCCCTACAAAGAGTGGCCCCTATTGCAGCAACAAAGGCCCAGCTCAGGCAGAAATAAATAATCTTCTAAAAATGTATGCAAATAAAATGGAAACATTTTGATATATTTTATTCCAGATTAATACTTCAGATTTATTCCAGATTAATGTCCTCTGTAATATATCTTTATGCAAGACATAATTGAGACCATACTATGCAGTTTGATCATTTTTTCCAATCAATATTCTATCCTAAGAATTTCCAAAGTTCCTATAAGTTGCTAAAAATTCTTCACAAATACAATTTTTGATGGCTATGAAACATTACATCCTGGATGTACCATAATTTATTCAAAACTCCTCCTGGTGGACATTTATTTGATACAACAAGCAGTGGTGAGACAAGCATCTTTATTCACAAAGCTTTGTCTCTACTCGCCCTCAACATGTATGAGAACTTCAATATAGTTGATTATATTTAACTTCAATATATGTTAAGTTCCATTTAAAAAAACTTTAAGTGTTACTCTTTGGCCATGCCATTCGGCATGTTGCATTTTAGTTTCCCAACCAGGGATTGAACCTGCGCCCCCTGCATTGGAAGTTCAGAGTCTTAACCACTGGACTTCCAGGGAAGCCCCTGTTTTTTGCTTTAATTTGCTCTTATGGTTCTCATATTTTTATTTTTTGCATTAGCTGCACATTGTCACAGGTCTCCTTTGGAGAAACAAAATGCTTATTTGGGGCTATACTTGTGACATTACATTCCAGGTATGCATGGTCAGGATGAGTTGAAATCTTGGAGTGTGCTTGAATAATGGAAAAAAGGGGGAGAGGAGGAAGACTGAAAGTGATGGGAGAAAAGAGGGAAACATGGGATGGGAGATGAGAAAGCCAGAAATACGAGATGAGAGGATAGCAAAGGGAAGAGGCGTGTAAACTCCGAAAGCCCTCTGAGCCATCAGAGTCACCACACAGGCATCCAAGTGTGGTTTCAGCATCTGAACAGAGTCTTCTCAAAGAAGTCCAGACCCTACTGAAACAAGGCATTCTGACGATCGCACAGTGTGCATAGAAAGAGTAGGAGCTCTCAGTGATTAACTGGGGGGAGTGGGAAAGCTATAGGTTTGTTGAGGAGGGAACAGGGGTCATAGTGGGCCAGGGAGAGGCCTGGCCTTTACTTGGGATCTGCTTTGTGGGCGAGGGGAAGGCACCCCGAGGGGATGAGCAATGTCTTCAGGCCCTGGCAGCTCTGGCCAGTCTCCCAGCACGGCCTCTCCCAGCCCCTGCTGGTCAAGAGTAGCCGGACCCCATTTAAACATCTGGATGCAAGCTCAGCCATGCTGGGGTTCTCGCTAGCCTCCACTTCCCCTGGGCTTCCGGCCCCAGCCTGTGTCTTAGGCACCATGGCTGGTCAGAAGACAGTGCCCAACTGGTTAGTTGCAGAATCCATCTGGCTTAGCTTTCTGTCTCTGACAGACTTAAGAAGCTTCTGTAGAAGAGAAAGAGGGACTATTTCCTGCTCCCTTCACATAAGCTGCCCCAAAGTGGGGCAAAGGGCTGAGGGCACACAAAGAACTGTTCTTCTCAAACACCTAGAGTGGCCAGGATGTGGCTGTAGGAACAAGAACAGATAAACACCAGAGAGGACGCAGACCGAGAAATATGATGCCTCATGGCATTAGGTTTATTCTATGGAAAGCAGAGTTGGAGGTTCTCAGAGGCACTTGGTGAGACTAACGGCAGATGGTGTATTGTCCTGCGCGCCCCCCCGCCCCCCAGCACAACCCAGGGCCAGACAAGAACCTCTATCAGATAGGAAACCAGAGTCCCAGGGCCCCACAGTGGAGGAGGGGTAAGCAGATGGTTTGCTTTTTAATACCAGTCGTCTTGCTTCCTCTGGGCTTTGGGGTTAAAGTCTGGGGTTTACAGCTGGAGGCACAGGGCCCATCCACTTTTCTCCTGAATAGAAAATATCAAGAGTCAGAGGCCCCACAAGCCCTCAGGGATTCTTTCCAGGAAGAGCTCCTGGGTGCTGGGTAGGAAGGCTTCCTTCTCTCCTGCAGAAGAAGGTAGCCCCTCCCCAGTCTACCTCAAGCACACCTACCTCTGTATGAGGTTCCATTATTGGAAGTGCCTAGAACATTTTTTTTTAAAAATTCTTGAATCCATCCTTCTGGGCAACTGATATAATGCAGGAGTCGGTTCAAGGGCAGTCAGTATGAACGTGTAACTTACCCAGTAGGTGCGCCAGCAACTCCATCCGGTCGGAGCCAAAGAGCATGTGGGTTTCATCATGCAGGTGGGCCACAGTGATGGGCAGCCCAAAAGCCTGGAGAAGTAACAGGGCAGGAGGGCGAAGGAGCAGATGGTTACAGGGCTGTGGTTGAAGGCTGCAAGTCAACACTGGTCTGAGGTCATAGACACAAAGTAGCTAGAGGTATTTGATGAGAAGTTCCAGGGTTCTAAGGAGAGTTTTCTGTCTCCTCTCTCACCATCTAGCTCTCTCCCTCCTTTCCTTGGGCCCAGGGGAAGGAAGGAAGAAGAGGGTGATCTTGGAGATCTCGGAGGACTCACAGCTGGGGAGTAACTTTTGCTCAGGAGCTTGGGGACAGCAAGGGGTGGGGACAGAACTGCTCACCCCATATTTGCAGGCTGCCTCAGTGGTCTCCTTGAGCTGGCTCTTCACTTGTGGTGCTGAGGCCCTTTCTAGAAGCTCCTGGGCTTGTTCCATGGACATGCCGGCCTTCTCTGCAGCCTGAAGGGATGTGGTAGGGAAACCAAGTGTGTCTGCATTAGTGCAGGTGGGAATCGCAGGAGAAAACAACGGTCATTTTATTTTCTGCCCCCACATTATCCACAGCACTTTTACCTACCCACGAGTGGAGGTCTATCTTTGCCTGGGGCTATGTTTTTTGCCTTCAGAATCATGAGATTGGTAGAAAGAGTGGGTGGCAAAGAGACATAATTGTAGAAATTTAACGCCAAAGGGCATCTTGAGAGGCCAGCTTCCCAGCCACTTCATTAACAGGTCACAAAAGACTTCCCTGGTGGGCCAGTGGTTGAAGACTCTGCTCCCAGAGCAGGGGGCCTGGGTTCAATCTCTGGTCAGGGAACCAGAACCTATATGCTGCAACTAAGAGTTCATATGTCACAACTAAGACCTGGTGCAGCCAAATAAAGAAACGTAAAAAAGCCAAAACAAAACAGACAAGGAGCCTCCCGTCCAGAAACGGAACATATTTTGGTCAGTGTTGAAGAGCTTGTTAGTAGCAGAACCAATGCTAGAATCCAAGTCCCTTGACATTAAGCTGGGGGCTCGTGCCTTCCTACTTCTCAGAATTCCTGAATCCAAGGGCTGGGCTCTAATTCCCATGGAATTTCCTGGACAGGGCACATGGCTGCAGCCACCAGTGTCTGGCTTCAAGAGAATGTTAAAGGTGTCACTTTGGGGTTTGTTGGGATCAGTGATTCTTAACTTTGGCCACACATATTAGAATATCCTGGGGGAGCTTTTTTGAAAATCTCAGTTTGGATGTCATCCTCGAGAACAAATTACATGGGAATTTCTGGGTGGTGGTGTCCAGGTGCTGCAAGTGATTTTAATACACAGCTGGGGTTGACAAGTATTGCAACCTGACCCCCTTGACCTGGAGTGGGAAATATGAAGTCAGGCATGACTTCTTGTCTTTGACCCGGTTACATCAGAGAAGTGTATTTTGGCCAAGTGCTCAACAACAGGGAACTGGTTCAGTAAACAGAAGTACACCCACTGAATGGAATGTCATGTGGAACCTAACAATTATTCTCTCCAACAGTTTTAAATGACATGGGAAATGATTATTAAATATTAAGTGAAAAAGCAAGCCAGTGCATAGACTTTGCAGGAATGAAAACACAGGAGGATATATTGGGCATGCTTTACACATTTAACTTTTTTTGTGACTTGTCATTTTATATATTACATTTGAATATGCCTCAGCTATCTTTTGTAAACTTAAAGTGAAAGTGAAAGTGACTCAGTTGTGTCCGACACTTTGGGACCCCATGGACTGTACAGTCCATGGAATTCTCCAGGCCAGAATACTGGAGTGGGTAGGCTTTCCCTTCTCCAGGGGATCTTCCCAACCCAGGGATCGAACCCAGGTCTCCTGCATTGCAGGCAGTTTCTTTACCAGCTGAGCCACAAGGGAAACCCTTATGGGGTAAGGGGGGAAGAAACTTAAGGGGAAAAAATGTGGTGTTGAATTTCCTGATTTAATCCTGAAGAAAAACTTTTTTACATCTAAATATGGCTGGCACACATTTTGACACTTGGAGCTATTTCCACTTTTCTCACTCGGACTTTCTGAATACTTCTGGCTTGAGTCAGCGATCTCTCTGTCTTTCCAAAGCCTGTTTTTTATGTCTCTTAGATGTGACGGTGAGGTTTGTGTTGCAGTTTTTAGGGCCATGGCTTGCCACTACTTCAGGTCTCCACATCTGCAGGTACCACATGTACCACCTCTCTCCTACTGACTTCTTTCATCAAATATGTTTCCTTTTTCACCCATGATACATTCTTTCGAGAGTCTTCTTAGTTCCCACCATTTAGTAACTTGGCCTCTCAAACATCCTTTCTCCCCCGGTAACTATGACCTCTTCCACCCAATAATAAACAATGTCCTCTCTGCCCCCAGAGGCCAGCTGTCCTCAGATCACCCGGGAGAGGAGCGGGAACACTCACGGCCAGGATGCTCGGGGGCTCTGTGATGTCTTCATCCTGGGAAAAGGACAGTCAGTACGAGGGGGTGGCGTGGTGAGGAGTGAGATGGAGGCCAGTGAACCAGGTCAGTGAACAAGGAGGACGGCAGGACCTGGACTCTAGGCCTAGGGGAGGGTCACCAAGTCATCCTGGGTCTCCCCGAAAGTGGGTGCCCAGAGCCCAACCCTCACCCGTGACCAGACGCGCATCCACAGTTCTCTGGACACTTTCTCCAGCATCTCCGGGTGCTCCATCTTCACGGCAGTGAGGAAGCGCATGGCTGTCAAACTTCCTGTGGGGCAGAGGTACTCGGAGAGGGGCCTCCTCTAGCTTGTTTCCCATGAAGACCAGGTTTTTCCTCCTTCTCATCTCCCCCCAGCCTCCCACCCGCCAGTGCTCCATCACCCTCAGCCTCCCATTTGCGTTTCTGATCACTGATCCATCCTGCTCTCCCTCCCCTTCTGTCTCCACAGCCTTCTTCATGATCAGCTCTGATGCTGAACTTTCCCAAAGTTTCTTTCACTTAATAGAATCAACGGAACCCCTCCTTTCTGGCCCTGCAATCTCCAAATCCACTGCTGAAACCTTATTTTCCATCCATATCCCACTCTCTTCACCTTTCTTAAGGATCACAGAGAAGAAATCCTTGGGGAAGTGGATGGGAACCTGGAGATGCTGGCTCAGGAGTCTAACGTCACTTCTCATGTATACGGCTTTGCGGGGAAGCATAGCTGGCGGCTGGTTTCCTGCAAGGGGAAAGTTGGGCTTGCTGATGAGAGATCACCTGAGGGTCCCAGACTGGGGATGCACCTACCTGGGTTTCAGGCAGCGGGCATATTACTAGCTGCTGCCACCAATAGGGAGACCCAGTGGAAGGACCGCTCCCCTGGACGTTTGAAATTAGTCTTCCCTCAAATCCCCGCCAAAAACGCCGCTGCCTTTGTACCGCTGTCTCTCATGATCCCTCCAATTAACGTCGGCTGCAGCTGCAGGCTGACGTTCCAGATATTCTTATATCGGCACAGGACCTGCAGGGAGGGGCGGAGACGGAGAGTGAAAAGGGCTGAGGGAGAGAAGAGTGTTTCATGGCACTGATCAGCCAGTCTGTAGGCGCGGAGAAAGGATTAGGAGGACACTCTAAATTTGATTTGAAAGGGCAAAACTCTGTCAATTCCTAGTTATCGATTCCAGGATCTCTGCTCCTGTGGACAGTTTTATTTGTTCTGCACCCACCCCACAAAACTGACATCGGAGGGCTTATATTCTGGATTCTTGGAGTTGCTCATCTCCAAGCCAGTATGGGAAACCCCAGCCTTAAGACATAAAGGTTCCCCCTGGAGCCAGGGATCATATCCTGTTTATCAACAAAGTGACCTTCAGTCCTGGCTCTCTACATGCTTGCCCTAAACCGCGTAGGGCACTGCCAGGAAATTCACGAGACCTAGGTACCCGCGCTATTTGCTGACCCCTCCCTCTGCCTCTGTCTCCCCAAGCCCCGGGCGAAGCTGCTTCCCCGGCGTCACCTCGAAGGCCAGCCAGGAGTAGGGGGACAGGACATCGTAGAACAGCTCGAGTGTTCGGGGCACGGACCCCATGCTGCAGACTCGCGATCGCGAAGCGAACTTGGCCCCAGGAAACCAGCGGCGCTTGCGTCCTTCCTGCAGAGCAGGGCGGCCCCGCCCCCGCTCCCCGCCTCACCCAAGGACCGCCCCCGACCCGCCCGGGCCGCGGCTCCTCCCGGGGGAACCCGCCCCCGGGACAGAGTCCGGTGGGCGGTTCGTGTGTGTGTAGGGGTGGGGGTTGGGGGGTGCTGGGGCGGAGGGGGGTTCCCAGAGGGCACCTGTTGGGGGCGAGGGTGAGGGGGTCCCCTGGGGAGCTCGCAGGTGTGCTCACCCGCTCTGCCTGGGAGGATGGGGGGCGTGGCCACCCTGCCCTGGGGAGGAGTGCGGGGCAAAGGGGCGAGGTTTGAGATGCTCGCCTCTACACTTAGCTGTGCACCTCTGGCAAGCCTGTCGACCTCTCTGAACCAGAGAAGGCTTGTTACTGACCGGAGTTCTTGGCCTCCTTCGAACTTCTGCGTGGGATCGTGCTCGGTCGTGTCCGATTCTTTGTGACTCCATGGACTGTAGCCTATCAGGCTTCAATGTCCGTGGGATTTCGCAGGCAAGAATACTGGAGTGGGTTGCCATTTCCTACTCCAGAGGATCTTCCGGGCCCAGGGATGGAGCCGCCTCTTTGGTCTCCTGCAGTGGCAAGCGGGTTCTTGACCACTGGTGCTTTTTATGCAATAGAAATGGATCAGAGGCCTGATAAATTCAGGGAAGGCCTCACTGGGTCTCCTGCTGGCGGGGTGGGGGGAGGGGGTGTTCCAGAACAAACCGTAGGTTCCCTTGCTTACTCCCTAAGTGTGCCCCCCCCCGCCCCCACACACACCAAGCTGGCTCCTAATGTGGGGTGAAGTAGGGATGTATCCAGGGATCAGGGCGGAGGGGTAGCTTAGGTGGTTTGTCCACCCTTCAGGTGGTGTTGTATGCAGGAGGCATGCTTAGTACCCAGCTCTTGGTTCCAAACCCCAGCTGTTGCTCCAGGCCCTTTAGAAGTGCCCGTTGGGTTTTTTGGTCTCTTTGTATCTTTTGTCCAGAATTTGTCCTGTGCATACATGCAGTTATGTTCAGTCCCATATAGTTTCTTTGTTTGGAGAAGGAAATGGCAACCCTCTCCAGTCCTCTTGCCTAGAGAATCCTGTGGACAGAGGAGCCTGGTTCTTTGTATTTTGTTGCTCCAGGAGAGGTGTGTCTAAGTGCAAGCACTGCAGCACTTAAGTAAACGATTCCAGGTCCCAGCCTGTCTCATCCTCATCTCTGGTAAAAAGGGAACACTTAATACAATTACGTTAAAAAAAAAAAAATCTGGCAAAATCCAGCCAGTCAAAAAAATGACTGGGAAAAATATTTGGGTTCGTTTTCACAGTCAAAAAGCTAGTTATCCTAGTGTAGAAAGAGTTGAAAAAAAATCAACAAAGTAAAAAAACAGAAGTTCATGGGAAAGCAGGCAAATCATATGAACAGAGCTTTCACAGAAATGGACAGATAGATGGCTCTCAAACACAAGCCTGCTTGTCTCCATGAAAATTGCAAGTTAAAAGTACACTATGCTATGTTTTCATCTATCAAGTTGGCAGAGATCAAAAAGGTTTATGACTCAGGGTGTTGGCAGGGATCTGTGGAAAACCATTGTCTTATGTAAGCGGTGGGAGTGTAAGTCAGTTCAGCAGTACCTTTCTGTTTTAAACACGCACACACCCTTTGACCTAGTAATTCCCCTTTTAAGAATTTATACTATAAACATGTTTACTTACATGCAGTGTGATGAGCTGTGAGGTTATTTATTACAGCATTGTTTATAGTAACAAAACATTGGAAAACTACCTGAATGTTTATCCATATGGGGCTAGTTCATTAAACCAATATTTATAATATTTTCAACTGTAAAAGAATTTGGAAATTCTTTATGTGTTAATATTGGAAGATATACTATATGTTAAAAAGAGAAAAGGTGTAAAACAGAGCAAATAATTTTTTATCTTTTTTTAAAGGGTTTAAATAATCTCTAGGTCTGTGAATATATCATACACACATATATGTTCATTGATACTGACAGAAAACCCCCCGATCAAACCAGTTGCTTTTGAGGAGGGAAGCTAGGTCCCTGGGAGCAGGGCAAGGGGAGAGTTTTTGTTGTATCTAATGTAGTTTTTGTTATAGCTAATGTTTAACACTTTTTGATTTTTGACCCATGTGAGTATATTATCTACCCACAAAGAAAGACAATCAGGAAAGAAGAACAGAGAGATGGAGTCAGGAAGAAAAATTAAAAAAGGAAGGAATTTGCCTTTAGGAACTTGTACTGGCAGAATAGGGGAGATTTATTTATAAGATTTTTGGCCATTTGTATATTTTATTCTGATTTAAGGAAAATGTCAATTATAAAGGCCATTGTATTTGCCAAGACACAACAGAGTATTTACATCACTGGTTCTCAGTGCCTGACATTTTCCTAAGGATTTGCCAAGGGTGATGTGAAATTCTGTGTGCTAGCTTCCGCACCTGGGAAGGCAATGGCACCCCACCCCAGTCCTCTTGCCTGGAAAATCCAATGGACGGAGTAGCCTGGTGGGCTGCAGTCCATGGAGTCGCTAACAGTCGGACAGACTGAGCGACTTCACTTTCACTTTTCTCTTTCATGCATTGGAGAAGGAAATGGCAACCCACTCCAGTATTCTTGCCTGGAGAATCCCAGGGATGGGGGAGCCTGGTGGGCTGCNTGCATTGATCACTGAGGAAGGCTTTCTTACCTCTCCTTGCTATTCTTCAGAACTCTGCATTCAGATGGGTATATCTTTCCCTTTCTCCTTTGCCTTTCCCTTCTCTTCATTTCTCAGCTATTTGTAAGGCCTTCTCAGACAACCATTTTCTGTTTTTGCACTTCTTTTTCTTGGGGGATGGTCTCAATCACTGCCTTCTGTACAGTGTCATGAACCTGTATCCATAGTTCTTCGGGCACTCTATCAGATCTAATCCCTTGAATCTATTTGTCACTTCCACTGTATAATCATAAGGGATTTGATTTAGGTCATACCTGAATGGTCTACTGGTTTTCCCTACTTTCTTCAATTTAAGTCTGAATTTGGCATAAGGAGTTCATGATCTGAGCCACAGTCAGCTCTGTGTTCAAGGTAGGTAGTAAGATAAATAACAAGTTTTGTTTATATAGATTTTTCTGCCTATCTCTAGTGATAAGGATGTCTTTCAACTTTCTAGTACAGGTAGGGTACCTTTCACATGGGAACTTTAGTTCCTGATTTCAGGGACACTGAGAGGAGGTTCAAAGGTCCCTCTGGCACCCACCATTCCTTTAGTAACTTTAATTCAAAATAATCAATATTATTATTGAGGCATATTTTGAGGTGGCTTGCCCAAGGTCCAAGTAGTTTTAACTCAGGTTTCTGGATCGCTGAGCATCTACTCTTTACCACTCTATACTGACTTCCTAGGAGTAGCTGATGTGCTTCAAAGATACTTAACATGGTACCATGACCCATGATGACTGAAGTTATATCTTCCCCAAAAGACTGGAAAAGATTAGGGATGAACCAAATACACGCTTCCTCTTCACAACAAACTAGGAAAAGCTTTATTTCCAAATTATATCCTTGAAAGCAAGTATGTATGTATGTTATTGAAATGGGAACTGAGTTCTTGCCCTCAGATCTGAAGAAGGAAATCCACAAACACTCACAGTAGCAAGTGAATAGGATTTTTTAAAGAGAAAGAAAGTACAAAGCTCTCAGCATAGACATTGAGAGGGGATCCGGTCCCATCACTTCATGGGAAATAGATGGGGAAACAGTGGAAACAGTGTCAGACTTTGTTTTTTGGGGCTCCAAAATCACTGCAGATGGTGACTGCAGCCATGAAATTAAAAGACGCTTACTCCTTGGAAGAAAAGTTATGACCAACCTAGATAGTATATTGAAAAGCAGAGACATTACTTTGCCAACTAAGGTCCGTCTGGTCAAGGCTATGGTTTTTCCTGTGGTCATGTATGGATGTGAGAGTTGGACTGTGAAGAAGGCTGAGCACCGAAGAATTGATGGTTTGAACTGTGGTGTTGGAGAAGACTCTTGAGAGTCCCTTGGACTGCAAGGAGATCCAACCAGTCCATTCTGACGGAGATCAACCCTGGGATTTCTTTGGAAGGAATGATGCTAAAGCTGAAGCTCCAATACATTGGCCACCTCATGCGAAGAGTTGACTCATTGGAAAAGACTCTGATGCTGGGAGGGATTGGGGGCAGGAGGAGAAGGGGACAACCGAGGATGAGATGGCCGGATGGTATCATGGAATCGATGTACGTGAGTCTGAGTGAACTCTGGGAGATGGTGATGGACAGGGAGGCCTGGCGTGCTGCGATTCATGGGGTCACAAAGAGTTGGACACGACTGAGCAACTGAACTGGACTGACTGAAAGAGTTCCCCATAAGGCCAGACTTGCAGTAGTTTTTATATCCTTCCTTAAACCATGTTATTTCTAACCAATCAAGTTAAAGGTCCAGATACTTAAAAATTTTGTGACCTTTCTTTATCCTCCAGTGGGGAAACAATGGAAACAGTGACAGACTTTTTTTGAGTCTGAGTGAACTCCGAGAGATGGTGATGAACAGGGAGGCCTGGCGTGCTGCGATTCATGGGATCACGAAGAGTTGGACACGACTGAGCAACTGAACTGAACTGAACTGAAAGCCTCTCTTTTATGACATCTAGGTGGCATCTCATCATAGCAAATACCCTTTCCAACAACACAAGGGACAACTCTACACATGGACATCACCAGATGGACAATATGGAGAAGCTCTATACAGTCAGCAAAAACAGACCGGTAGCTGACTTTGGCTCAGATCATGAACTTCTTATTGAAAAAGTCAGACTTAAATTGAAGAAAGTAGGGAAAACCACTGTACCATTCAGGTATGACCTAAATCAAATCAATTATGATTATTCAATGGAAGTGACAAATAGATTCAAGGGATTAGTTCTGACAGACAGAGTGCTTGAAGAACTATGAATGGAGGTTCTTACAAGAGGCAATGATAAAAAAAAATCCCCAAGAAAAAGAAATGCAAAAAGGCAAAATGGTTCTCTGAGGAGGCCTTAAAAATACTGCATGTGTTATATACAAAATATTACATACATATGTAAAGTATTGTATTCTTACGTGTAAGAGTGGTATTGTGGATTCTCTTATCTATATTGTATTTTCTAGATCATCTATGAATATGAATATCTGCTGAAGTATTTATGGTGAAGTGCTTCCCTGGTGGCTCAATGATAAATAATCCTCCTGTCAATGCAGGAGAGTTAAGTTTGATCCTTTCACCTGGAGAAGGTAATGTCAACTCACAAGAGTATTCTCGCCTGGAAAATCCCATGGGCAGAGGATCCTGGTGGGCAACAGTCCATAAGGTCTCAAAGGGTCAGGCACAATTAGTCATGTATGGATGTAAGAGTTGTACCATAAAGAAAGCTAAGTACCAAAGAATTGATGTTTTTGAGCTGTGGTGCTGGAGAAGACTCCTGAGAGCTGCTTGGACTGCAAGGAGATCCAACCAGTTAGTCCTAAAGGAAATCAGTCCTGAATAATCATTGGAAGGACTGATGCTGAAGCTGAAACTCCAATATTTTGGCTACCTGATGAAAAGAAATGGCTCATTGGAAAAAGACCCTGATGCTGGGCAAGATTTAAGGCAGGATGGGAAAGATAAAACAGAGGCTGAGATGGTTGGATGACATCACCAAGTCAACAGACATGAGTTTGGGCAAGCTCTGGAAGTTCGTGAGAGACCAGGAAGCCTGGTATGCTGCAATCCATGGAGTGGCAAAGAGTCATACAGGACTGAGCAACTTAACTAATCCTTGGGTTTAGTCACCTCTCTTTTTCATGCCCCCTGGCCATTTTACAATGGGCCAGATGTACGGGTTTAAGATTAAGGATCACCAGTTGTTTTTCCCTCAGACATATGGAACAGAAGCTAATTACTGCCATGCCTTGTGACTCAGCTACTAAAGAATCTGCCTGCAATGTGGGAGACCTGGGTTCCGATCCCTGGGTTGGGAAGGTTCCCTGGAGAAGGGAACTGGCTATTTTACGGGTTTAAGATTAAGGATCACCAGTTGTTTTTCCCTCAGACATATGGAACAGAAGCTAATTACTGCCATGCCTTGTGACTCAGCTACTAAAGAATCTGCCTGCAATGTGGGAGACCTGGGTTCCGATCCCTGGGTTGGGAAGGTTCCCTGGAGAAGGGAACTGGCTATTCACTCCAGTATTCTGGCCTGGAGAATTCCATGGACGGTATAGTCCATGGGGTCGCAAAGAGTCTAACACGACTGAATGACTTTTACTTTCACTTTCCCTGGATCTGGGTGCTGATAATTGATCAGACCAAAGACACATTTCAGAAATTCAGGACAATGGAGCAAGATGTTTAGTGAAAAGAAGTCCAGAGGTCTCAGAGTTCTACACTGATTGCCTAGTAATTTCTAACTCATTATTGCCATGGATGGTGCAAAGGGTTTTCTTCCACATGGTTTCAATAAACTACACTATTCCTCTGGATAGATTTGTATCTTCTTTTTTATTAGCCTTGGCTTTCTTTTCAGTTCAGTTGCTCAGTCGTGTCCGACTTTGCCACTCCATGGACTGCAGCACACTAGGCTTTCCCATCCATCACCAACTCCTGAGCTTGTTCAAACTCATGTCCATGAAGTTGGTGATGCCATCCAAACATCTCGTCTTCTGTCCTCTCCTCCTCTTGCCTTCAATCAATCTTTCCCAGTATCAGGGTTTGCGATTCATGGGGTCGCAAAGAGTCGGACACGACTGAGCGACTGAACTGAACTGAACTGAATCTTGGGTATGCTGTGCTATATTAAAATAGGTAAAGCTTGGCAAACTGGGTGTTTTCAACATGATTTAATAACAAATTTAGTTGGAACATCTTGCAGGTTATCAGGACAAACCAGTGTAACAACATCATAGCTGAGAACAGCTAATATATACTGTCATTATCACTTTGTAAGTAAGATCCCTGGAGGAGGAAATGGCAACTCACTCCAGTATCCTTGCCTGGAGAGTCTCATGGACAGAGGAGCCTAGAGGGCTACAATCCATAAGGTGGCAAAGAGTTGGACACGCCTGAAGCAACTTAACCCGCACATACCTTCATAAAATACATACATACTGGACATGGATAAAAGCAAAAACCAGTGGAAAAACTGAAAATATCTGTAGTAGAGATTATACACACTTTTCTTAATTTTTCAGAGTCCCTCTCAGGCTTTGATCATTTCTTTCTTCCCCTCTTCTTTCTAAAACAGCTTTATATTGAGGTATAACTGCCTTATGATAAACTGCACATGTGTGTGTCCATGCTAAGTCACTTCAGTTATGTCTGACTCTTTGAGACCCTATGGGCTGTAGCCCACCAGGCTCCTCCGTCCATGGGGTTCTCCAGGCAAGAATACTGGAGTGGGTTGCCAGGCCCTCCTCCAGGGGATCTTCCTGACCCAGGGATCNGTTATGTCTGACTCTTTGAGACCCTATGGGCTGTAGCCCACCAGGCTCCTCCGTCCATGGGGTTCTCCAGGCAAGAATACTGGAGTGGGTTGCCAGGCCCTCCTCCAGGGGATCTTCCTGACCCAGGGATCGAACCTGAATCTCTTATGTCTCCTGCATTGGCAGGTGGGTTCTTTACCACTAGTGCCACCTGGGAATCCCCAAACTGCACATATTTCAAGTATAATCTTTGATGACATATGCATGTACCTGTGAAACCATCACCATTGAGAGTGAATAGACCTGTCATCCCCAGAGTGCCTCGTGTCTCTTGGCAATACCCCACCCCTCCCCCCACCTCTATCCTGAAATAACCAGTGATGGCTTTCTGTCACTAGAAGTTAGTATGCAGGAATTTTTCTGTCACTGTTGGATTAGATTTTTTTTATATACATTAAAAATCTTCATGTTTCAAAATAAATTTTAGAAGCCAGAGTCATTGTTTCCAGGTGTCACAGTTGGAAAATTGACTCTTAGAGATTAGAAAGGAGGAACTTCATTGGGGATAGACTTTATGATTGTCCCCTTTGGAAAGGAAGGGATGAGAGGGGGAGGAGAGAAAGACCCTGTGCTGTGATGCTGTCTAAACAAAGGCCCAGCCAACCTCCAAGGAATTCTGAAGCTAGGATGGTCCTTCAGAGTTGCTCTTTACTCGCCATCTCCCGCCCGCCGCCCCCCAACCCTGCAATAAAGCTGTCATAGGGTGTGAGCTGCCCTCAGAAGAGGGCTTGACCTTGACTGAGGTGTAGCTATCTGCTGGCAACACCCTATAAGCTGGGGGTTGGTCATGTCTGAAAGGGAATCTGTGCAGAGCATCACAGGGCCTCTGATATAATTGTGATATTTCTCCCATCCCGGGGACTTCTTTAAAAATATAATTGCTAGAGAGACCAATTCTAAATTGTGCGAAGGGAGAGGGTGTGGAACTACTTTTAGAAATTTTTCTCAGAATTTGAAAGGATAATCCTTAAATTCAAGTCTAGAGAATGATTCGTTGGTTCATCGATTCACACTTCCCAGTAGTGCAGAATATCTCAACCTCAGCACTACTGACATTTTGGACCAGATGATTCTTTGTATGTATGTGGGTGAGGATGTGGGGGTGTTGAGGGGTGAGTGGGGGGACTGGGGGGCTGGGCNATCTCAACCTCAGCACTACTGACATTTTGGACCAGATGATTCTTTGTATGTATGTGGGTGAGGATGTGGGGGTGTTGAGGGGTGAGTGGGGGGACTGGGGGGCTGGGCTCATACACTGTAGGATGTTTAGTAACATCCCTGACTTTTACCCACTAGATGCCAGTAGCATGTTCCAACTCCAGTTGTGACAAAAGATATGCCCAGTGAAAGAAAACAGATGCAAAGGACTCCCTATCATGTGATTTCATTTATATGAAGTTGTCAGAGAAGGTAGAAAACAGCAGTGGATTCTCCTGGAGGCTGGGAGTAGAAGTGGGAACTGTCTGAAAACTGGGGCACTTTCTGAGGTCATACAACCACTAGATGTCCCTGAGGGCTTTGAATCACCCCATTGCAGGGATATACCACATTCTGTTTATCCATTCACCATTTGATGGGCATTTGGAATATTTGCAGTTGTTGGCCATTGCAAACAATGCTGCCAGGAATATTTACATGTTTTAGTATGAGAAAGCTTTTATTTCTCATGAGTAGATACCTGACAGTGAAATAATTGGGTCTGACATTCAGTTTATGTTCAGTTCTTTGAGAAACTGACAAAACTGTCCCCTAAAACGGCTGTTCAGGTAGGTACTATTATCACCACGGTCCCTGTTTCATTGATGGGAAAACTGAGGCATGGAGAGATTCAGAAACTTGCATGAGGTCATAAAGCTTATAAGTGGTGGAGGTGGGAGTTGAACCTATGGAAATTGGAGCTCTGATTTCCAAAACCTTCAGTGGTTGAGTGCCTTTCTTGGATCCGGAACCAGCTCCCTAGGACAAAATAACATTCTAGCTCCTGACCTCTGTGAACTTGACACTAAACTGTGGTGGCCGCATCCTGGGTTGGAAATTATTCTCAAAGAGGGCACCTGATCACCTTTCCCTGACCAGATTTCAGTTTCAAAACTGCTGGAGAACTTGTTATTCAGCTCTGTCCGTGGGAACTGTGCCTGAAAGAATGTCTGTGATGTCCTTTTCCTTCTTTACTTCCAAGGTCATTCCCTAAGCACATTTCAGGCCACTCAAGTATTTTTATCTTTGTGTTCCTTCCATGAGAAAAATGAACAAACCTACTGAGTATTTTGCAACTGGGATTTCTAAGCTCTCCAGTGGTCGAGTCCCTTTCTTGGACCCAGAACCACCTCCTTAAAACAAAATAACATTCTAGCTTCTGCTTTGACATGTGTGCCTGGTGGGGTTTTTATTTTTATTTTTAATGCAGCCTATGGTAGCCAACAGTGCACAAGTCGATGGTGGCATATGTTTGCCGACTGGCAGCCACTCAGGGCTTCCTGATAGCTCAGTTTGTAAAGACTCTGCCTGCAATGCAGGAGACCCTGGTTCAACTCCTGGGTTGGGAAGATCTGCTGGAGAACATACAGGCTACCCATTCCAGTTTTCTTGGGCTTCCCTTGTGGCTCAGCTGGTAAAGAATCCGCTTGCAGTGTGGGTTACCTGGGTTCGATCCCCGGGTTGGGAAGATCCCCTGGAGAAGGGAAGTGCTACCCACTCCAGTATTCTGGCCTGGATAATTCCATGGACTGTATGTCCACAAGGTCACAAAGAGTAGGACATGACCGAGTGACTTTCACTTTCACTGCCCAATTGCTCAAAAGACCCTTTGCATCTCTGCCTGGTTATTCCTCCTGATTTTAAAGGCCTGCACAGTCTTCACTTCCTTCTGGTTTAATATCCCTGTCTGCTCTGTTACTTTGCTAAGAATTGTAAAAGAGCACCACACACTCTAAACAAATCAGTGAGGAAATGTATTTTCAGGCTTTTAGGTTAATGTACACATACTTGACAATACTCAATTTGGGGAATTGTTCTTAAAGAGACCTTTTTTTTTTTTTTTTTATTGGAACCTAGAGGCTTGAGGGAACTTAGTTCCCCCAACCAGGACCTGAAAACACACCCCCAACAGGGAAAACTCAGAGTCCTACCTCCATAAACCGTGCCGTGAGGAACATCCTCACCTCTCTCCCCCTGAATCTGTGCTACAGTTTCTCTTGAATATGTCCCCAGGAGTGCGACTCTGAGCCAAAGCATATGTGAATCTTTTATTTCACCAAGTCCTGATAGATTGCTCTCCAGGATGATGGTACAGCTTCACACTCCAGTTGGCGACACCAAGCTTTCCTTTCTCCACTTCCTCACCAACATGTGGTGATTTGGGACCATTCTGATGAATGCAGAATAGTATATTATTGTTGGGCCTTTCTGGTTATAAATGAGAGTGAGGGCCTTTCCTGATAGCCACTGAGTCTCCTCTGCCTCTCTCTGTGTGTGTGCCCTGGTTTTCCTTGTAGTGTCTAGCCAGTGGTTTGTTATGTTGTGAAAGTCTTCTCCTTGACAACCATCTGTGCTTTTCATTGACTGGAACTCCAACCAATTTTTGAGCTTTTGGCCCACCCTTTAGTCGCAAAATTATTCTATATTTTCTTCTATGATTTTGTAATTATACCTTCCATATTTATTTCTTTTATCCATTTGGATACCTTTGTATAAAGTAAGAGGAAGGAAGTCAACTTCCAGTGAGCCTCATACACAGTATCATTTAATGAATAATCTATCCTTTGCCCACTTATAGGTGGTTCACATTTTATCATATCTTAAGTTCCAATGGATAAATGAGTCCATTTTCATGCTCATTTTCCTGTTTTATTAGTCCGACTATAACTTAGCAGTATGTCTTCATATCTGGGAGAGGTAAGTATGCCTTACTGTCTAGTGCTCAGACACTCAGTCCTGTCCGACTCTTTGTGACCCCATAGGCTGTAGCCCACCAGGCTGCTCTGTCCATGGGATTCTCCAGGCAGGAATACTGGGGTGGGCTGCCATTTCCTCCCCCGGGGATCTTCCCCACCCAGAGACTGAAACCGTGTCTCATGCCTCCCGCTCTGGCAGGCGGGTTCTTTACCACGAGCGCCACCATAGATGCTTTTATTCTTCTATGTAAGTTTTTAAAGTAGGTTGTTGGGTTCATTAAAAATTAATATTTCATTTCTACAAGTATTTAGTAAATTTGTGATAGGTAGGTTCCTTTCTATATGGTTCTTATTCACCTTATATTGTTACTGCTTGCCATAGTATCTCATATATACAGTAGCTCAGTAAATATTTACAGAGGTGAACTATTGTTCAAGTGATTTAGGTCAGTCTCCTTTCTGGGAGAGCATTTCAGAGAATCGAGTGATGTGATAAGTGGAGTAACATTTGAAGCCATCTTGTCTTCTTTTGAGTGAGAAGAGAGAGGCGAGGAAAGCAAATATTGGGGGCTGACCCTTCTCTAACAGGAACTACTATAACTTTGGTTTTATTTCTTATAAGATTGAAAATAACTTCTGCCTGGAGTTTAACAGATAGCTGCACTCAAGGATCACTAACTGGGTTCCTAGTGGATTTTCAAAGGAAAATATGAAGCTTAAACTGGGAGACGAAAGGGGGGAAAATGTCAGTTCTCTCCTATGATTGAATTAATAACCTCTTGTGTATTGAGCAGCAAATAACTGCAGAAAGGGTTTGTGCTGCGGAAATGAGGAGGGTGGCACCTAGTGGTGGTAAGTTTATATAACACCATTTGATTTTCGGTCCCGAATAATAACATGAAACGCGTTAAAGTGGCTAAGGTATGCAAGGCACTATTCTAAGAATTTTGCTTGTTACTACAGTAACCCCATGAGACAGAGATGTTTATTACCTCTAGTTTAAAGATGAGGAAATCGAGCCTCCCAGGAGTTAAGCAACTTGCCCAAGGTCTCAGAACTAGCATTGTGTTGAAATCTACAGAACTAGTACTGTGTTGAAATCTGGGTTGTATAGCTCTGGAATCATTAAGTTCAATCTTTCTTCTATTTTGCCTGAGAAGACAGAGTATGCAGTTGTAGTTGATTCCTATAGCAAGAGGGCATGGATGGTGTGCATCTCTTCCCCCAACTTCCGGTCCAGTGACATCTTGTTAGTTCAGATTCCATCATGGTGGGTGAACTTACACAATGAAAATTTAAAAAATTCTACACATAGGGATTTCTTTTCTTTGTCTCCTTCTTCCTTCCCTCTTTCCCTTCCTCCTAATATCCCTTCCTTCCTTCCTCCCTTTCTTTTCCAGAGAACGACTTTGCCAATATACCCTCGGTGAGAATGTCTAATAATTCAGAGATACGGTCCTAAGCTTTCTTTAGGAAAGCTGGAGGGGAGATTTAAAAAGTAATGAAAACCTAGTTTTGAGAGAAAACAATGGACAAAGGGATCTTAAGATTTTCCTTCTTGATATTTTTATATGAGAACAGAAACAGGTAGTTTAGGACTAATGTAGTACTCCTTAAAATAAAGAATAATGTGAAATTACCCAACTGCTTTATGAGAAAACAGACAGTTGCAGGATCTGTGTTGCTGAGCACTCATTACAAATGGCCAAAGAGACAGAGGAATCAGGAAAAATAGGCAGAACCATTTTTAGAGGGACTTAAGCTAAGTTCAGGCTTCCCAGGTGGCTCAGTGGGTAAAGACTATGCCTGCAATGCTGGAAACGCAGGTTTGACCCCTGGATAGGGAAGAGCCCCTGGAGCAGGACATGGCAATCCACTTCAGTGTTCTTGCCTGGAGAATCCCTTGGACAGAGGAGCTTGGCGAGCAACAGTCCATAGGGTCACAAAGAATCGAACATGACGGAAGCAACTGAGCAAGTTAAGTGCAGCAGAGCCTGCATAACCATTGTTGACATTGGCAAAGTGGAACTGGAAGACCCAAAATTCACAGGACAAACACGCAAATGGCAATTTGAAGGCAGTGAAAACAGACTGAGCATGGCCCTGGCATTTAGCGGAAACGACACAAAGTTGCTACAATTGCCTACTTTAGAACCCACAGAATCTTTTGGGTTAAGGCTACTGGAAATATTTGAGTCATAGAATAACCCTACTCAAATACTTTCAATAGACAGTACTGGTAAAACGTTGGTAGTACTTGAGGTTGTGAAACACAGAGGATCTTTGTACTGTTTCTCTTCTTTTCTGTATGTTGGAAATTTTCCATAATTGAAGTTTAACAAGAGAACCAAGCCTTTAGGCCCTGTAGATGGTTATACTCTGTAGGATGGGAAAAATAAAGCAGCAAGATTTGTCAGAAAAAGTAGGCCTGAGGTGCAGTGTTCAGGGCTTTGTATGCCAGTCTGAAAAGCTATAGTAACAGGAGGCTTTTCAGCAGGTGCATGGGTGAAGTTCAAGTGCGTATCTGCTTGTAAAGGAAGGGAGCAGAAGAGGATATCATGACTGCAGTTGAAACCTGAATTTAGTTCAGTCATTTGGGTGGCGCTAGGGTGACCAACTGCTCTGGCTTGCCCAGACACCAAGGTTTTTCTGAGATATGGGCATTTCAGCTTTGAAACCTGCCTGGTTGGTCTCTTTAGTGATGGTGGCAGAAGAAGTGCACAAATGGTGACCAGTTCTGTGTTTGGAGGGCGCTTGATGGGTAAGGAAACAGGAGAAAAACCAGGGAGCTGGGCAGATCTGAAGTCAAAGACGGAGAATTTTAAAAGAGGGGGTGGTCACAAAGCCCTGTGCCGTGGGGGACCCAAGAGGAAGGAGACTCAGGCCATATGGTTTGACTTTGTGGAATGACCTCTTCAGATCAGGAGTTGCCAGACACTTTCTTCAGCTACTACTTAGCCTTTGAAATAAAAAGAAACAAAACAAAAATTTCTGCCATCAGGTACAGTGATTATAATCAGTACCAAAACATTAAACTGTATTAATAGTTTTCTATATTAAGATACAGATAGGGAAATTAGTTGAATAATTCATGATAAGATAAACTGCAGAGGCAAAGGCGTTTTAGTTAATAACAATTTGAATTAGTTCAACCAAAGGTTAAAACCATAGCTTGCAGTATTTGGAGAGATTCGGGTTTTGTTCATTAACCTAAATCTCACATAAAGTTGAACAAATCTTAGTCAAAAATAAACATTATAAAACATAAACGCACAGCTAACTGAACACAGTCCACAGCAAATCATTTTAGCCTCCTTGCTCATCTTCCTCACCATAATTAACTAATGGATGGAGTCCACTTAGCCTTCATTCTGCTGTGATGTGATGGAGGTCCTGGCCCAAGATTTTGGGGAAGAGATAGATGAGTTAGTCTTTCCATATGGATGTGGCTAGTCTTCCTTTGTCAGCAGGCTGCCTCAGGCAGTGTGGAGAGTAGATCCGACTGTCTGTTTGCAGCTTGAACTTTGAGCTTCATCCACCAAGCTGTCTGGGTCCTGATTCCCTGGAGCATTGTTCCATCATCTGCTCAACCGGAGACCCACCGGGTCACATGGCCTTTCCTTTCTTATCCCTCAGTCCCTCTGTGGCCAGAGCTTGCCTGTGACTTTATCTCCTTTCTGTTGCTGTCTCCACACCCTCCATGATGAGCACAGAGGACTCCACCCAGTCCTACTTCCTGATGCTGCTGCCTATAAGGACCATCTCAGGTAGGGTGAGGGCTTCCATGGTGCCTCAGATGGTAAAGAATCTGTGCAATGCAGGAAAACCAAGTTCAATTGGGAAGATCCCCTGGAGAAGGGAATGGCAACCCACTCCAGTATTCTTGCCTGGAGAATTCCACAGACNGCCTATAAGGACCATCTCAGGTAGGGTGAGGGCTTCCATGGTGCCTCAGATGGTAAAGAATCTGTGCAATGCAGGAAAACCAAGTTCAATTGGGAAGATCCCCTGGAGAAGGGAATGGCAACCCACTCCAGTATTCTTGCCTGGAGAATTCCACAGACAGAGGAGCCTGGCAGACGATGGTCCAAGGAGTCCCAAAGAATAGGACACGACTGAGCGACTAACACAGGTGGGGTGGGGAGCCTGGGATAGGTCCCCTGCTCGGGCAGGTGATCAGAGGTGGCAGGCTAGGAGTGAGTGGTGAGCGTAGGAGTTAAACCATGGTTACTTCTGTCTGCAACCTCAGCAAAGGATCCAGAGTCCCGCTTCTCTCGCCCACACCCCCACACCAGTCTCCTGACAGATACTCTGTTCTCCCTTGGGAAGCCAGATCATGACTAGGAGGAAGTGCTGGAGGGTGGCTACAGGCCCCTGTACAGAAGAGCACTCCACGTGGCTTGTCTGAGTTTTCCAAGGCATCTTTCCGGGCCTTTGAATCCATAGGCAAGTACATGTTTCTTGCTGTGTTGATGAGTAGAATGTGAGTCGAGGGCCTGTTCCACTAAGTGAGATGAGATTAGAAGCCAAACCGGGATCCCATGAGGTCTCCTGTCTTTCCCAGAAGTTGAATTGCCATCCTCTCCCTGTGAGCTGTTTCTGTCACTCATGGTCCCAGGTGCACTCAGGGCTTCCAGCCATGATATACTGTAGCATCTGGTTTGAATAAACCAGGGATTTATTTGCGGTCTCTGAGGGCTCTGGGGGAGGAAATGCAAACAGCAGCTTTCCCTAGGGAGGGCCGCAGGTAACAGGACCCCTGTGTTTTGCATCCTTAGGCACTGATGGGGATCTCCAAGGATGCTCAGTGGGACATTTCTTCTCTCCCTCCTCATCTTTCCTAACTGGCCAGTGAGACTGAGAGATAAGCGTTCTATTCTGAGTTCCTCTCTCTCCAGCCCAGAAGGAGATAATCAGGAAGATCAGGACTTGTAAATTTTGTAGAGAAGGGGTTTTAATTATGAACCTTTGCAGTCTGAGGCACAGCGCTGACCTCGCAGTACACAGACCTCCCTTGAAGTGTTTTCCACACTGTAGTTTAACGAGTTGTTCTTTCCCAGCCTCTGAGCTCAGAGAGGTGAAAGTTTTGTTGCCTAAACCTTTGAGTTCTCAGCATCCAGTTCAGGGAGTAGCCCATACACAGTACACTTTTGTTGAATGAATAAATGCATTTACCTTCATATGGAGGTTTCTGGTTAATTACGCACAGATGTATTATTTCCTCTGAACCTCCAAACAACCCTTTGAAGTGAATATTCCCATCATAGCTGTTTCCTGGGCAGGGAAACTGAGGCTGAGAAAGGTTTAGTGACTTTCCAAAGATCACCCAAGTGGAGACTCAAGTCTAGATCTTTGACACCAAGGATCTTCCAGGTCCTTCTCCGGTGCCACACAGACGCTAGGCCTCTCCTGACATCGTATAATAAACCAGCCAGTTACCTACCATCTGAAATAATGCAAAGATGTAAGCGCTGCCCCTGGATCAGATCCACGAAGAGAAAGGCAGCCAAGGGTCCAGTGTGACAGCGGGAGTTTGTAGGCGTGTGATCATTTCAGAGTCGGAGACATAGCCTCCACAACATTCCCAGGGACTCTGTAGGAACCTGTCTGCCAGCCTTTCAGTTCAGTTCAGTTCAGTTGCTCAGTTGTGTCCAACTCTTTGCGACCCCATGAATCGCAGCACGCCAGGCCTCCCTGTCCATCACCATCTGCCAGAGTTCACTCAGACTCACGTCCATCGAGTCCGTGATGCCATCCAGCCATCTCATCCTCCATCGTCCCCTTCTCCTCCTGCCCCCAATCCCTCCCAGCATCAGAGTCTTTTCCAATGAGTCAACTCTTCGCGTGAGGTGGCCAAAGTACTGGAGTTTCAGCTTTAGCATCACTCCTTCCAAAGAAATCCCAGGGTTGATCTCCTTCAGAATGGACTGGTTGGATCTCCTTGCAGTCCAAGGGACTCTCAAGAGTCTTCTCCAACACCACAGTTCAAAAGCATCAATTCTTCGGCACTCAGCTTTCTTCACAGTCCAACTCTCACATCCATACATGACCACAGGAAAAACCAGAGCCTTGACTAGGACCTTAGTCGGCAAAGTAATGTCTCTGCTTTTGAAT
>SJYX01007797.1:12040-46474 GCA_006410675.1 Oreotragus oreotragus | reverse complement strand
TTCTCTTGAAGAGATCTCTAGTCTTTCCCATTCTGTTGTTTTCCTCTATCTCTTTGCATTGATTGCTGAAGAAGGCTTTCTTATCTCTTCTTGCTATTCTTTGGAACTCTGCATTCAGATGCTTATATCTTTTCTTTTCTCCTTTGCTTTTCGCCTCTCTTCTTTTCAGTGCTATTTGTAAGGCTTCTCCAGACAGCCATTTTGCTTTTTTGCATTTCTTTTCCATGGGGATGGTCTTGATCCCTGTCTCCTGTACAATGTCACGAACCTCATTCCATAGTTCATCAGGAACTCTGTCTATCAGATCTAGGCCCTTAAATCTATTTCTCACTTCCACTGTATAAGCATAAGGGATTTCATTTAGGTCATACCTGAATGGCCTAGCAGTTTTCCCTACTTTCTTCAATTTAAGTCTGAATTTGGAAATAAGGAGTTCATGATCTGAGCCACAGTCAGCTCCTGGTCTTGTTTTTGTTGACTGTATAGAGCTTCTCCATCTTTGGCTGCAAAGAATATAATCAATCTGATTTCGGTGTTGACCATCTGGTGATGCCCATGTGTAGAGTCTTCTCTTGTGTTACTGCAAGAGTGTGTTTACTCCTTGTTATCGATCAACCCTGGGATTTCTTTGGAAGGACTGATGCTAAAGCTGAAACTCCAGTACTTTGGCCACCTCATGCGAAGAGTTGACTCATTGGAAAAGACTCTGATGCTGGGAGGGATTGGGGGCAGGAGGAGAAGAGGACGACCGAGGATGAGATGGCTGGATGGCATCATGGACTCGATGGACGTGAGTCTGAGTGAGCTCTGGGAGATGGTGATGGACAGGGAGGCCTGGCGTGCTGCGATTCATGGGGTCACAAAGAGTCGGACACAACTGAGCGACTGAACTGAACTGATCGATTGAATAGCTTCAGGGTGGTCCCTCTCAGAGCTTTAGAGAAAAACTCACTTGGGGCCTGTATGTCCATCCTTTACAGCATTGTGGTGATGGGGGAGGTGGGACCAGCGCATTAGATGAGTCTTTATTTTTCACAAACAATTAAAGGGTTGTGTTTTAGGGATTGCAAAGCGGTGGATGAAAGCTGGAGAAATTGGAAATGGCAAAAATATTCGGAAAGTTGCCGTGTTCGAAACATGGCAAAAGTTGTCATGACGAGTGTCTCTGGTTTACAGTGAAGATAAGTGGAGTTTGGTGGTGGGTTTCGCTCCCCCCTTGGGTTGGAGAAAGTGCCAAGTACACGGTTGGCAAAATGGGGTTTGGGGGGTCAAAATCCAACCCACTGCCTATTTTTGTAGAGCTCATGAGCCAAGAATGCTTTTTGCATGTTTAAATGGTTGAAAAACAAGAGAATATTTCCTGACATATGAAAAATTATATGAAATTCATATTTCAGTGCCAGTAAATCAAATGTTACTGGAGGACAGCCATACATGTTGCCTCTAGTGGGTTTTGTGCTACAGAAGAACCTGGAGGACTTGTGACAGGGGCCCACAGAGCCTCAGAGAGTTACTGTGAGGCTTGACTGAGGGTTTGCTGACCCCTGACCCAGTGCCCTGCTTTGTTCCAGACAGAGACGTGAACCACTGCCAAGACGCTAAACCCTGGAGTCTTTCTGATGTTGTCAGGAGTAGGTGCAGGAGCTGGATCCTTCAGGGTGCCCCCTCTTCCTCCCTCCCTGCTGGGGTGGGTGAGCTGCTATAGATAAAGCTGTGTTCTGCTGGAGCCCCTGGTTCGGGACTGGTCCTCCGTGCGCATCCGGCGCAGTCTGGGCTGTGGCCTTTTCTCATCTGACCTGCTCTGAGTGTCCTCATTCTCCAACACCTCAGCCTCCCATCCCTCACCTTTAGACAACGAACAGCCAGTGGTCCCTGAGAGCTTACTCTGGGCCAGTGTTTTCTCTCACTCATTTCTGAGGCTGAGACAGAAAGTCCTAGGTGGTCGATATTCTTATCATTATTCCCATTTTACAGATACAGAAACTGAGGTTCAGAGACAGCAGTAACACGCCTCAGTCACAGACCCGTAAATAGCCGAGCCAGGACCCCAGGTTAAGTCATCTTGACTCTAGGGACCACAGGGTAGGAGAGGGGAAGGTGGTACTTGGGAGACGGGTGTAGCTGTTGAGGTGAGATTTTTTCCATGAATGATCCACCTTGGGATTATTTTTTTTAAAATGTCTTGTTTTATGGCTGTTTCCTTTTTAAAAAAGTTAGTAATTTTTTAAAGTCTTCATTTTCTATTGGCGTATCAGTATCTATTGGAGTATTTGCAATGTTGTGTCAGTTTCAGGTGTACAGCAAAGTGATTCTGTTACACTCATACATGTATTTATTCGTTTTCAAATTCTTTTCCCATTTAGGTTGTTACATAATAATGAGCAGAGTTCGCAGTGCTATATAGTAGGTAAATGGGGGTTATCCGTTTCAAATGTGGCAGTGAGTACGTGTCAGTTCCTAACCATCCCTCACCCCACACCCAACCGCAGTTCCTTCTCTTAAGTGTATGGGTCTGTTTCCTTCCTTGGTTCCACTCTGACTACTTCTCCCACACCCGAACCAAATCCGACCCAGGGGGATTACTGGTTCTGTTTCGCCCTGGATTAACTTCCAAACCACTTTTCTCTTATTTTCTCCTGACGCAGCTGAGCGAGGGTGGAACATCCTTTAGACCCTTTACTAAAAGCAAGGAGGAAAACCAAATGGGAAACAAACCAAAAGCTTAAAAACACCCTGTTTCCGAACCTCAGCGAGGCTGGTTGACAGGCCAGCTTTGCGGACGGAGCACCCCCACCACACCACAGCCCACCCTGGGAAGGGTCTCGCCCAGGAAGTTCCTCTGGAAAGCTCTTGAAGACATTCTGCTCCCTGGTTTGTGGGAATACTCTCTGGAGGCCTGGCAGGAGCTGTCAGTAGGGCCTTTCTCCCGAGGAGACCGGCCAGGTTTGTCTTCGGAGCTCAGCACCTTCACACCTTCCCTCCCGCAGTGCTTGTGGCTCTGTTCTCCACTCTCACCTCGGCACTGCTGTTTTCTTCCCTGAGTCTGCCCTGCCTGGGCCATCTGGGTCACATCCCTGGCTCCAGAATGCATCCATCTTCCTTCTTAGAAATTTCTAATTGCCAGTAACCCGTGACCTCCCTGCAGAGCACTCTGGAGCTGACCATTTCCCCGACAGCCATCAAGTCTCCTGTAAAAGGCAATGCCTCTCGGTCCAGAGAAGGGGTCCAGAGAGCCCCCCAGCTTTCACACACTGAGGACTGGCTCCCCACTTTGTTTGTCCTACCTCTTCCCACAAACCCACCTTTCTGAGTAAATTCCCGTTCTCCACATCCCTGTAAGGAGTGTGCTTCTCTCCATGGGGACTTTGGGTGGAGGGCCTCCTTCTCTCCCGATGGGCAGGTGTCTCTTCCTGCCCTTCCCCGATGGCTTCTGATTTCTGCCCTTGGCTTCAGCCCCACCTCGCTCATCTCAAGACTTGTTACCGGTCGACTAAACTTCTGCTTTCTTGTCTCTTATTCAGTAGAGATTGCTCCACGTAGTGGATAATGTGGGGGGTGACTTTGTGGGTAAAGAAATCATTCCTCCCATAACTTTCAGCTGCTCCCAGGGGACAGGGGTGTTGTGCAGAGTTTGCAAAGTGGATCCCTTAGGAATGCTGGTTTCTGTCCAAAGCCAACTAATTTGAAGACAGGGTAGTCTGGCCCATTGTGGAACTTTGGGTGCATTCTACAGAAAGCAAGAAAAAAAGGGGAGGGAGGGAGGAAGGCGAGGCGAGAACTTGATCTGGTTAAAGTAGGGCAACATACAGTATTGATAAGGATGTCATCATCCTTAAAGCTCTTGTTAGCTCTCTGCCTCCTTTGGCTTTTGCAAATGAGATACTATTTCTTCATAATAAGCACGGAGAGGGATTATACAGTTTATTTTCTTGGCAATGTTCATATTAATGACATGATGACTTTGAATCCATTTTCTGTTTTTCAGTAGGTATTAGTGCTTGTATTATTTGGGAAAAATGTATATTTCTCTCTTCTTTAGGCATTGAAATGAAACTTCGAAATCTATTTTTTTTTTTTTTACAATAACTGTCATGCCAACTTTAAACGGTTTCAAATAAATTTCACTTAGGAAAGCTATCAAAAGAGTGTGTTTTCTATAAACATTTTCCTTTCCAGTTGAGTAAGTACCAAGCTATTTGAACTATAAAGAGATGAATGTGAGTGAGTATATGTGTGTGTGTATGTGTGATTTTTTTTTTGTTTGTTTTTTTTTCCCACTTAGGAGGTAAGGGACTCTCTGAAAAAAGTGCTCAAAGGTCCAGGAACTCAGAATTTAGCATTTGCCGATGACCTCACATTTTCACTTAGCCTCTTAAGCTTGATATGATCCGTAGCATTTTTTCCCTCAGTTACCTTAGTAATTCTGATTTTAAAAATGCCCAGTATAAGAAAACTCAACCTCCTAACTTCTGGTTCCAAGATATCTGGGAGGAGGGCTGTCTAACTCTGTGGTCAGCCTTCGGGTCTCATTCTGGAGAGCGACAGTGAGCAGTAAGTAGTGTTTGCTTGTCCAGCAGCCCCTCCTAGATACCCTACTCCACCCTGCTAGTTCCGCCAGCTGACCCAGAACTGGTAAAGCCAGAGGCACCGGTGCACGTATATTGTCACCGACCCAGGAGGGAAGCAAAAGATATGACCCTTTAGTCTGGCCTCTCTCTGTTTTCTACTTCCTGACCACATCACTCTTTACTCTCTTCTTCCTTTCCTTTCTTCTCGAGTTGTCCCTTATCATTTGGAAACGTAAAGCATCCAGTTGACCAGCCACCACTACACACCTGGCACCCTCTGCTTCATCTTTACCTCCAACCAGCCTCCTGAAAAGACTGGGCTTTACAAAATGCCTCACTGTTTTCATCTTCACATGATTTCTGGAAACTTCTGTGATCTGAGGGCCACTGGATCCTTAACCCTTTGTTGTTGTTTAGTCGCTCAGTTGTGTCTGACTCTTCTGTGACCCCAGGGACTATAGCCTGCCAGACTCCTCTGTCCATGGGATTTTCCAGGCAAAAATACTGGAGTGGGTTGCCTGCCATTTGAGTGAATTTCCTTCTCCACAAGGGTCTTCCTGACCTGTATTGGCAGGAGAATGCTTTACCACTGAGCCACCAGGGAAGCCCAACTGTCTTTTGGCCAAGTCCAAAGCCTTTTTCTTCACTCTTCATTTTCCTTGAAACTTCTACACCACTTGAAAATTTGGGCCAGATTTTCTCTCCTGGATCCTCTGTATCTGTAGGCATTCAGATGTCCTTTCTATCCCTTGAGTGCACACCATGCTTGTCACTAGCCCTCCTTTTTCTTGACTCTGGGTAATCGGGTTCCTTAAGTAGGGTGACCATATAATTTTTCGTCCAGACCAAGCTATCCTTGGGAATTTGTGTCTGACTCTTCTGTGACCCCAGGGACTATAGCCTGCCAGACTCCTCTGTCCATGGGATTTTCCAGGCAAAAATACTGGAGTGGGTTGCCTGCCATTTGAGTGAATTTCCTTCTCCACAAGGGTCTTCCTGACCTGTATTGGCAGGAGAATGCTTTACCACTGAGCCACCAGGGAAGCCCAACTGTCTTTTGGCCAAGTCCAAAGCCTTTTTCTTCACTCTTCATTTTCCTTGAAACTTCTACACCACTTGAAAATTTGGGCCAGATTTTCTCTCCTGGATCCTCTGTATCTGTAGGCATTCAGATGTCCTTTCTATCCCTTGAGTGCACACCATGCTTGTCACTAGCCCTCCTTTTTCTTGACTCTGGGTAATCGGGTTCCTTAAGTAGGGTGACCATATAATTTTTCGTCCAGACCAAGCTATCCTTGGGAATTAAAGGATGAAAAATGCCAACAGGCACAAACAGAGCTCATCCCAGGCAAACAGAAATATCTGGTCACCTTCTCTTTAGGTTCGTTAGGGCTGGTGGCTCAGAAGTTAAAGCGTCTGCCTCCAATGCGGGAGACACGGGTTGATCCCTGGGTCAGGAAGATCCCCTGGAGAAGGAAATGGCAATCCACTCCAGTATTCTTACCTGGAGAATCCCATAAACAGAGAAGCCTAGTAGGTTACAGTCCATGGGGTCGCAAAGGGTCGGACACGACTGAGCGACTTCACCTCACCTCTCCTTAGGTTCAGTGGGGGAGGAAGTAAAGAGCTAAGGACAGGATGCAAATGACCATAGATTAAGGAGCTTTCATAAATTCATCTTAGAGTGGTTTAGCTACTTCTACTTAGAATCTCAAGTAAAAAAATTCAGCTTCACATTCATGAATGAATCCAGTTACCTGAGAAGTGTCAGAGCAGATTAGGGAAGAAAAGATGGGTGGGGAGAGAGGTCAAGGAGAGGAGAAGTCAGAGCTTGATTGGAGCAGGTCCTGTGGTTCCCTGTGGGTTTGCCCTTACAGGTAGAGATGAACTTGGTGTTGAAACCTCTTCCATGCCCTTTTCAGCCCAGGGTTGCCCAAGATCAGTAGCACCGAGTGGCCAGCAGGGTAGGCAGCCATGATGATTTTGCACAAAATATTCCAGGAGCTGTTGGCGGCAAAGATGTTGGATATGGAAAGAAACAGAGCAACTGCATTGAGAATGTAGAAAATGAGAAAATAGCTGATGGCTTTGATGGCCCCCAGGTGAGCCTCCATGCTGGGGTCCCTGGAGCCAGTGGCGTTGTTTTTCATGTGGAAGGTGTGTCTTTTGAGGGAGATGATCAGCAGGGTGGCCGCCAGCATAAACATAATCAGAGGGATGAAGATCCCCAGGTAAAGGGTGGTAACCAAGTTGCCCATGTTGGTCTCAGAGAAGTACACCTTCTCAGTGGAGTTGGAAGAGGGGATGGGGACGGAATTGTTCACGTACACATTGAAGATACCTCTAGAGAAGGGAAAGCTGGAGCAAAAGGAGAAGAACAAGGACAGCCTCACAAGCCCAGGCATCAGCCCCATGACCTTCCTCTTCATCACGGAGAACCACGGGTGAGTAAAGCTTGCGATTCTGAGACAATAGAAGATATTGAGCCAGGCAGCAAGCCAGAGGTTGGAGTAGTTCAGAAACATGACGATGGTTTTGAAAAGTATATATACTCTTTTTTCATTGTAGATGGCCCAGAACAGCAGACTGTATGTGTTTTCCAGCATCATCCAGATCTGTAGCAAGAGCCTGGAAAAGCTCAGCATGAGCAGAATGCAGTCACCAACGGGGAGTCTTTTGCCTCTGACCCACTCGGCTCCATGAATGACGGTGATGAAGCCATTCCCCGCGATTCCAATGATGCACTGTATTGCAGAGACCACCAAGGTGAAGACGATCTTAAACGTGGTCGTATCTTTATCCATCGCATCCGTGTTCACTGTCACCATCCTCTTTGGCTCTGATGTTCAGATTTCTGCCTGAAGAACTGGTACCTTTTCTGCAACTGTCTGATCCTGACTCAATGTAATTATGTTTTTTTCTTTCCAGTTAATGGTTATTGCCAATTTTTCTTCATTTGCTTGTCATGTGACCACAAGTTAGAGGCTTGAAATGCAAATGATGAGAGGATCTGGTTGCTGGCTGTCTCCATTTTTCATCAAGGCCCATTTATCTTGGGCTTTCAGGAGCTCATTGGAGAAGAAAAAAAAAATTTAGACAGGCTCCTATCCCAGCACCCTCCTACCTTACCTACCTTTGTTGTTGATTAGTCACTCAGTTGTGTCCGACTCTTTGTGACGTCATGGCCTGTAGCCTGCCAAGCTCCTCTGTACATGAGATTTCCCAGGCAAGAATACTGGAGTGGGTTGCCATTTTTGTCTCCAACCTACCTATCTTATTTAAGTCCATATTTTACTGACTTTATAGGGCAAGAGTCCCAGTTTAGGAATCACAGTCTTTTTTTCTTATCTCACAAGACTTGTTAAACCTGCTAAATTATCCATGAAAATGTGAACAGATTCTTTTGATCTGCTTTCTCCTGCTTCCTTTGTTATCTCCTTTATTTGGGTAGAGACTTTTTTCCTATGGTTAGTTTATGAGTCAGACTTTCCCATCAGCTCGTATCTGATCATTTTTACTTAGAATCAAGTTTCTTTCAGAAAAGCTAGCTATTATAGTGTCCTCAAACAGTACTCAGAAAAGCCAAAATTGGATGTCATTTGGGTTAGAGACAAAAAACTCCCATATGACAGTTTTCATTGTTGGTGTGTTTATCACCAATTCTAATTTACCAAGATCCATGTCAATATTTGTGCCCAGAATCAGGTAGAGTTAGCCCGGGAAGCCTTCAGAGTGTTTTGAACATAGTGTTGAAGTTGGAAAATGTGACAAAACATCATTACTTCAAATTTAATTCCCTACTTCTTTGCCCTGGCTGTGTAGCAGAATGAACTCTGGAACGTATGTATGTGTATAAAATATAAAATATTTATAAATATATATGGGCTTCCCTGGGGACTCAGACAGTAAAGAATCTGCCTGCTATGCGGGAGACCCAGGTTTGATCCTGGGTTGGGAAGCTCCCCTGGAGAAGAGAGTGTCTACCCACCCCAATATTCTTGCCTGAAGAATCCCATGGACAGAGAAGCCTGGTGGGCTGTAGTCCATGGGGTTGCAAAGAGTCAGATGTAACTCAGCAACTAATACCTTCACTTTCATCAATATATAAATCAATAAAATATAAAGTATAACAAATGAAACAAAATAAAATTGAAATATTATAAATATATGTATATAAAAGGAAATGGCAACCCACTCCAGTATTCTTGCCTGGAGAATCCCAGGGATGGGGGAGCCTGGTGGGCTGCCGTCTATGGGGTCGCACAGAGTCGGACACGACTGAAGCGACTTAGCAGCAGCAGCATACATATATATATGCCCAGGACTCATTCCTAATATATTTAGTCAGAATCTGGGAGATAAAAAGAAACATGGCACTGATAGACGTGATTAGCAAAGGGTTACACAAACCTTCAATTTGTAAAAAAACATAACATCTAGGAAGTATTTACAATACAGCACAAGAAAGTGAGGAAGAGCATCAGAGAGACAGGGCCAGGCATGCTGTACTTTTAAAAAGCTAAGAGATCTCACAGTCACCATTGAGAACCAAGGTCTTAGCTAGAGCCCAATGAGTCTTGGGTCAAATCTGATCTAAAGCTGTAGTTTATCTTGTAGTGCCTGATGTTGGACAACAGTGGTTCACCAGTGTTTGATTTTTATCCTATAGGCCAACATCTAAATTTAGGAGACTGCCTATATGTACACACAAAAATCTGTCTTCTCTGAAAAAGTAAAAAATTGGGCTTTATCAAGTCTTCATGGTGAATCATTTGAAGCAGAGCTGTGGCTGTCTGTGCGAAACGCATGTTTGTGCTTTTTAGTGTTATAGTACTCACCAATTCCTTCGAGAAGGGAATGGCAACCCGCTCCGATATTCTTGCCTGGAGAACCCCATGGACAAAGGAGCCTGGTGGCTACCGGCCATGGGGTCACAAAGAATTGGACACGACTAAGCAACTAACACATTCGCCAGTTCCTAACGTCTTCTTGACCCTGAGGCTTCATGCCAGTGTACTTGTCCTGTTTTTATAATATAAATGGGGGAGCGATAAAATGGATTTCCCCAACTCCAAATTAATTTTATTTCAAATACAGGGATTTTTCTTTTATAATAAAATTGTATTATTAAATCACATTTGTATAAAACTATCACCAGACACAGCCATATATTACAAAATTAAGAAAGCATTGGTTAGAGAAATGAAAATTCATGTCAAGCCAAAGACTGGTACACGAATGACTATTTATTCATAATAGCTAGAGACAGGAAATAAGATTCTTTGACAAGTTCTGCATCTTCAGTAACAGTCTTTAACTTATCTTACTTTTACTAATAGAGGAGAGTCATATTTGTCAGCAGCTTTCACGTTTTCAGTTCAGTTTAGTTGCTCAGTTGTGTCCGACTCTTTGCAACTCCATGGACTGCAGCATGCCAGGTCTCCCTGTCCATCACTAACTACTGGAGTTTACCCAAACTCATGTCCATTGAGTCGGTGATGCCATCCAGCCACCTCATCCTCTGTCGTCCCCTTCTCCTCCTGCCCCCAATCCCTCCCAGCATCAGGGTCTTTTCTAATGAGTCAACTCTTTGCATGAAGTGGCCAAAGTATTATTAGAGTTTCAGCTTCAGCATCAGTCCCTCCAATGAATATTCAGGAATGATTTCCTTTAGGATAGACTGGTTGGATCTCCTTGCAGTCCAAGGGACTCTCAAGAGTCTTCTCCAAAACCACAGTTCAAAAGCATCAATTCTTTGCCTTTCAGCTTTCTTTAGAGTCCAACTCTCACATCCGTACATGACTACTAGAAAAACCACAGCCTTGACTAGATGGACCTTTGTTGGCAAAGTAATGTCTCTGCGTTTTAATATGTTGTCTAGGTTGGTCATAACTTTCCTTCCAAAGAGTAAGCGTCTTTTAATTTCATGGCTGCGGTTACCATCTGCAGTGATTTTTGAGCCCCCAAAAATAAAGTCAGCCACTGTTTCCCCATCTGTTTGCCATGAAGTGATGGGACCGGATGCCATGATCTTCGTTTTCTGAATGTTGAGCTTTAGGCCAACTTTTTCACTCTCCTCTTTCACTTTCATCAAGAGGTTCTTTAGTTCTTCTTCACTTTCTGCCATAGGGGTGGTGTCCTCTGCATATCTGAGGTTATTGATATTTCTCCTGGCAATCTTGGTTCCAGCTTGTGCTTCCTCCAGCCCATGCGGTTACCATCTGCAGTGATTTTTGAGCCCCCAAAAATAAAGTCAGCCACTGTTTCCCCATCTGTTTGCCATGAAGTGATGGGACCGGATGCCATGATCTTCGTTTTCTGAATGTTGAGCTTTAGGCCAACTTTTTCACTCTCCTCTTTCACTTTCATCAAGAGGTTCTTTAGTTCTTCTTCACTTTCTGCCATAGGGGTGGTGTCCTCTGCATATCTGAGGTTATTGATATTTCTCCTGGCAATCTTGGTTCCAGCTTGTGCTTCCTCCAGCCCAGCGTTTCTCATGATGTACTCTGCATAGAAGTTAAATAAGCAGGGTGACAATATACAGCCTTGAAGTTCTCCTTTCCCGATTTGGAACCAGTCTGTTGTTCCGTATCCAGTTCTAACTGTTGCTTCCTGACCTGCATACAGGTTTCTCAAGAGGCAGGTCAGGTGGACTTGTATCCCATCTCTTTCAGAATTTTCCACAGTTTATTGTGATCCACACAGTCAGAGGCGTTGGCATAGTCAATAAAGCAAAAATGAATGTATTTCTGGAATGTTCTTGCTTTTTTGATGATCCAGCAGATGTTGGCAATTTGATCTCTGGTTCCTCTGCCTTTTCTAAAACCAGCTTGAACATCTGGAAATTCACCGTTCATGTACTGTTAAAGCCTGGCCTGGAGAATTTTGAGCATTACTTTATTAGCGTGTGAGATGAGTGCAATTGTGCGGTAGTTATTTGGCATTGCCTTTCTTTGGTATTGGAATGAAAATGGACCTTTTCCAGTCCTTTGGCCATTGCTGAGTTTTCCAAATTTGCTAGCATATTGAATGCAGCACTTTCACAGCATCATCTTTTAGAATTTGAAATAGCTCAACTGTGATTCCATCACCTCCACTAGCTTTGTTCATAGTGATGCTTCCTAAGGCCCATTATAAAGCAACAAATTCATTTTTTTTTTGTCAGTCCCAAGTTATACAAATTTGTAATAAATAAGATCTCCCCAAATTTCTTGCACATAATCCTTGATTTCTAATAATCTGGTACCATCTTCTATTGGTGTTCATTCTTGTTTTTCTCTGATTTTAAGAGGTGAGAGCAATGGTGGGCAGGCATTGTATTTATAGGGATGTGGGGTCAACTTATTATTTGTTTTTTTGACTCTCATTTGGGGAGCTAGAATGGAGGCACCTTTATTTTGGGGAAACTCTCATGGTGGAAACAAATACCAAAGTTTTCAAATTGTCAGCTATTAAGTTCAAAAACTGGTCCAAGTGTAGGATAGAACAACTTTGGAAGAACATATGATTAGGGAGCCATTTTCCTTTCACTTCTCTCTCAGGCCCCACCATGGAGACTAGAAAATACTTTTCCAAGAAAGAGGAATGAGAGAAGGGGAGGGAAGAGTTATTGAGGGTAAGCATCTCTCTGAAAGGGGCCCTACTTCGTGGTGCATCCCTTGTGGCTGTGTGGGGTTGTCAGTGGCAGAGGGGGCTTTGCAGGCATACTTGCTGTCCCACTATCCATCCACCCTTGGGAGAATTGCTGTTTCTGCCTTGTGTTCACAAAAAGAGTTTGGAAATTTGCTGAGGGAGTTAGATTCCAAGGGAGTCTGGAGTCTTGGAATCTCCTGCGAAGGAGGTCTTGCAAGCTGGGGTCCAGATGAAGCCAATGCAAGGACAGAGGAGCATCCATGGAAGAGACTGCCCACCTCCTTTTCCCCTCCTGTCCCCCTCCAAGTCCTGTTTGATCTCCAAGCAACATATATGTCACCTCAGGGAGTATAGAAATCCTAAGGAAATCTTAGAATCATAGAATTTAAGCCTAGTATGACTGAGAAAGCACTAAAGTATCATTGGTTTAGGGAGCAGCATCAACTCAGTGAGAGGGATAAACATGAACAAGATTTTTCCTTCAATCAGAGTGTTCACCCCTCTGCTTTTGAATCTTCTTTCATCCTATTGTTGAACCCAAGTTCATGTGTCTGAGGCACTGTGAGGCCAAACTGAAATAGAGTTTGGAGCAGAGAAAGATATATCAGTAGTATCCCTTGCTGCTGCTACTTCTGCTAAGTTGCTTCAGTGGTGTCCAACTCTGTGCAACCCCATAGATGGCCTCCTACCAGGCTCCTGTGTCCATGGGATTCTCTAGGCAAGAACACTGGAGTGGGCTGCCATTTCCTTCTCCAATGCATGAAAGTGAAAAGTGAAAGTGGAGTTGCTCAGTTGTGTCCGACTCTTAGAGACCTCATGGACTGCAGCCCACCAGGCTTCTCCGTCCATGGGATTTTCCAGGCAAGAGTACTGGAGTGGGGTGCCATTGCCTTCTCTGTAGTTGTGTCCAATTCTTTTGCAACCCTATGACTGTAGCCTGCCAGGGTCCCCTGTCCATGGGATTCTCTAGGCAAGAATAGTTGCCAAGCCCTCCTCCAGGGGATCTTCCTGACCCAGGGATCGAACATGGGTCTCCTGCATTGCAGGCAGATTCATTGTCATCTGATCCACCAGGGAAGACCTCCACTACTTTTATTAGTAGAGGAGGTGCAACTTAGAAGGTGGAGACCTCGACTTATCTCAGATCCATCTGGTTGGCTGGGACACAAGGCTTTTAAAGGCAAAAAGGTAAAGAAGAAGAGGTCTCTGTGATTTCACCTTCCTGATAAGGCCTCAGCTGCAGACTTCCCGGCGCCGTCTTGTGATTCGAGGGAGGTGTCTTTGGTGATTGCGACTGATCTATGCATGCCTGCAAAGCCGACTAGTAAATCATGGTCTTGTGATGTAGCAACTTCTTTCCAGGAGAGAGCAGAAGCCATGGCTGAGGCATTTTATTATTTACTTAGAGCTTCTGTGATGATTCAGAAGCTTCAGTTCTTAACTGATCCTCCTGGTGCCATCAATTTCAAGTCCGCTTGGGGCAGCCGGTTAAAGCCACAGGATGCAGTCTCTGTAGTGTGGGGTCATAAATCAGGACATTAGTTTAAGTTAATTTTGTTGGGCTTGTTTTCCTTTGTTTCTGCCTCACTTCCCTAGCTGGAACTGCTTATATCTGCTCTTTGGAACTCAGAGAAAGATCTAGGAAGAGTCTAAAACTGTTGCGTACAAACAAGAAACAGGGCACATGGAGAGTTTTCCTACCTGGGAGGACCCCGTAGGGTCCTGCTCGGTTTCAATCCCATAGTGATATCTTAGGCAGGGTGAATCTTTTCTAGTCTTCTTTGACTCAATCCAATTTTGTTTCATACTGGTTTGAATCTTATCTTCTCTGCTTTTCCTCAAGCACAGCTTGAGCTGAGACCCCATCTGCCTGGGTTGAGTGGCAATGGGGACACCCATTTCTCTTTCGTCTTCTGGGGTTTCCAGGGTCCTGGCATGGGAGAGAGGGGACTGGGGATGTCTCAGTATTCTCCTGGTGGCGTGGTAAGTGTGTTCCCTAAGGATGCTGCTGCTCCTCCGACACCATCTGGCCATGATGCCTCTGGGAGCAGGCATCCCCATTCCGGCTGTCTCCTGAGGACCCTGAATGAGTGCCTCAGAGGGCTCTGTGGCAGCTCCCCAGTGTGCTGCCTGTGACTCACATCACCCACCTCTCCCTCCCTCCCCTTTGCTTTTTTTTTTTTAAACTTTATTTATTTAACTGGAGAATAATTGCTTTACAATATTGTGATGGTTTTGGCCATACATCAGCATGAATTTGTCATAGGTATGCCATGTGTCCCCTCCCCTTTAATTCCGTCTCCCACCTCCCTTCCCACCCCATCCCTCTAGGTTGTCTCAGAGCATCGGCTTTGGCATGGAAGCATATACATTACCACATGTAAAATAGATAGCCAGTGGGAAGCTGATGTATGATCCCAGGAACCTTCTTTTTTTTTTTTTAAGCATAGACCTAGGTGGAGAGTTGCTCTTGTGATTGTGGCTGGTAACAGTAGGGCTGGTGTTTCCACCTTTTGGTCAGCTTTTCAGGTAAGCATGTAATCTTAGTTCTTGGCACTTCTTCTTTAATTGGTTCTTCTCAATCCTGCCTGCATAGCAGAATTGCCTGAGTTGCCTGAAGGGCTTATAAAAAAATCCACAGCCAGGTCGTATCCTCAGAAATTCTGAGCAATTGCTCTGGGGAAGACCTGAGCATTGGCATCTCCAAAGCTCCCCATGGCAAGTCTAACATGGAGCTGGGGAAGGTTGAGAACCACTGCAGCTAAGGGGTGGGCTTCTCAGGTGGCTCAGCTGTAGAGAGTCCTCCTGCCAATGCAGGAGATGCAGGTTCGATCGCTGGGATGGAAAAATCCCCTGGAGAAGAAAATGGCCACCCACTTCAGGATTCTTGCCTGGGAGATCCCATGGACAGAGGAGCCCAGTGGGCGACAGTCTATGGAACCACAAAGAGTCAAACATGACTTAGCGACTCAACAACAATAACCACCACAACAGGTAAGGGGTACTTTCCTGTGCGGTTTATAGTATGGGCTCTAGGGTCTGTTCCGGGACAGTAGGAACTTGGCCTCTCAACATCTTTGTGGAATTGACCAAATGACTTCCTGGGGGAGAATAAGAGGGCCAGTTCTTCATCAGGTAGAGGGACACCAGATCTAGAGGGTGAATTATAAAAATTATAGTATTTTTAAAAACTGAGTTTTGTTCTTGTGAAAATCACTTCTATTGTATAATGTTAGAAAAGCAAAAATATTTCTCATGCCTATGAAAAGGAAGAAAAAGAAGATAAACCTAGAGGGTCAAATGTTCTTCATAAACTTAAAATCATTCCTATATGCTTACTTGGCAAAGGATATGTGGACAAAAAAAATGTTACCTGCCATTTCAGCAAACAATGAATTATGCCCACCATTAAGCCATCAGCCATGGTAGCCACCCCTGAAGGTGTGCCCTGAGGGGAAATTCCAGATGGAGGAAAAAAAGATAGGCCTAGATGGTTGAGTGAAGGTCGCTCAGTCAGTGTCTGACTCTTTGTGACCCCATGGACTATACAGTCCATGGAATTCTCCAAGCCATAAAAATGGAATGGGTAGCCTTTCCCTTCTCCAGGGCATCTTCTGAACTCAGGTATCAAGCCCAGGTCTCCTGAATTGCAGGCAGATTCTTTACCAGCTGAGCCACAGGGAAGCCCAAGAATAAAGGAGTGGGTAGCCTATCCCTTCTCCAGGGGATCTTCCCTGACCCAGGAATTGAGCCAGGGTCTCCTGCATTGCAGGCAGATTCTTTACCAACTGAGCTATGAGGGAAGCCTCATAGCTAGATAGTTAAGATGCATATCAAAGAGATAATTTCAATGAGCCCAGACTTGAAAAGCGTCTTCCCATATATAGAAAAGCACTAAAATCATTAACTTGTGATGTCAAGTTTGTATGTGTGTATGATTAGCAATAATCTTTTGATGTTCAGCTACATATTTTTTCCCCCCTCCAAAAACTCCATCCTGGCTTTTCCCTTACCTCTTTGGAACAGTTCCTTAGAGCTATCTGAGAGTCTGCCTCCCAGGCTATAGTCAGTCTTTCATTAATGTCCCTGAATGAAATATAACCTGTAACGTTTAGGTTGTGCATCCTTTTTTTTTTCTTTCACTGACAGCTGTAATGAAAGAAAACAGCCTAGATGTCCCATGAAATGAACCACTGTAAGAACAAAGACCAGGGATGTGGAAGAGATGTGATCAAAACCGAATGGGCTTCTGAGAGAACTGAAATGTCAACAAGGCTTGTTCTAGTTGTTCATAAAATAAGAAGTTACATATTTAAGTGAAAAATCTGCTTGGGACATCACATACTTCACAGACAGCAAGTTGTAAAAGAGTGTCTTTTGAATATAGTGGAAATTGCGTCCTGAAAAGACAGAAGCACGTGCAAATGTAAGTGTAACTGGAAATACTATTGCTCAAGGTCTGGAAAATGTGGCTAGGAAATGAAAAGATAAATTGTGTGAAAAGTTTTAAATGTTGTGACATTTGCTATTGCAGCCAAGAGTAGATATTTAGTAGTACTAAGATGTAATAATTAGCTTCGTTTATTCACTGTGGGTTTGAGAATTTTTATGATTGAAAATATTTTGGACAGTGTGCCCACGACAGGCACAACACGGGAAAGCAATTAAGAATTCATTTTTGTAATAGAGGAACTTTCAAACAGTTTAATGTTGGTGATGTTTCTGGGATAGAAAATGATGCTAATGTTGGACTTGCCCTTAAAGGTAAGTTTCATGTTGCACGTTATCTAAGGACACAGTCATTACACCTACTTATTTGCATTATTCAGCAGAAATTGCTCTCTGCTAGAAGTTAAAAATGGAACACGTCACAGACACAGAGCTCAGCACCTGTAAGCTGGATAACCTCCTAGGCTTTGGACCGGCAATTCTGTTTGATGAGTTGGACACATAGCATAGCAGTCTCCTCCCTGCAGGTAGATGGAAAGACTAAGTCATAGCTGAAGCTAAGGAAAAATGGTGAACTGTTGACACAAACTCACATCATCTGAGGAAAAAAATATCTTTGATTATGTAAAGCAGCAAAGGTTGTTACCACATAACTGGCCTTTTGGGTTAACAAATGCTTTGAATATTTCCCTGCAAAGCCATCCACAATAGTTATAAAACATGGAGACAGTCATCTGGCGTAGTGTTATCTGGTTCTCTTTTCTGTGCTAGAATTAGTTGGTGGAACTATAATTGATGGCTTGAATTCCGTGATGGATACACTGACCATTGACGTGGCTTATTGATCTCAAATTCTGAAGACAGTCTCCCACTGTCCTGTGCCTTTTTGTCAGTCCTTAACTATAACATGGAAGGTGATCCATGGTGTCATACAGGATAGAAAATGTAATATAGTGATACCAGAAAGTCAGACTGTTGCAAACATCTTAGCAATTGTGCAGATTTTTTTTTAAAACTCTTTGAAAATGCCTATAGTTTTCAATAGCTACTTTCCAATATTAAACATCCGTTCTTGTCTAGACTATCTGTTAAGGCTGAATTCTGTGTTCATATCAGACTTGAAACAAGATTTACAGTGACATATTGGTGCCAAAGAAAAAGTTGCAGATTTCTGGTTCCGAAATAAAAGTCAATGAATTGTGAAAGAAAATATTAGAAGTAGAATATTCCTATTTTTATCTTAACTTTTTTTTCCAATTTTGAATTTGAGATACAGTTGTTAATATCATACACGCATATATTATGTGGCTTGGTTGCAGTCATAGTTCAGAAAAATAGTTAGGTCATTTCTTGGCAGTTGGCTTTTCTTACCAGCAACATAGACCTTTATGTTCTTGGCTTTTGTAGACTGCAGTTTTCAATGATTTTTTTTCAATGTATGTCCTTGTGCGGGCAATGAATTTTTTAGTGGCTCTAAACCTTACCTAACATTTTTCACCATAAGATGGAGCCTATGAATCCTTTGAAAATCAAGCAATTACTTAATTCTTCCACTAGTGGGAGGACATGCTCTTTCTTTCTAAGTAGGCCTCAGGAAGGTATTATAGGCCTCAGGAAGGTATTAAAAACCTTTTCTATTATATTCTAGGTGGTTGACTAAAAGTTTTACCTACTCACTTTTAGGGGCAGTTTCTGAACCTTTTTAGTCATGGTCAGAAATAAAGGTTTTTTGAGAAAATTCATATCCATCTCTTAAAAATGTATCTTTTAATTAGCATGTTGGTTAATATATATTTTTGAAAGACATATTGCAAATAAAAACTACATTCCTTGATTAGACTAACTTTCGATGATGACAGAGTCTGTTTCTGAAGAACCCCAAACATCAGAATACCGGAAAAGCAGTACATACTGTGCTTGGCCGGACAGCTGGTATAGCCCATTGAGCTCTCCATTCCGAGATGAGTGGATATCCTTAGGGCAGGAGGACGTTGCTGAGTATCAAGTGATGCATCTTGGATAGTCCCTTTTCACCTGCCTTTGGATGTCTACTCAGGTTCTCTGCAGGCTCTCTCTGTACCAGTGGATTGTTAACTTGTCTACTTATGTTCTTCTCATCCAATACAGGAAGTGGTAATGCAATCTCATTTAGACCCATTACTCAAATCTTTTTGGCCTCGCATTTAGGAAGTGTAGTGGCCATTATTTTTCTTACAAAAAAAAAAAAAAAAGGAATCTCATTTATTTATTCATTCAACAGATGTCGATTAATTGCAGACTAAATCACAGGCATTGGATATAAACAGTAAGTGAGACAAATTTGTGAAACTTAGTTTAGTTTACATGTGTGTGTGTGTATGTGTAGGAAATATGTGGGAAGAGGCATGAGGGTATTTGAGTAGGGCAGAGTATATAATTTTTCAGGTGGTGATAAGTGCCATAAAGAAAGCATTGATTTTCAACAAAGGTTCCAAAACTGTTTAAAGGTGGGGAGAATAGTCTTAAAAAATGATGGAGCAAATGAATATCCTCGTGCAAAAGAATGAAGTTAGACTTCTGTCTCATACAATGAACAAAAGTAACTCAAAATGGGTCAAAGACTTAAATGTAAGAGCTAAAATGATTGAACTCTTAGAGGAAATATGTAAGTGTAAATTTCTGTGACTTGGATTACAAAAAGTTTTCCTACATATGACATGTAAAGTATAAGAAATAAAAGAAGAATTTCAAATATTGAACTGTAAAAATTTAAAGGTTTGTGCTTCACGAAGCACAGTTAAGAAAGTGAAAAGACAACTCACATAATGGGAGGAGATATTTGCAAATCACATATGTGACAAGAGTCTAGAATATTCAAAGAACTCTTACAACTCAGCAATAAAAAGAATGCTCAATTGAAACACAGGCAAAGGATTTGAAGATACGTTTTCTAAAGAAAATATACAAATAGCCCCATTAGTCATCAGGGACATGCAAATCAAAACCACAAGAAGCTACCATTTCACACCTACTAGGACGGCAAAAAAAGAAGACAATCCCAAGTGTTGGCAGGGATGTGGAGAAATTGGAATCCTCATATTTTGCTGGTGTGAATTTAAAATGGTGCAGCTACTTTGGAAAACAGTGCAGCAGGTCCTCAAAAAGTTAAACACAATTCTACCATGTGATTCAGAAATTATACTCCTAGGTAGGATAAAACAACTGAGAACATGCCCACACATATGTGGACAAAAACATGAATGTTCATAGCAGCATCTGTATGATTGTCAAGACGAGAAAACGACCTGATGTCTGATGAATTTAAAAAAAAAATATGGTATATCCTTTCAATAAAGTATTCAGCCATGAAAAAGGAATGAAGATACACTTTGGATACACTTTGAAAACATTATGCTAAGTAAAAGAAGCCAGACACAAAAGGCCGCATATTGCCTAATTCCATCCATATTAAATGCCCCAAATAGGCCAGTTCACAGAGATAGAAAGTAGATTGTTGATTGATTGTGACTAGAGAGGGAAAACGTGGAATAACTGCTAAAGAAACGGGGTTTCCTACTGGGGTGTTGAAAATGTTCCAGAATTAGATAACAGTGATAGATGCACAAATCTTGTAAATATACTAAAATCTGCTGACTTATACACTTAAGAGAGTGAATTTTATGTCATGGGGTTAAATCTCAATTTGAAAAAGGAAGAAAAAGGGCAAGAGGGTGGAAAGTGGGCAAATGGTGGTAGTGGGTAATTTTATTTTTATTTATTTATTTGGCTGTATTGGGTCTTAGTGGAGGCAAGTGGGATCTTTAGCTGGTCCACATGGGATCTAGTTCCCCAAATAGACCAGGGATTGAATGTGGGCCATCTGCACTGGGTGCATGAAGTCTTAGCCACTGGACTACCAGGGAAGTCCCATAGTGGGTTACTTTAAACACTGATCAGGGACATTTTGATGGGAAGGTCATGCTCGAACAGAATGTTTCCTGAATTCATGAATGACTAAAAGAAGCACACAAACCCTGCTGTGTTCCCTATTCTCTCTTTTGTCTCAGTTCCGTTCAGTCGCTCAGTTGTGTCCGACTCTTTGTGACCCCATGGAATGCAGCACACCAGGTCCATCATCAACTCCCGGAGCTTGCTCAAACTCATGTCCATCGAGTCGGTGATGCCATCCAACCATCTCACACTCTTGTCCCCTTCTCCTCCTGCCTTCAGTCTTTCCCAGCATCAGGGAGTCAAATGAATCAGATCTTCCCATCAGGTGGCCAAAGTATTGGAGCTTCATTTTCAGCATCAATCCTTCCAATGAATATTCAGAGTTGATTTCCTTTAGGATTGACTGGTTTGATCTCCTTNGTCCCCTTCTCCTCCTGCCTTCAGTCTTTCCCAGCATCAGGGAGTCAAATGAATCAGATCTTCCCATCAGGTGGCCAAAGTATTGGAGCTTCATTTTCAGCATCAATCCTTCCAATGAATATTCAGAGTTGATTTCCTTTAGGATTGACTGGTTTGATCTCCTTGCTTCTTTTGTTTATATATGTCCTTTCTCATATACACAATGTTAGAGTGTCTCTCTACCCATTCCAAGTCTACAGATTTGTGTGAAAGACATATTCAGGAAATGAAAATCATTATCTCATGGAAATGCTTGCTTACAATACTTCCCTGCAGAATTAGTTAACAGGAATGTCTCTAAGCTCTAACAATGCCTTAATTGTCTTAAGGAAGAAGTGTAACAGAATGTTAAAGGAGGCTCTTGAGTGTTTTCTAAACCATTCAAGTGGAATACAATTGGTGATAAGTGGCCATGTAATCTAGAGAGAATTCTGAATTCATCTCTGTTGGAGGATGGAGGGAATGAAACGTGCCCACTGAACTGAGACGGTATCTTGAGCCAGATACCATGTAAACAGGCAGCTCCATATTATCAATGGATCCATTTTTTATAGGTGAGCTTGGTAGACAACGATCCAGAAGGATTTGAACCTGCACTCTACAAACCCGAGGGGCCGTTGGGACAGGTTTATAGTTAACATATCAAAGAGTGTGGGAGGGCTTTGCTGGTGGCTCAGTGGTGAAGAGTTTGCCTGACAGTGCAGGAGGCACAGGTTTGATCCCCGATCCAGGGAGACCCCACATTGTGCAGAGCTACTAGGCCTGGGAGCTGCAACTACTGAGCCTGTGCTCCAGTACCCACGTGCCGCAACTACTGAGGCCCAAGTGCCCCAGGGTCCGTGCTCTGCAAGAAGAGGAGTCACCGCAGCTGAGAGGCCCGTGTACTGCACCCGGAGAGCGGACCCCACTCCCCGCAACTAGAAAAAAGCCCATCAGCAACAAAGACCCAGCATAACCAAATATAAATAAAATCACTTTTAAAAGGGTCATGGGAATATGTGCTTGAAAAGAAACAGCATGTGTATTCCTAAGCCAAGATTTATGAATGGGTGCTTCTCTTGTGGCTCAGTTGGTAAAGAATCCGCCTGCAATGTGTGAGACCCAGGTTCGATTCCTGGGTCGGGAAGATCCCCTGGAAAAGGAAATGGCAATCCACTGCAGTATTCTTGCCTGGAGAATTCCGTGGACAGAAGAGCCTGGTGGGCTACAGTCCATGGGGTCACAAAGAGTCAGACCTGACTGAATAACTAACTTTCTTTCTTTCTTAACTTTGGGAGTTGAGAACACATCAGTGAAGTTCTTCATCATTGTCTGGGGACTAACAGAGCATTGAGGCCATTTGGTCCTAATGATTATTAAAAAATATTTATTAACTACAAAGCCCTTGATGACAGAAGTGATTTACTCCACAGTCCTAGGTAGGATCAGTGTAAGGACTGGAGAAACTGTATGGGCCCAAGATGGCATCAGTTATGACAAGAATTGTACAATCCCCTACCTCCAGACTACAAAAAAGAGGATCCTTCAGTAGGGGGTGCCTGAATTGGAAATGTTTGGTGAACCAAGAAGGGTAATGCCTGAACCTCAGGCACAGGCAGTAGAAGTGAATCTCAAGTGGCTGTGAAAGGACCCTCTCACATGGGGGCTGTCTGTTGGACAGAAGAAAGATTTCTGCTGCTGCTGCTAAGTCACTTCAGTCGTGTCCGACTCTGTGCGACCCCATAGATGGCAACCCATCAGGGTCCCCCATCCCTGGGATTCTCCAGGCAAGAATACTGGAGTGGGTTGCCATTTCCTTCTCTAATGCATGAAAGTGAAAAGTGAAAGTGAAGTCGCTCAGTCGTGTCCGACTCTTAGCGACCCCATGGATTGCAGCCTACCAGGCTCCTCCATCCATGGGATTTTCCAGGAATGAGTACTGGAGTGGGGTGTCATTGCCTTCTCCGAGAGAGATTTCTAAGTAGCCAGAAAGTCCATTGCTTGCTCTAGATCAGAACTTCCCAGCCTTGACACTACTGACTATTTGGAATTGATACTTGTTGTAGGACCCTGTCCTGTGCTTGGTAGGATGGTCAGCTGCATCTCTGGCCTCCATCCACTAGAAACCACTGCAACCCCTACCCCTCAGTTATCTTAATTTAAAATGTCTCCAGACATTATCAAATACTTAATCTCAGATACATAGATGACACTACCCTCATGACAGAAAGTGAAGAGGAATTAAAGGGCTTCTTGGTGAAGGTGAAAAACAAGAGCAAAAAAGCTGGCTTCAAACTCAACATTCAAAATATGAAGATTATGGCATCTGGTCCCATCACTTCATGGGGAAATAGATGGGGAAAACAATAGAAACCATGTGATATTCCATCATCACATCTCCTCTGACTGACCCTCCTGCCTCCCTGTTATAAAGCCAATCTGCATAATCCAGGCCAGTCCTTCTCAAGTGAAGATGCTAAACTTCATCACGTCCACAAAGTCTTTTTATCAGTGGAAGGTAATGTACTCACAGGTTTCACAGGTTAGAATGTGGCTATAGTTGGCAAAGGCATTATTCTACCAGTGACAGATTTTATTTTCTTGGACTCCAAAATTAATGTGGATGGTGACTGCAACCATGATATTAAAAGACAACTGCTCCTTGGAAGAAAAGCAACGACAAGCCTAGACAGCGTATTAAAAAGCAGAGACATTACTTTGCTGACAGAGGTCCTTTTGCTAGTCAAAGTTATGGTTTTACCAGTAGTCATGTACAGATGTGAGAGCTGGACAATTAAAAAAGGCTGAGTGCCAATGTTTCCTTTGAACTGTGGTGTTGGAGAAGACTCTTGAGAGTCCCTTAGACTGCAAGGAGATCAAACCAGTCAATCCTAAAGGAAATCAACCCTGAATATTCATTGGAAGGACTGATGCTGAAGCTCCAATACTTTGACCATCTGATGTGAAGAGCTGATTCATTGGAAAAGACTCTAATACTGGGAAAGATTGAAGGCAGGAAGAGAAGGGGATGACAGAGGATGAGATGGTTGGATGGCATCACTGACTAAATGGACGTGAGTTTGAGCAAACTCTGGGAGATGGTGAAGGACAGGGAGGGCTGGTGTGCTACAGTACATGGGGTCGCAAAGAGTCGGACATGTCTGAGCAACTGAATGACAGCTTGAGGGTGGGTGGGCAAAAACTGTCCCTGGTTGAGAATGACTGCTTTCAAGAAAGGTACATGTTGGGCTGCACCCTGCGGGCCTGCAAGGCCTGGTCTCTGCCAGTTGCAAGACTGAAGAAAGAGCCCAGAGGCAGCAACAGAGACACCATTGGTTTAATGGACAGTGGATCTCACGTGCCTCAACTTCCCTGGTGGCTCAGACAGTGAAGAATCCATCTGCAATGCAGGAAACCTGGGTTTGATCCTTAGATTGGGAAGATCCCCTAGAGGAGAGCATGGCAACCCACTCCAGTATTCTTGCCTAGAGAATCCCCATGGACAGAGGAGCCTGGCAGGCTACAGTCCATGAGGCACAAAGAATCAGACAGGACTGAGTGACTAAGCACACGTACACGTGTCTGAAGCAAGGTACTGGAGCCACACCCCACTGTGTGCGGTGGCCTACAGGTGGACAGGGGGGCTGTCTTCAGATACTCCAGGGTAGGGAAGTGGGGTGAGGCAGTGGAAGGAATGGGGGTGGGAGGATGGTGGGGGAGGGAGAGCAATTGCTAGTTATGGGGAAATCAAAGGTTGACTCACTCGTTACCAGGGAAATCAGCAGAAGGGCACACCCTTCACAGCCCATTTGATAAGAACAATCACTAGCTGAGGCCTGGGGCAAGTATGTAGGAAGGTCAGTCATGCGAGTAGGGTGTAGGAGAAACAGGTACTGGTTAAGCAGGGGATGTACACAGCACAAGAGAACAGTTACCCTGAGTGGCTTGGCTATTTGCTAGTGCTAAGTCACTTCAGGCATGTCCAACTCTGTGATCTTATGGACTATAGCCTGCCAGGATTCTCTCTCCATGGGGTTTTCCAGGCTTTCCATGGAGTGGGTTGCCATTTTCTTCTCCATGGCTATATAGTACATGCCAAGAATCCCACTGTTCAAGTCTGGGAGTTTCCCCGTGAGTCAACACATTAGTTTCTTATTGCTGCTGTAATAAATTACCCAAAACTTGTGCTTTAAAACAGCACCCTTTCATGATCTCATAGTTCCAGAGGTCAGACGTCCAACATGGATCTCAGTGGGCTAAGATCAAGGTTTAAGCAGATCTATGTTCCTTTGCGGAGCTCAAGAGAATTTCTGTCCTTGAACTTTTCAACTTTTTAAGGCTGCTCTCCTTCCTTAGCTCACAGCTCCCAGCTGGCAAAGATGTCACCTGACCTCTGCTTCCATTGTTGGAGCCATGGGTTCTGGGAAACAAATTCACTTAGAAGGACAATGCAGATAGTGGAGTGTAGTTTATTATACCAGCGGGCTCAAGGCAGAGTCTCCTCTTAGCCAAGGACCCCAACCAGTTTTTGTGAAAACCACTTCCCTGGTAGCTCAGATGGTAAAGCGTCTGTCTACAATGCGGGAGACCCAGGTTCAATCCCTGGGTTGGGAAGATCCCTTCTGAAGGAGATCAGCCCTGGGATTTCTTTGGAAGGAATGATGAAACTCCAGTACTTTGGCCACCTCATAGGAAGAGTTGACTCACTGGAAAAGACTGTCATGCTGGGAGGGATTGGGGGCCGGAGGAGAAGGGGACTACAGAGGATGAGATAGCTGGATGGCATCACCGCCTCGATGGACGTGAGTTTGTGTGAACTCTGGGAGTTGGTGATGAACAGGGAGGCCTGGCCTGCTGCAATTCATGGGGTTATAAAGAGTTGGACACGACTGAACAACTGAACTGAACTGAGTCTGACAAAGGAAAAAGAAAGATGCAATCAAAGTTAACCTGTGATTCATATACCTTAAGCCTAGGTAGTTAACAGTGGACAGTTATTAATAGGCCTGTGGTCATACCCCATATTAGGCATGTGGTCATATCCCATTATTATGCTTTTAATAAGCATAATAAAATGCATTATTCTATTCGGTTTCACAGATAATTAGGGTATTCTTTGAGGTGTCTGGAGAGTCTAGGTATGAGCCCTGGGGCTCTTTCATTTGAGGGGGTCTGGTTTTCCAGTTGGTATGTCTTTTACATAGATACTGGGCATGTAGCTCAAAGTCCACAGTCCAGCCCAAGACAGAGTCCTGCTTTCAAGGCAGAGCCTGTTCTGTCTGTTTCCTCCTTCACCATCATCACATCTCATTGTCTGACTCTCACCCTCCTGCCTCCCTGTTATAAAGCCAACCTGCGTAATCCAGGCCAGTCCTTCTCAAGTGAAGATGCTAAACTTCATCACATCCACAAGGTCCTTTTTTCAATGCAAGGTAAAGTACTCACAGGTTTCACAGGTTAGAATGTGGCTATAGTTGGGGAGGGCATTATTCTGCCAATGACAGTCGATATTTGATCACTGAGTAGTCAGATTGCTCTAGCACTGTTAAACAATACCCTATGCTTTCCACTAACTGTAAAGAATCTCTGCGATAGAGGAGACCCGGGTTCAGTCCCTCGATTGGGAAGGTGCCCTGGAGAAGGGAATGATAACCCACTCAGTATTCTTGCATGTGAGAGCCTATGGACATCAAGAGCCTGGTGGGCCACAGTCCATGGGGTTGCAGAGTCTGACATGATTGAGTGACTAAATCCAAGCTTTCCACCACTTTCCCTTGATTGGTCTTCAGATTCTGTGCCTCCTGCCCTACTCCCAACACCTTGCCCCAAGCCATCTGCAGGTTCCCAAGGCCCTTGTATAAAAATTCAGACTCTTGAGAGACCCTTGGACTGCAAGGAGATCCAACCAGTCCATTCTGAAGGAGATCAGCCCTGGGATTTCTTTGGAAGGAATGATGCAAAAGCTGAAACTCCAGTACTCTGGCCATCTCATGCGAAGAGTTGACTCATTGGAAAAGACTGATGCTGGGAGGGATTGGGGGCAGGAGGAGAAGGGGACGACAGAGAATGAGATGGCTGGATGGCATCACTGACTTGATGGACGTGAGTCTGAGTGAACTCTGGGAGTTGCTGATGGACAGGGAGGCCTGGCGTGCTGCAATACATTGGGTCACAAAGAGTCAGACACGACTGAGTGACTGAACTGAACTGAATACAATGTAAATACTTTATAAATAGTTCCTGTGCTCAGTTGCCCAGTTGTGCCCAACTCTTTGCATCCCCATGGACTGTAGTCCACCAGGCTCCTCTGTCTATGGGATTTCCCAGGCAAGAATACTGGAGTGAGTTGCCATTTTGTTCTCCAGGGGATCTTCCCAACCCAGCCTAGCAAATTCAAGTTCTGGTTTTTGGAACTTTCTGGAAATTTTTTCCTCAAATATTTCCCATCTGAGTTTGCTTGAATCTGCGGATAAGGAATCCGGGGATACTATTCCTTTTTTCCTGGCTACTCCCAGGAATGAGGGGCAGCTGAGCTGGTGGGAAATGGGGCTGAATTAGAGACTTCACCCCTCTCTTCCTGCATCCCTGGGGCAAGCAGCTGTGGGGCTCAGGCCCAGCTGGAGAAAGGACCCAATTTAAATTAGTGGGAGATATTGGTTTTGCTTACAATAGGACTGAACTTTTCTTTTCACTGAAGGTTATGCTAATAGAGTTTGGCCAAGAGAATGCACTGGTCATAGCAAACACCCTCTTCCAACAACATAAGATGATACTCTACACATAGACATCACCTGATGGTCAATACCAAAATCAGATTGATTATATTATTTGCGGCCAAAGATGGAGAAATTCTATACAGTCAGCAAAAACAAGACCAGGAGCTGACTGTGGCTCAGATCATGAACTCCTTATTGCCAAATTCAGACTTAAATTGAAAGTAGGGAAAACCACTAGACCATTCAGGTAGTACTTAAATCCCTTACAACTATACAGTGGAAATGACAAATAGATTCAAGGGATTAGATCTGATAGAGTGCCTGAAGAACTATGGATGGAGGTTTGTGACATTGGACAGGAGACAGGGATCAAGACCATCCCCAAGGAAAAGAAATGCAAAAAAGGCAAAATGGTTGTCTGAGGAGGCCTTACAAATAGCTGTGAAAAGAAGAGAAGTGAAAGGCAAAGCAGAAATAGAAAAATATACCTATTTGAATGCAGAGTTCCAAAGAATAGCAAGGAGAGATAAGAAAGCCTTCCTCAGTGATCAATGCAAAGAAATAGAGAAAAAAAACTGAATGGGAAAGACTAGCGATCTCTTCAAGAAAATTAGAGATACCAAGGGAACATTTCATGCAAAGATGGGCACAGCCAAGGACAGAAATGATATGGACCTAACCCAAGCAGAAGATATTAAGAAGAGGTGGCAAAAATACATACAAGAACTATACAAAAAAGATCTTCACCACCAAGATAATTTTGATGGTATGATTTCTCACTTAGAACCAGACATCCTGGAATTGGAAATCAAGTGGGCCTTAGGAAGCATCACTACGAACAAAGCTAGGAGGTAAAGGAATTCCAGCTGAGCTATTTCAAATCCTGAAAGATGATGCTGTGAAAGTGCTACACTCAATTTGGAAAACTCAGCAATGGCCATAGGACTGGAAAAGGTCAGTATTCATTCCAATCCCAAAGAAAGGCAATGCCAAAGAATGCTCAAACTACCGCACAATTGCACTCATCTCACATGCTAGTAAATGCTCAAAATTCTCCAAGCAAGGCTTCAATAGTACATGAACTGAGAACTTTCAGATGTTCCAGCTGGATTTAGAAAAGGCAGAGGAACCAAAGATCAAGTTGCCAACATCTGCTCGATCATAGAAAAAGCAAGGGAATTCCAGAAGAACATCTACTTCTGCTTCATTGACTATGCTAAAGCCTTAGACTGTATGGATCACAGCAAACTGTGGAAAATTCTAAAAGATGGGAATACCAGACCACCTTTTCTGCCTCCTGAGAAATCTGTATGTATGTCAAGAGGACATACTACCATGTCAAGAGGACATGGAAAAACAGACTGGTTTCAAATTGGGAAAGGAGTATGTCAAGGCTGTATATTGTCACCCTGCTTATTTAGCTTATATGCAGAGTACATCATGAGAAATGCTGGACTGGATGAAGCACAAATTGGAATCAAGATTGCTGGGATAAATATCAATAACCTCAGATATGCAGATGACACCATCCTTATGGCAGAAAGTGAAGAAAGCCATGAAATTAAAAGATGTTTGCTCCTTGGAAGAAAAGCTATGACCAACCTAGGGAGCATATTATAAAGCAGAGACATTACTTTGCCAGCAAAGGTCCATTGAGTCAATGCTATGATTTTTCCAGTGGTCATTTATGGATGTGAGAGTTGGACTATAAAGAAAGCTGAGCACCAAAGAATTGGTGGTTTTGAACTGTGGTGTTGGAGAAGACTCTTGAGAGTCCCTTGGACTGCAAGGAGATCCAACCAGTCTATCATAAAGGACATCAGTCCTGATTATTCACAGGAAGGACTGATGTTGAAGCTGAAACTCCAATACTTTGGCCACCTGATGTGAAGAACAGACTCATTTGAAAAGACCCTGATGCTGGGAAAGACTGAAGGAAGGAGGAGAAGGGGATAACAGAGGATGAGATGGCTGGGTGGCATCACCAACTTGATGGACATGAGTGTGAGTATGCTCCGGGAGTTGGTGATGGACAGGGAAGCCTGACATACAGTCCAAGGGGTCGCAGATTCGGAATCAACTGACTGACTGAACTGAATGGATGCTATTTTAATTCCTGACTTGTCTGGAAAGCCATGGGCTCCATCTGGAAGGTTGCTCAAGGCTTTAAAAGGACTGTTTAGACTGTAAAACCACAGGCAGTGATGGGGTAAGGGAATGTCACTTCCCAGGGTCCCTTGAAGAATCCAGCTCATTGAAGAAATGTGGTACAAGGTGATTTTGAGGGATGCTGGCTTTCAGAATTCTACTGACTCACCCCATGAACCCTCTTCCTAGAACTGAGAGGTGGCTGAGTGGGGAGCTTTCTGCACCAGGGTTCCTCGGAAAGCCCATGGTTTTCCCAGATGGTTTTTCTCTCACCTAGAAATTTGGAGAAGGAGGGAGGGGATGGGAGACAAGAGAAGAGTGGGAGGAGGCTAGAAAGACCTGGACTGATGACTACTGGCATTTACATGGGGAAGAGAAATAAACAGTCTTTCCAGCCTGTGTTGGCAGGATAAGCTGGGGCATTGGCCCCAAAGGAAGGGCTCAGGTCACACCTCAGTAGCTCCCAGTGCAGCCAATATGCTTCCCAATGCGTCAATGTATGGCCTGCCCAAACCCAGAAACCACTGCCAGAAATCTTTGTGCGCTTCCTAAGGACACCAAGGAGACGGTGAAACCCAAGTTTCTCTCCTTGTGGCTGGAGGAGCCTGCTTCCTGGAACACAGCGGACCAAGCCAGGGACAAAGACTAAAAACTGTGAGTGCACATCATTTTTTTTTTAAATTGTATGGGATGTTTATATATCATTATAATGACTATGTGAAGCAGTCAAAAATGACCGGGATATTAACAGCTGTTTCTGAAGGAGAGAGAGAATGATCTTGGGTTAGATGGTTTTGTTTTTGTTGCTGTTTTGGAGATGATGGCAAAACAAGAGGCATGTTGTGTGCAGGAGAAGAGGTGTTGGGATGTCTGTTTGAATGGAGTGGAGTCATCAGGAAAGAGCGCGGCAGGAAATGAGGACGAGGCAGTAAGACAACACAAAGTGTTGTGTTCCTTCCGCATCAGTGTAGGGCCTGGGGGAATATGAAGCTGGAGAAGTGGGCCCAGCCTTCAGCTGAGCTCCACGTCCAGAGAGGAGAAACGCGGCTCAAGAGTGGTGTAGGGGCAGCATAGGAAACACAGAAAACAGGTTTTTGGACTCAGTGGGAGAAGGAGAGGGTGGGATGATTTGAGAGAATAGTGTTGAAACATGTACATTACCATATGTAAAACAGATGACCAGTATAAGTCTGATGTATGACGCAGGGCACCCGAACCCTGTGCTCTGTGACAGCCTGGAGGGACGAGGTGGGGAGGGAAGGGGAAGGGGTTTCAGGAGGGAGGGGACGCGTGTACCCATGGACGATTCAGATTGATGTATGGCAAAAACCATCACAATATTGGAAAGTAATTATGCTCCAATTAAAATAAATAAATCTAAAAGCACAAAGAGTGGTGTAGGGAGAGGCAGGGAGTAGTGAAACAGAATTCACCTTTCTTCGGGTTCAAATAGGAATGAAGTTTTTTTTTTTTTTTTTAAAATATTTATTTGGCTGCATAGGTCTTAGGTGTAGCACACAGGATCTTTTGTTGTGGCGCAGGAACTCTCTAGTTGTGGCTTGAGGGCTTTGTTGCTCCATGGCATGTGGGATCTTAGTTCCCTGACCCAGGGATTGAACCCAAGTCTCCTGCATTGCAAGGTGGATTCTCAACCCCTGGGCCACGAAGGAATCCCAGGAATGAACGTTTAAAGCTTTACTCCAGGTGCCTGGCAGATACAAGAAAGAGGATGTTGCTTATGTATCTACCCCTGGGGGTGCACCCTGTCTTCTTCATGCCCAAGAGTCTACCCAGGATGGGCAATGGAACAAAAAACAAACCTGGATTTTTTCCTTTCTCCTTAGGTGGGTGGGCAGATATATCCAGCAGAAGCTGGGTTCTGTCTCTCTGTATTTCTAGCTACCTTCCTGGAAATGGGTACCTCTTACTTTAAAATTGAATGTGGTAAAGTCTTATTTTCTAAATTAAGGAGATTGTGCCTGGTCACATGTGAGGCTCTTGGTAAGTGATTTGTTGAAGGAAGGAGAGTAGGAAGGAAAGAGGAGAGAAGGAGGGAAGGCCAGAAGAAGGCAAGAGATAAAGGCATGCTTTAGATGTGGGCTGGGGCGGGGGGTGTCATCACACGGATTTGCGTTAGAAAGTGGCCCAGAAAGTTATGGAACAGCTCTGGGAAGCGAGCGCTAAGGCTTTGGGTCTTGATGGAGGAAGCAGGGAGGTTATTTCAGTGCTAGATTTTCAAAGTTTGTGGTGGGAGGAGTAGAACCAACCTTACTCTGTGACTGAGGGTAAGAAATGTTACCATGAAGATGGAATGAGATACCAGTGAGCTCAGTTTTCCAAAAACTCTTGTAGCGTGACGTGACTCTCCCTGAAGAGCTGCTTAATTGCCTTTCTCTGGGAGCATAAATCAGTCAGATAGAAGAGGCCTTTTGCTTTCTTCATTTACTGCCCTGCTTTAAGATCACTTAGCTCTCTCCCTGGAGTCTCAGTCTCCCCCATCTGTCTGGGTGTTTGATGCTATTTGCCTTGTGCCCTGCACTTGCATTTTATTTATTGATTTAAAGAAAATTTTTTTTTTTGGGGGGGGTTGTTATCTGCATTCTGTAGCCCCGGAAGAGATTGTTATTGCTCTGACTAATGTACTTAGATTACTCTTCCCAAAAGAAAAAGCTATGTAGAATGATACATTATGGATGAAAATAGAGATGTAGTAGGTGTGAGTGCCTAGATGTTCTGTGTTACTTCAGAACATCTGTGTTATATTTGCATCATGTTTAGAAACGTTTCTATTTACTGTGCTCTTTGGTCACATCAATTCAGAAATTAGTGACATATTTCTTTGAGGCTTTCCTTCACATGATTGTTTTTATATCATATTTTCTTAAAATGTACAAATACTATATTCAGGAGAAAAAAAATACAGTATTTGTAGATAAATTGTAGCTACTTCACAGTGGTTTGGTAGTCCCAGTATATTTATCAGTGTTTACAGAAGGGAAAAATTATCAAGATTTTTGATAAAAATCATCAAAGTATTAATGGTATATTGCAAAGTAAAGATTTTCTTAAAGGAAAATTGCACCTATTTACCTTTTTAAGAGTAAGCCATGAAATTAAAAAAAAAAACTTTTTATTTTGTCTTGAGGTATAGCTGATTAACGAACAATGTTGTGATAGTTTCAGGTGTACAGTGAAAGGACCCAGCCATACATACACATGTATCTATTCTCCCCCAAACTCCCCTCCCATCAAGGCTTCCACATGACACTGAGCAGAGTTACACGTGCTATATAGTAAGTCCAAGGTCAGGAGCAGTGACTACACTTTGCTGGACTGGCCGTGCGGAGATACCCCACATCTAAGGTCAGAGAAACCACAGTAAGATGGTAGGCACTGGAGCAGCTGTAAGGAGATACCCTACGTCCAAGGGCAAAAGAGAAGTCCCAGCAAGATGGTTCGAGGGGCAAATTCACATTTAGAATCAAACTCCATTCCTTCCAGAGATGCTCAGAGGGCTCAAACATACCTTGTGCACACCAGGACCCAGGGACACCACAGAGACTGAGACAGAACTGTGTTTGAGCATCTCCTGTGGAGGTATGGGTTGGTGGTGGCCTGCCACGGGGACAGAGGCTCTGCGTGCAGCAGACTTGGTTATGGCATAATCCCTCTTGAAGGAGGTCACTATTAACCCCACCATAGAGCTGTCAGAACTTACACAGGACTGGGAAATAGACTCTTGGAGGGCACAACAGAATCTTGTGCACCAGGACCCAGGAGAAAAGAGCAGTGACCCCATAGGAGACTGTCCTGGACTGGCCTGTGGGTGTCTGGGAATCTCTGGCGGAGGCATGGATTGTGGTGGCCTGCTGCAGGGGAGGGGGCACTGAGTGTAGCAGTACATGCATGGGATCTTTTGAGGGAGGTCAGCATTATCTTCACTACCTCCACCATAGTTTGGCCCCAGGTAAATAGCAGCAAATTTGGAAAACTCAGCAGTGGCCACAGGACTGGAAAAGGTCTGTTTTCATTCCAATCCCAAAGAAAGGCAATGCCAAAGAATGCTCAAACTACCGCACAGTTGCACTCATCTCACATGCTAGTAAAGTAATGCTCAAAATTCTCCAAGCCAGCCTTCAGCAATATGTGAACCGTGAACTTCCAGATGTTCAAGCTGGTTTTAGAAAAGGCAGAGGAACCAGAGATCAAATTGCCAACATCCGCTGAATCTTGGAAAAAGCAAGAGAGTTCCAGAAAAACATCTATTTCTGCTTAATTGACTATCCCAAAGCCATTGACTGTGTGGATCACAATCAACTGTGGAAAATTCTGAAAGAGATGGGAATACCAGACCACCTGACTTGCTTCTTGGGAAATCTGTATGCAGGTCAGGAAGCAACAGTTAGAACTGGACATGGAACAACAGACTGGTTCCAAATAGGAAAAGGAGTGCATCAAGGCTGTAAATTGTCACCCTGCTTATTTAACTTCTATGCAGAGTACATCATGAGAAATGCTGGGCTGGAGGAAGCACAAGCTGGAATCAAGATTGC
>SJYX01007797.1:0-11876 GCA_006410675.1 Oreotragus oreotragus | reverse complement strand
CACCCTTATGGCAGAAAGTGAAGAGGAACTAAAAAGGCTCTTGATGAAAGTGAAAGTGGAGAGTGAAAAAGTTGGCTTAAAGCTCAACATTCAGAAAACAAAGACCATGGCATCCGGTCCCATCACTTCATGGGAAATAGATGGGGAAACAGTGGAAACAGTGTCAGACTTTATTTTTTTAGGCTCCAAAATCACTGCAGATGGTGACTGCAGCCATGAAATTAAAAGATGCTTACTCCTTGGAAGAAAAGTTATGACCAACCTAGAAAGCATATTCAAAAGCAGAGACATTACTTTGCCGACTAAGGTCTGTCTAATCAAGGCTATGGTTTTTCCTGTTGTCATGTATGGATGTGAAAGTTGGACTGTGAAGAAAGCTGAGCACTGAAGAATTGATGCTTTTGAACTGTGGTGTTGGAGAAGACTCTTGAGAGTCCCTTGGACTGCAAGGAGATCCAACCAGTCCATTCTGAAGGAGATCAACCCTGGGATTTCTTTGGAAGGACTGATGCTCAAGCTGAAACTCCAGTACTTTGGCCACCTCATGCAAGGAGTTGACTTATTGGAAAAGACTCTGATGCTGGGAGGGATTGGGGGCAGGAGAAGAAGGGGACGATGGAGGATGAGATGGCTGGATGGCATCACTGACTTGATGGACATAAGTCTGAGTGAACTCCAGGAGTTGGTGATGGACAGGGAGGCCTAGCGTGCTGCGATTCATGGGGTTGCAAAGAGTCGGACACTACTGAGTGACTGAACTGAAGTGAACTGAAATAGCAGGGAGGGAACACAGCTCCACCCATCAACAGAAAATGGGATTAAAGATTTACTGAGCATGGCCATGCCCATCAGAAAAAGACTCGGTTTTCCCCTCAGGCAGTCTCTCCTATCAGAAAGCTTCCATAAGCCTCTTATCCTTCTCCATCAGAGGGCAGATAGACTGAAAACCACAATCACAGAAAACTAACCAATTTGATCACATGGACCACAGCCTTGTCTAACTCAGTGAAACTATGAGCCATGCCATGTAGAGCCACCCAAAATGGACGGGTCATGGTGGAGAGTTCTGACAACGTGGTCCACTGGAGAAGGGAACGGCAAACCATTTCAGTATTCTTGCCTTGAGAACCCCATGAAAAGGATGAAAAGGCAAAAAGATAGGACAGTGAAAGATGAACCCCCCAGGTTGGTAGGTGCCCAGTATACTACTGGGGATAAGTGGAGAAATAACTCCAGAAAGAATGAAGAGACAGAGCCAAAGCAAAAACAACACGCAGTTGTGGATAGGACTTGTGATAGAAGCAAGGTCCGATGCTGTAAAGAGCAATGTTGCATAGGAACCTGGAATGTTAGGTACATGAATCAAGGCAAATTGGAAGTGGTCAAACAGGAGATGGCAAGAGTGAACATCGACATTCTAGGAATCAGCAAACTAAGACTGGAATGGGTGAATTTAACTCAGATGACCATTATATCTACTACTGTGGGCAGGAATCCCTTAGAAGAAATGGAATAGCCATTATATAGTTAACAAAAGAGTCCCAAATGTAGTACTTGGATGCAATCTTAAAAATGACAGAATGATCTCTGTTCATTTCCAAGGCAAACCATTCAATATCACGGTAATCCAAGTCTATGCCTGGACCAGTAATGCCGAAGAAGCTGAAGCTGAACGGTTCTATGAAGACCTACAAGACCTTCTAGAACTAACACCCCCAAAAGACGTCCTTTTCATTATAGGGGAATGGAATGAGAAAGTAGGAACTCAAGAAACACCTGGAATAACAGGCAAATTTGGCCTTGGAATACAGAATGAAGCAGGGCAAAGGCTAATAGAGTTCTGTGAAGAGAATGCCCTGGTCATAGCAAACACCCTCTTCCAAGAACACAAGAGAAGACTCTACATGTAGATATCACAGATGGTCAACACCAAAATCAGATTGATTATATTCTTTGCAGCCAAAGATGGAGAAGTTCTATACAGTCAGCAATAACAAGACCAACAGCTGACTGTGGCTCAGATCATGAACTCCTTATTGCCAAATTCAGACTTAAATTGAAGAAAGTAGGGAAAGCCACGAGCCCATTCGGGTATGACCTAAATCAAATCCTTGATGATTATATAGTGGAAGTGACAAATAGATTCAAGGATTTGATTTTATAAAGTCCCTGAAGACTATGGATAGAGTTTTGTGACACTGTACAGGAGGCAGGGATCAAGACCATTCCCAAGGAAAAGAAATGCAAAAATGCAAAATGGTTGTCTGAGGAGGCCTTACAAATAGCTGTGAATAGAAGACAAGTGAAACACAAAGGAGAAAAGGAAAGATACACCCATTTGAATGCAGAATTTGGAATAGCATAGCAAGGAGAGGTAAGAAAGCCTTCCTCAGCAATTAATGCAATGAAATAGAAGAAAACAATAGAATGAGAAAGGCTAGAGATGCCTTTAAGAAAACTAGAGATATCAAAGGAATATTTCATGCAAAGATGGGCACAATAAAGAACAGATATGGTATGGACTTAATGGAAGCAGAAGATATTAAGAAGAGGTGGCAAGAACACACAGAAGAACTATGCAAAAAAGATCTTTACAACCCAGATAATCAAGATGGTGTGATCACTCACCTAGAGCCAGACGTCCTGGAATGTGAAGTCAAGTGGGCCTTAGGAAGCATCACTATGAGCAAAGCTAGTGGAAGTGATGGAATTCCAGTTGAGCTATTTCAAATCCTGAAAGATGACGTTGTGACAGTGCTGCACTCAATATGCCAGCCAATTTGGAATACTCAGCAGTGGCCACAGGACTGGAAAAGGTCAGTTTTCATTCCAATCCCAAAGGAAGGCAATGCCAAAGAATGCTCAAACTACCGCACACCTGTGCTCACCTCACATGCTAGTAAAGTAATCCTCAAAATTCTTCAAGCCAGGCTTCAGCAATATGTGAACCGTGAACTTCCAGATGTTCAAGCTGGATTTAGAAAAGGCAGAGGAACCAAAGATCAAATTGCCAGCATCTGTTGGATCATTGAAAAAGCAAGAGAGTTCCAAAAATATATTTACTTTTGCTTTATTGACTATGCCAAAGCCTTTGACTGCGTGGAGTACAACAAACTCTGAAAAATTCTGAAAGAGATGGAAATACCAGACCACTTGACCTGCCTCTTGAGAGATCTGTATGCAGGTCAAGCAGCAACAGTTAGAACTCGACATGGAACAACAGACTGGTTCCAAATAAGAAAAGCAGTACGTCAAGGCTGTATATTGTCACCGTGCTTATTTAACTTATATGCAGAGTACCTTATGAGAAATGCTGGGCTGGATGAATCACAAGCTGTAATCAAGATTGCTGGGAGAAATATCAATAACCTCAGATATGCAGATGACACCAACTTTATGGCAGAGAGCAAAGAAGAACTAAAGAGTCTCTTGATGAAAGGGAAAGAGGAGAGTGAAAAAGTTGGCTTAAAGCTCAATATTCAGAAAACTAAGATCATGGCATCAGGTCCCATCACTTCTTGGCAAATGGGGAAACTGTGTAAACAGTGGCGGACTTTACTTTTGCTGGCTCCAAAATCACTGCAGATGGTGATTGCAGCCATGAAATTAAAAGACGCTTACTCCTTGAAAGAAAAGTTATGACCAACCTAGACAGCATATTAAAAAGCAGAGACATTACTTTGTCAACAAAGGTCCGTCTAGTCAAGGCTATGGTTTTTCCAGTGGTCATGTATCGATGTGAGAGTTGGACTATAAAGAAAGGTGAGTGCCGAAGAATTGATGCTTTTTAACTGTGGTGTTGGAAAAGACTCTTGAGAGTCCCTTGTACTATGAGGAGATCCAACCAGTCCATCCTAAAGCAGATCAGTCCTGGGTGTTCACTGGAAGGACTGATGTTGAAGCTGAAACTTTAATACTTTGGCCACCTGATATGAAGAGCTGACTCATTTGAAAAGACCATGATGCTGGGAAAGATTGAGGGCAGGAGGAGAAGGGGACGACAGAGGATGAGGTGGTTGGATGGCATCACTCAGTGGACTGGGTTTGGGTGGACTCTGGGAGTTGGTGATGGACAGTGAGGCCTGGCATGCTGCAGTTCATGGGATTGCAAAGAGTCGGACACGACTGAGCAACTGAACTGAACTGAACTGAAAAGACTATCTTCAACCTGGACTGCAGGACCATTATCAGGTACTCCTAACTAGCTCATGCACAGTGAAACTGACAGGAATAGATTCTTGGATTAATTTCCACTCACAAAAGGCCCCATGCATTGGACTGGCCTATACAGAAGATGGTTGATCTCAAAATCACCTTTAAACAATGCTCATAGGAGAGATGACACTCACACCAGGATGAGAAGAAGATGACATCAGAAGTAGACAGCTTGCCCAAGGTCCTTGACTTGACTCTTATGATCATTTATAATGTTTTCTTGACTTGTTGGACCTTTGTGAATGAATGAAATGTTTTTCTGTCATAGGCATGATCCTATATTGGGCTTCCCTGATAGCTCGGTTGGTAAAGAATCTGCCTGAAATGCAGGAAACCCAGGTTTGATTCCTGCATCTGGAAGATCCACTGGAGAAGGGATACGCTACCCACTCCAGTATTCTTGGATTTCCCTGGTGGCTCAGCTGGTAAAGAATCTGCCTGCAATGTGGGAGACCTGGATTCAATCCCTGGGTTGGGAAGATCCCCTGGAGAAGGGAAAGGCTACCCACTCTAGTATTCTGGCTGGAGAATTCCATGGACTATACAGTCTATGGTATCAGAAAGAGTCAGACATGACTGAGCGACTTTTACTTTGATCCTATGTTAGTTTTAACAATCAGTCCAGTTGTTGGGTTTGTAGCCAATTACCTGTGCATAGTACTTCTGGGTTACCTTGAGGGATTTCTCCACTCCTAGGCTCTAACTCATTGGCCTCAACGAAATTTAATTTAAAAAAATTATAGTCCTTTTTAGGTCACTATTGATATTACTAGGTGGGATCCCCTCACCCATCCCATTAATAATACCTGCTCTGACCTTGACCATAACCATGAGTTTTCCTCTTTCACTCAATTTCAAGCTTAGTAACAGGCAAAATTTTAGCCAAAATATTAAACCTTGCACAATTAGGGGATGGATTTATGTAGTTAACACCAGGCTATGGTAATTTAAGTTTAAAAGCTCCTCTGTGTTGGAAACAATTAAATCATACTAAAGATTATCAGTCTAGTTACATTAGGAAAGTAAGCTGGGTGCCTATGGGCAATGCCAATACATAATTTTCCTTAAAGATAAGGACTAGGACAGAACAGACTAAGTCAGTTCATACTGGGAATATACAGCGCTACACGTAATGGAAGTTCTTGACTTAAATTCTTCTTCATGACCTTAATAATACTGCTAGTTATATTATTTTCTATGCTGCCTATTTCAGAAATTTGCTGTTTCTTACATTACCAAATGTGTGACTGAGTCTCTGATAAAATGATGATATGTAGTTCCATATGAGATCAAGAATTATAACAGTGTAACTCTAGATATGGGGAGAAGCAACAAGAGGGAATATTTTCCTGGACCATAAGAGGCTTGTAAGGTAGGTGGTCCAGAGACTTGTGCTACTTACAAAGCCTAGTCCAGTAACACAACGTGGAGTATCTTATTACTGAAATCTTCCCCAGACCTGAGAATGAGAATTCCTAGCACTTTGGGACAAAATGATCATGAAATGCACCCCAACTCGTGGTTGTATTTATGACCCGGAAGGGGTCAGCCAGCTGGAAACTGGCATTTGCCATCTACCTCTCCAAAGGTTAAATTATGGCCACTGCAGCTGCTGACCTTCAACATCCCCTAAAAGGAGTTCAGGGTGGAGATTGGAATGAGGAACTCTGTGCTCTGGAAAAAGCTGGCAGAACAGGCCTTTAGATAGTTAGATATTTTCAGGAGAAGATTTTATGAGTCCCAATTCTTGCATCTTCTCATACCTAGAGAAACACTAACATCATTGATGGTGACATCTACTTTGGCTATTAAGGAGAAAATTACAATTAAAAGTCAAAATGGAGTAGCTGTGGTTCCAATAGTCAAGGAAATAATTAGGTGACACTATGGTTGTTATTTTGGACAAGTTCTTGTATTGCTAAGAGCTCGAGTTCTCTGAGATGTATTAGACTTGAGATGCCACCAGTCACTCTCAAAACAACGTCTGCCAGCAACTGGTAACTACAACCTTACCTTTTAAAGGTTTCCTCTTGTATCTATTATATTTTTAGACAGTGACATTGCTTTGAATCATATGTTAGTTAGAAAAGGAAACACATGTGTAGTGACAAATAGCACCTGTTATCTCTGTGTTAATAGCACATCAAAAGGTAAAACCTACTTAGATAAAACTAGACAACTGGCTATCTGGCTACAGGTCTCCCAAAGCACCAGATCCAGACTGGGTTTCAGACTTATTCTCCTGAAAAGAAATGACGTCTGTTTTGTCTAATAACATTCAGGTTGTCCAGCTACTTCTAGCTAGGTTCTTTATACCTGCATCAATCATACTAGGCCAATAGAAGAAGACATAAAAACTGTACATATACACGCCAAATGGTTCCATTCCTTTGGCTAGGGTAACCCAAGTGCTTACTCTACTTGGACCAGGATCAAAATTGCTATGAAATGTAACCTGGTTCTCACTCCTGCTTGGGCCCCTGGTTACAGTAATTCTTTTACTGATCTTTGGCCTCTGCGTTCTTAATCTACTCGTCTAATTTGTTCTTTCTAAGGACACAATGATTTTCCAGATCAGCTGATGGTGATGCAGAGATTTGGCCACCCCTTGGAAAAGATCCTGCTGGAATAATAACAGAAATCATCCTGGGCCTCTTAACAAGACGGGGCAAGAGCTTTGTGACCCCAACTAGGTAGGGTCTACAAGCCAGAAGAAGCTACAGAAGACAGACCTTTGTCCTTCATCTTCCCAATAAAGATTTCCTGGGGTTCATATCTTTCAGGGGGAATTTGAGGCAGGAGATAGTTAAGCCCCAGGCTGAAGACTTTCTCCCTTGTGGAGAGAAACTCCATAATAGCAGAAACTCCCTAAAAGCAAAATGATGGAGGAGGCTGGGTCCTGCATAAATAAGAGATAAAAGGCCACATAATCCTCATTTTCTTAAACACAGAGATTAATTAAGAGGAATTGGCTCACATGATTATGCAGGCTGAACAGTCCCACAGTCTTCTACTTGCAAGCTAGAGACCAAGCAAATGTGGTGTAATTCCTGTCTGAGTCCAAAGCACTGAGTCAGGAATAATGATGACATAAGTTCCAGTCTAGGCTTCTGATTCAAGATGATGGAGTAGAAGGACTTGTGCTCATCTCTTCCTGCTAGTGTTGGAGTGTCTCCTGTGAGATGCGGGTCAGCAGGGGTTCACCACAGGGACAGGGTCACTGGCAGCAGTAGTCCTAAAAGGTTCCCCCTTGGCATAGCCCTCCTGGAGGCTGCCATTAATCCTACCAACAACATATTCCTCTTTTTTAAAGTTAAGGAGACCTTCCTGACTACACAGGTGCAGCAAGGCTCCTTGGAGGTCAAGAAAGAGGGGGTGTCACCTCATAGTTAGTAATGTCAACTACCTATAGGCCTCTTCACTACAATCCGTCTTGGCTAAAAGATGTGGATGTACACATGCGGATCCTGAGAGACATCAAATATGGACTCAGGACCAGGCCAGCAAGAGGATTGACCAAAGGAAACCTGGAAGAAATGCCTCATAAAAGTGACTCTAACTACCATGGGGAGTGACTCTCCCTGAGCCTGCCCATGTGTCTATCCACACATATTCTTCTTTTTACCTGCAAGTAAACATTTTACTTGCTTCGCTGCTTTTTGTCTCTATGTGGAAATTCATTTCTACACAGCTGATGGGCTAGCAGGGCCTTGCCGCTGGCCACTATCCCTGGTGGTCTAGTGCTAGGATTCAGTGCTCCCACCGCGCAGACTCAGTCTCTGGCTGGAAACTGAAATCCTGATTCCAGCTGCTGCAGGTGGAGGCCACCTGAGATCAGGCAGAAGTGACTTCAGAAAAACCTTTTTGAAGCAAGATAAAACCAGACTTTGTTTCTACTTTGTGCCTACGGTGAGCTAGTACTATCACAGTACACTGACATGTTTCCAGAAAAATGACTTCTGTTTGTTCCAGGCCTGACAATGTGTCCCTGGCAACAATGACATTGTTAGAAAGGATGTAGTTAATGAAAGTTTGAACTGTATTGATAACTTTCCCTTAGTTCAGTCAGTGTCTTTTGAAATTGCTAACCCTTCCAATCTTCCCCCTCCTCAACAAAAGTGGGTGAGATGGGTGGTGGTGTTGTTTAGTTGCTAAGTCATGTCTGACTCTTTTGCGATTCCATGGGCTGTAGCCCGCCAGCCCCCACTGTCCATGGGATTTCCCAGGCAAGAATACTGGAGTGGATTGCCATTTCCTTCTCCAGGGGATCTTCCTGACCCAGGGATTAAACTCACATCTTCTGCATTGGCAGGCAGATTCTTTACCACTGAGCCACTAGGGAAGCCCTGAATGGAGGGTTAACTGTTACAAATGACACCCATTGAACTTAAAGGGATGTCATGAAGATAGTTCAAAGTCAGGTTGGGGTTAGACATGGAGGAATGCACTGCTCCCTTCTCTTCTGATAGGGACTTGGTCTCATTCATCCCAACTTCCAGAGCTGTGTCCTTCTCACTCTTCTTTCCAGATCCACCTCCATTTGAGCTTTGCATCTGCACCTAGGTTCTGCTTTGAACGAGCCATTGATTGATTTGTGGGATCTGGCATGCAGATGCAAATGGCAGTTTTCTCTAGAAGTATTGAATCCTTTTCTGATTTGCATTCTCAAGGCCTGCAGGTTCTCAGAAAACCACATCTTCCAGGCAGCTTGGTGAAGGTTATTTTTAATCTCAGATATAAATGCAAGGCCATAATAGTTCTTAAAATGGAAAGAGCTTTCATTTGCAAGGCAGAAGATAGTTAGAGAGAAGAGTTATTAGTTTAGCAAAAATCTGGATCCAAAAAGGAGATAAAAGACTCTGGGGGATAGAGTTTTGGGGCAGATATGGGTAAGATATGGGGCAGACAGATTTAGAGGTCATTGACTTTTTGAGGGTCTTACTGAATAATGAGAATGGAGGAATTTGCTCAGGGAGAGAGAGAAAAGTGCAACATGGACCTGCTTTGGGCTTTTCAAGCATCTGGAGTTCTCCTTCAAAGTCTCATATAAATCATCCCCATTTCTAATATCCACAGTGCCTTCTGAGGGCCCCTGTCATCTATTCTCATCACTTCCCAGCCTCTTGTTCCTTGCCTCTCACTGATACTGGGCCCTGCCTGGAGATGATGTTATTCCAGATTCTAGTCCAGGGTTTGGATTTGGTTTATGTGCAAATGTATGCACCGTGAGGAATTTGTGAAATCCCAGATGAGCTCCCACAGGAAGTAGGGATGAATTTTAAAATTTGCAAATCGAGGGTGTGAAAAAGCAACTTACATTTTAAAAGTAATTGGTTTAATAGTCAAGCAGTCCTCCATCCCTGCCCCCATCCACCTGGTGGATGAAAACATAATTCTGAGAAAACGCACTCATGGCATGTTATTCTCACCCCACTCAAGACACTCTCTCCTGCTTTGAGCCTGGCTGCTGGTTAAAGGTAGAAGGTGGTCTCCAAGTAAATATCCAGTCACCTGCTTGTCCTTCCCATCCGTGAAGTTGCTACCTGCACCCTCTTTCCTCTAACAGAGACACCTATGTCCAATATGTTGCCTTTTCTTGTCCCTTGAGCTGCCCTCTTCTCTTCCTCATTCTCCTGGCACTAGTAGCTCCATCTTTGTGTTCAGCTAGGTTTGTTGCACAGAATCCCATTGCTTGATGGCTGGGAGAGTGTCTCCATGGTGATAGAGGCACAAGATTCAGGGAAACAGCCACCATGCCTTCTTATATACTTGGCAGGCAACTTACAGTTGGCTGGGTGGCCTGCATTCTGCTTTTATTTCTTCTCCGTTTGTTCTTAAGCTCCTATGAGATAATGCCTGAGATAATGGTGAGGGACATACACATTGTCATGGAGAGCACATGCTAAGAGTTCCCATATGGATGTTTTTCTTGAAGGAAAATATTTAACTAATGACTTAATTTATGCATAAAACTTCTCATCTTCAGCCCAGTAATCAGCTTTCATGAATTTAAGCTTTCTGAAAACTTGCTATGAAACCACTGAGAAAAGGGAATTGGGAACTGCCACTGTTTCATCAACTTAAAGGGTTGATAAACTTTCCCAAGGAGGAGCTGTGTCACAAAATGGAATTAGCAGGTCTGTTAACAGGTGAGAAAAATGCTGGCATAAAACAAAAGCAAGGTAAGCCTGTTATCAATGGGCTTAATGCTCCAGTTCAAAAATGTCCTTAGAAATTCCATGTAGAAAACCACTTTGGGGGCGTTTTGTGATCCAAAATGAAGATTTGGGCAAAACAAGATTGTCCATGATAATATATTGTAGACATCAAAGCTTAAACTGCTGAAATATATTTCGAGGTTCTTGTATAATGAAAACACTTGTTGAAGGTTTCCAATTTTAAATATTAGATCAAACAGATGCATTTGGCACCACCCCTCTTCCTTCTGAGACTTCATTTGGGGAAAATCCTTAATAATGAAGAGAGAGGAGTTGGGATGGCCAACAGTAGACGAGAGATTTAATTCCATTTCTTGGAAGTGGATCATCAGTGAAAAGGTACTGTAGGCAAAGTGGGGAGGGGATGCTCAGAATTTGAACATGGTGGACCTCTGGGGATGTGGTGGCTGACCATCTTGCCAGATCCAGAACCCTGGATGTGGGGTTCCCAGCTTTAGATAGTGAGGCAGGGCGCACACCAGAGGTATCATTAAAATTTTGTCTGCCAGGTAGCTGCTTCGGTGCTCCCTTCCAACCTTTCCCCACGGACAGAACCATTGGCCGCCCCCGTACTGACAATTCTTCTCTAGACAAATTGAATACATTTCTTAGAACCTGAGCTTGTAATGCTAGTGTTGGCACATAGATTAAATCCCTTCTTACTATGACGTTTTGGAGTTCCAGGCTGATGTCAGATTCCTCCCTCTCATAGCTAAAAGAAAAACCACTTGTCAGAAGCCAATTCTGATGAACTGGATGGATGACCCAGTTACAAAGAGCTCTCCATCAGCCTTTCTATTCAGGAGACTGTCCTGGGAAATAACACTTCTTATGCAAAGCAGCCTTTCATTTCCCCTCATGAATTAGCAATCAAGGATTATCAGAAATAGCAAAATCCACAGCTTGAATGAGAAGACCAAGATAAAGTTTCAGAGCAAATGAGCCCTGAAGCAATAAAGATCAAAGAACATGTAAAAATTCAAACTTCTATCCTCAGAGATGCTGTAAGGAACAATATTGCATAGGAACCTGGAATGTCAGGTCCATGAATCAAGGCAAATTGGAAGTGGTCAAACAAGACATGGCAAGGGTGAACGTCGACATTCTAGGAATCAGCGAACTAAAATGGACTGGAATGGGTGAATTTAACTCAGATGACCATGATATCTACTACTGCGGGCAGGAATCCCTCAGAAGAAATGGAGTAGCCATCATGGTCAACAAAAGAGTCCAAAATGCAGTACTTGGATGCAATTTCAAAAACGACAGAATGATCTCTGTTCGTTTCCAAGGCAAACCATTCAATATCACAGTTATCCAAGTCTATGCCCCAACCAGTAATGCTGAAGAAGCTGAAGTTGAACAGTTTTATGACGACCTACAAGACCTTTTAGAACTAACACCCAAAAAAGATGTCCTTTTCATTATAGGGGACTGGAATGC
>SJYX01007796.1:0-10310 GCA_006410675.1 Oreotragus oreotragus | reverse complement strand
TTCTCATGATGTACTCTGCATATAAGTTAAATAAGCAGGGTGACAGTATAAAAGCCTTGACGTACTCCTTTTCCTATTTGGAACCAGTTTATTGTTCCATGTCCCGTTCTAACTGTTGCTTCCTGACCTGCATATAGGTTTCTCTAGAGGCAGGTCAGGTGGTCTGGTATTCCCATCTCTTTCAGAATTTTCCACAGTTTATTGTGATCCACATAGTCAAGGGCTTTGGCATAATCAATAAAGCAGAAGTAGATGTTTCTCTGGAACTCTCTTGCTTCTTACAGTTGGCCAAAATCATCTAACACAAAATCTATTTGATAATAAAGCATTGACTATCTCATATAATTTATTGAATATTGGATTGAAAGTAGAAAAGCAGAATAAGATAGTTGTAAGTATATTGGTTGTTTACACTGGTGGCTGACTGGTAGCCCATGGCTAGCTTGCTGCCACTATCCAGCATCACAAGAGTGTATCATACCACAGATAGCTAGCCTGGGAAAAGATCAAAATTCAAACCTCTAAGTATGGTTTCTACTGAATGCATATTGCTTTTCCACCACCATAAAGCTAAAAAATCATTAAGTGGAACCATCATAATTTGGGGACTGTATGTATATAATTTAAATGAAAAGGCTCTAAAAATAGAGAGAAATTTCTGCATTTGAACATAAGGTAGGAGTCACATGTAAAACAATAGTATTTGCACCTGAGTCCTTATTCTTCAGCATCAGTATATCTGAACATGAAGAGTATCCATAAGTCTCAGTATCCATAAGTCTCATTACCAATTACTCTGCCTAGACTAGGCACTTTACGTTACTTCCAAGTCTCCCCACAAAATGGAAGCGCAAATTGTTCAAAGTTACAAAGCTGATAAAAAGTGGTACCTTCCCATACAGCTTGTCAAGCACTGCTGAGTTACGTACCTTGGAAAGAAGACTATATAAAGTCTATCTACTGTCTGTCTTTCCAGTGATATTGATTCTTTTTTTCTTAATGTAAGCCTGTATTTTGCATAACCCAAGGCTGTGTAGCTAGGCAAGCCTAACAGTCTGCAGAGGCAAGTCCTCGGAAGCTGTGCAGGTTCCCTGAGTACTGAAATTGGCATGGTCTGGTCCTGCGCTTTCGTAATGTGTATATCTGATTTCCTAATTTTTAAATAGTAATGACTGTGTTTCCAAAGAAGCTGTTTGGTTTGGAAAATGACATTAATTTGAATCTAAGGAAAGAAGCAGACAATTGTGATTAACATTTTTTTTTTTAAAGTTTCTGCCTATCTAGATGAAAAGAAGGCCTTTTGAAGGGCAAGTAATTATCAGCCTGCTTGAGAAAATAGTGTTACTCCATCCCTGTCTGAGGGACCACTGCTGATGCTGGCTTCAAGTTTGGGCTGTCATTCATTCATTCATAGCACTATTAATAAGTCCCTCTTTATGCTATTCTCTAAGCATTCTAACAATTAGGCATGCATGCCATATTCTACATCCATCCATTTGTTGGGCTGCTTATGGCATCTTTGTTACAGCTGATTAGCTCTCTTAGCAGGGTGCAGGCTAATATTTAATAACTGGCTCTCTGAAAAACAGAGAATGAGTCTGGATTTGTAGCATCTGGTGATTACTCTGGTGGAAAATATTCCCAACAAGGCTGACATCAACTATGAAGTCTTGAAACTTGGATAAGAGAAGCAGCGCACTCCACCAGCTCTCAGAGCACAGCTCAGATATGTTACCTTCACACAAACGGTTTTCACATTGTGGTCCCTGGCCCGGAAGACCAGATGGAAACGAAATGCAAACTGAGGCTCGTCTGGGATCTGAATCACAAACTAGAGGGTGGAGCCCAATACTCTGTATTTTAACATACCTTTCAGGTGACTGTGGTGCAGGTTATGTGAAAACAATCGCTCTACACCAGTGCATGTATGCGGGCCCTGTCAACAGTATGCATGTCTACAGGAAATCATGTAAGAAACATGAGGAAATGTGAACACCACTTTAGTTCTACTGGAAAAGAAACCAGTACCACATCTTGGTTTTCTTAAACACACTTACAACTGGTTAAGTACTACCTCTAAACATATTTCCATGAAATAATGGTTCTCATGTCGATTCTCTTGGGAAAATAATTGACATCTAAGATTAAAAATTTTAAACCCAAAATACACTACAATAGAAACAATATTAATGGATGCCAATTTCCCCTAATTGAACAGATTTCATTTTACTAAAATAAACAAAATCCATTTCCATTAATGTATAAAATTAACTAGGTAATTCAAACAGTGTACCTGGTGTACAAAATTATTCCCATATGTGATGCTCCAATAGTACATTAAATAATGCATAATTTGGGAAACAAAGTCTTACCAAGGTATATTTCATATAACATAAAATCATTCAATGAAGTCAACTCAAATTCTTCGAGGTAAGGATATGTAAAAGTATTCCCTTTTAAAACATTAGTATAATGTATATTTAATAAAGTTATATAAAGTGGAAACACATCAAGATTTGAAAATTTAATTCAACCAAGTTCAGTTCAGTTCAGTCACTCAGTCGTGTCCGACTCTTTGTGACCCCATGAATCGCAGCACGCCAGGCCTCCCTGTCCATCACCAACTCCTGGAGTTCACCCAGACTCACATCCATCGAATCAGTGATGCTATCCAGCCATCTCATCCTCTGTCGTCCCCTTCTCCTCCTGCCCCCAATCCCTCCCAACATCAGAGTCTTTTCCAATGAGTCAACCAAAGAAAATATTTATTAAGCCCCTTAGGTGAAAGCTTATGGCAACAGTATTATTGACGGGCTTTGCTGTAATGATGGAGATGTTGTACTTTTTATCAGAGTGCATATTCTTAGAAGGCCTGAGCAAGGACAGAGGCATTTAAATAAATGCTAGAAAATTAGTAAGAGCAGAAATAGGGCTTCAGACAAATTTCAAGTTGAAGGTGAAAGAAAGAAAAAGGTTAAGAGCAATTCATTATACCTACAATGACCAAGAAGATAGCGATGCCTCTCAATGAAATTAGGAATGTACGAGGGTGAAGCAAAGGAAATGAAGTTAGTTCTGGACATTCTGAACTTATTATCTAAACAGCTATCATCACTTATTATTTGGTATGCATTATAAATACTCCACATGTATCAAATCATAAAATTTTTACTACAGTCCTACAAAGATGAAACTATGATTTATTATCTCCATTTATCAGGTGAGGACCAGAATTTGACCAAGACACACAGTTAATAGCAAATCTGGGACTTGAATCAAGGCAGACTGTCTTTAGAGTACCTGTTCTTTTCCATTGCTTCAGTTTTGGTTTTGAGTTGTAATGATGTTCAGATGGTACAAAAATCAGAATGATATAAAATTGTATTTATACATCAGTTGTGACTCCATCACATTCTTTCCTCTCTATCCCTAGTTTTTTCTTTATGAAAGTACATGAAAATAAAGACACAAAGACACTCCTCTCTACCTTACTTTGTTTTGACACTGCTCTCTACACTTTTTTCTTTTGACCTGAGCAACAGACCTCGGAAATCTTTCAATATCTTACATGGAGGACTTTCTCATCCTCTCTTCCCCTCCCTTACTCCTTTTTCCTTTTACAGTATATTCCATTGTGTGGCTGCCCATAGAAACTTGGGTTGTTTCCTAACTTTTGTTTTCAGAACCAACACCACAGTGAATCACCTTGTGCATACGTCATTTCTATGTCTCTAGGTATACCTTTGCGATAAATTCCCAGAAGTGGGAAAGCTATTTCCAAACTCCCCTTCACAGAAATTAAAAACATGATATACTTCTAGAGTTAATGTCTGAGGATAGAGGATGCACTTTTAACTCTTGCTGCACTCCAGAAATAGACACCAGAAAGATTTTCCTCTATTGTTAGAAGGAGATGATAATGAAGACAAAGTAAGTAAAAGTGAGGACAGAGCTAAGTGTAGAATCAAATCCTCAAAGAGACTTTATGGAGTAGGTACTATATTATTACTTACAGATATGAATTCTGAAGCACAGAAAAATTAATATTATGAATTCTGAAGCACAGAAAAATTAAATACCTTGCTACAGTTTATATATAGCAATTGAACAAGCCTAGATCTGAACACATGTCTTAGCCACTATGATTTAGTTCAGTTCAGTCACTCAGTCATGTCCGACTCTTTGTGACCCCATGGACTGCAGCACCCCAGGCTTCCCTGCCCATTACCAGCTCCTAGAGCTTGCTCAAATTCATGTCCATTGAGTCGGTGATGCCATCCAACCATCTCATCCTCTGTCATTCCCTTCTCCTCCCACCTTCAATCTCTCCCAGCATTAGGGTCTTTTCAAAAGAGTCAGTTCTTTGCATCAGGTGGCCAAAGTACTGGAGTTTCAGCTTCAGCATCAGCCTTCCAATGAATATTCAGGACTGATTTCCTTTAGGATGGACTGGTTGGATCTCCTTGCAATCCAAGGGACTCGCAAGAGTCTTCTCCAACACCACAGTCCCAAACCATCAATTCTTTGCTGCTCAGCTTTCTTTATAGTCCAGCTCTCACACTATGATTATTACTTGTCAAAAACTAGATTCTCCTAAGGTGTTGAAATAATTTAATGTTCTTAATAGTGTCTATGTCACAGGAACTTTTTTCCTACTTATTTGGAATACTACTATATTCATATATATATACATGTACATTATCTATATCAATAGATCAATAAATCAATCTATGTATGGTCTCTGTATTCAAATTCTTGGTGACTGTTGTTTCTTTTCTTTTACTTAAAAATAATGCAATAACATTTGTTGATTGTTTTGATATAAACTTAAGAGCAAGAAATAAACAAATGTTTTGCTTTCCCTGGCCCTCATAACACATGTCTCTGTTAGATGATCTTCAAGCAGAAACCTCTACTTCTGGTTCATAACAAAAAGTGTGTGATATACTATTCTTTTTTTATAGATGTTACAAGGTATACTCTATTGTTAGGCAAAAATAATAATGAACATAAACTCATAATAAGCTCTTTAGAGTAAGCCCTCATTTGGATACAATCACTTGGGTTTTTACAACTCATCTAGAAGCAATTTAAGTGTATTTTATGTGAACACTAGCTTTAATAAGCCAACTCCAAGAACTTTTACTATAGTTTCTGAGAGTTCTATGCTGTTTCATTGCATAAAATAAGACAAACAAACAAAACACCAAAAACGAACCATAAAATCAATACTCTGAAATCTTTTTAGGAGCTGAAACAAATTGAGGCTATAAAATTTAAGACCTAGCAACATTGAAAATATTGGCACTAATTCTTCACCATTTAGAGATGAAGTAACTATTGTAATCTACTTGGAAACCAATAATTATGTGTTTGTTTCCAGGCTCTAAATATTCCCAAGTGCGTTAGCTTACCACGAAAAGGACTTATTGAATTCCATTCATGGCTACAATTGGCATCTAATTTCCCAGAACCATTGTGAAAGATTAAATAACATGTGAAGCACATGGAAAATATATAAGTATGACATCAGTAACATAGAGGCCAGTATCTCCATTTTATGTCTCAGTCAATGCCCACAAGCTTGGTGCCCAGTGTGTTTGGTCTACAAATGTGTTTTGTTTGCCACAAATGGCATTTTTAAAATGTTAAAATGTAAAAATCATAGTTAAGGAAGGAAAACTTTATATTTAAAGTGTCAATTTTTTTCTTGAAAAATCAGAAGTTCTGGCAAAACCTGGTCCACATTTTCACATGGCAGCATTCAGGGAGACCCGAGTAGAAGAGGTCTAGTCCTGTTTTGACAAAGATTTGCTTTTAGTTTACTCTGCTTACAACCATTCCTATTATGGTGCCAACACCAAGGCTATTTGTAATCCAGAAATGCTTCTCTAAAAGGTTAGAATCTTTTCAAGAATTAAAGAATGAGAGCACATATCATTTGCTTGCAATTAGCCCACAGTTCATTTAAGTTATCCACCTGGAAAAACTGACTGCCTATGAATTTGTGACCCTGCTCTAGATGGTGGCAGTTATTTATAAATGTGAAGAAATAAACTCGATAACTAAATAACTTATCTGCCAAATGATTGGTGCTGAGACCCAAAGGAGGGGCTCTGAAGATTATGCAAAAAGCATACTTTGAGCAGAGAATCCTCCCCCATTCACATGTCAGTATATCATTACCACATTCAGTATATCATCAATTCAGTATGTTATTAGAAACTTCCAAAATGAATGATACGATTATACACAGCTTGGAGGTGTCCATTGGCTTCTTATGTATAAGCTTCTTAAGGGCAGGAACTTTGTTGCTGAAAGCTTAGAACTGTGCCTTGCACACATCAAGTGCTCAATAAATACAGACTGCATGAATAGCAACTTTAAATTTTTCCCTCTGCTAGGTTTCTTGCATCACTTTCTCTAGAACTACTCTCTCCATCCATCTTCTCCCTGTGCTGAGCCCTGAAAGGCTCATGTGTGAGCTACATTATCGAGATCAGTGGGTGGGCTGATGTTTTTTGGCATCTGATTGGCCAGAAAGAAGCATGGGCAGGAGGCTGTTGAGAAATTGAGTATTTAAAACCCTGATTCTTTCCCTGAGGCTTGAAAGCATTCCTCCATTGAAGGTGGAGATACTTCTTTCTGTCAGGCAGTCCTCTCCACAATTCTTTTTCTGAGCATTGACTTCCATAACTGCTGTCTCCCCTCTTTCCTTCAAGCCATGGGCAGGAGCAATATCCTAAGTTACTAATTTCAGATCACTCCACTGTCCCAACCAATCTTTGTAAATAGTCATCTAATAAATCTTTCCTCAATTATCCAACTTGAGTATGCTCTCTGTTATTGCCAGGCCTCTAATATACTTACAAAGTCTGCTGTAGTCAAATTAATCCTTCCCTTTCCATAACACAATAATAGAAGAGAAGCAGTTCTGCATTAAGCAACTATTTTCACCTTTACCAGTAACTGAGAGATGCTCACCTGTAAATGGCAGAAGCCGGGTGGGAGCCAGTGTCATAGCTGGCACGAACACGTCCTCGGTAGAGCTCTACAGCAATATGGTCTTTATCACCCTTATACAGGAGGATTCCACTGTCTTCATCTGTGGCAATCTGGTGGGAAGTAACCTTGAAATTAGCAGGATGAATAGCTGTTCATACATACTTCATTAAGCAGAAACAAGACTTCCTAGTGAAGAGTTTTTTAGTTTATTTCTTCTTTACGGCTCTGAGAAAATACTAATACACACTGAAACGATTACTTGAAAGATGACCTGTTCCTGGATTACTTTATTATAAATAAATTCATAAAGAACTTCAAAATGTTTTTCTACATTCATAAACACATATTTATTCTCTTTCCATGCATATTAGCAATGTTAAAACTTAAAGATTCATGTCCAATGAAATATGCAAAAATAAGGACATTACACAGTTTATACTTCAGAAAATTAAAATTGAAAAATTTTTTCCATATCAAGTTCACAGTGCCTAATGTGAATCAAGTTTCCCCTCTTATATATTAAGCTATGTTGTCGTAGCCAACACTGACGAAATCTAATCAGGAATATAATGATCACATTTCTTTTCTGTTAAAAACAATAATAAGAAACACTTAATATGCTTCAATTAAAAAATAAATAAATTTAAAAAAGGAAGCCAGTCCTCAAAGGAAAAAAAAAAGAAACTCTTAACATTACTGAATGTGCTTAGAACTTCCTTTGTGGAAGATTTTCACTTACCTGCTCTTTTTGCTCCTGTTATGGATTTTTTTTTTTTTTATGGCATATGTGAAATGCAACTGTATTGAGCACAATGGATTTTCATGTTGCATGTTAAATTATGCCATGATTGGGGGAAATCTTTGTTTTTATTCTGCTTTCTGATTTTTTTAGGTCTTCAAGGACCAGGAATAGTTAGGACTTTAGCCCAAACACCACTGAGTACTTCTCATAACAACTTGGGTGGCAAATGCTTAAAATTAGGGAGGCAGGCTTTTTAAAGAACGTCAGCCTGGTTTCCGGGGTCCCATTCCTCATGATTTCTCAAGAAGCCTTGGCCCCTTGCTGGAGTGCCAGGGTAAAACAAATAAGGAATGGGGTCATGGGAATTTGGCTATACACATTTGAATTCAAAACATATTGAAATATCTTGCTGAACGATAAACACGCAGCTGCAATCTGCCCCATGTAAATTTGTGACCCCTAATCTAGTCTGAGTGCACTCCGGGAGTTGGTGATGGACAGGGAGGCCTGGTGTGCTGCGATTCATGGGGCTGCAAAGAGTCGGACAGGACTGAGCGACTGAACTGAACTGAACTGAACTGAGCTGAATCTAGCCTAACCTTGTCTATCAGGGTCTGAATGACTTGCTCAAAGGTAAACGGTGACTTGGTGGAAAGACTTAAAATCTGAGTTTATAAATTCAAGTGGAAGTTAAATGACACTCGGCTGAATATTCTGTCAAGGTGTTTTCTGTCTCATTTGTACTCTTGTCAGCTGCAGATTTCCTAAGGAAAGCTCCCCACTCCGCCCACCCTCCCACTGTATAAAACCTGGACTGCAGAGCCACAGAAATGAATGAATCAAATGGCACTGTGCGTGTGTGCATGCTAAGTCACTTCAGTTGTGTCTGACTCTTCACGACCCTGTGGACTGTAGCCTGCCAGACTTCTCTGTCCATGGGATTGTCCAGGCAAGAATAATGGAGGGGTTGCCATTCCCTCCTCCAGGGGATCTCCCCCACCCAGGCATTGAACCCGCATGTCTTACATACCCAGTATGGCAGGAGGGGTCTTTCCCACTAGTGCCACATGGTAAGCCATTACCTAAGCACAAAACAGATATTTTGCTGCTCTCTTTCTCAGTGTGAGTGTGTGTGTCTGTGTATATTTTATGTGATCGAGTAGTGAATAAAAATACCTGGTGTCCATTTAGGTTTGACAGACAGAAATGTTAGAGAGACTAACAGGAACTTTTCACACAAGTAGCATTATCTGTCATTATGCTATGCAGTTTGTAACTGTCCGTTTAAGAAACAACATCACTCAGAAACCACCATGCACATTTATGCTTGGAAGCTGAGCTGATTTCAGATGAGATCAGCTCTTGGTAGTGGGGGAATCTTACCTGAAGAGTGATGTTTGTTTGAGGCCGGACCTTGGCAGAAGGGATCTGAAGATAAGACTCTTTGTTTACAAAATTCACACTGACCAGTTTTTCACACTTTTCTCCCTGGTAGCCAGGCAAACACTGGCATATTGGCTCATTGATCCTGATGATGCACTGAGCTCCATTCTGACAGTCAAAATTATCACAGGGGCTGGTGCGGGGGAGAACCATGGGTGGAGAAAACTCACAAAACAAGCCACTGAAGAATGAACAGAAAAAAAATACGTTGATTAGATGTTACTTAATTGCCAATATGGACTGANTGCACATTTATGCTTGGAAGCTGAGCTGATTTCAGATGAGATCAGCTCTTGGTAGTGGGGGAATCTTACCTGAAGAGTGATGTTTGTTTGAGGCCGGACCTTGGCAGAAGGGATCTGAAGATAAGACTCTTTGTTTACAAAATTCACACTGACCAGTTTTTCACACTTTTCTCCCTGGTAGCCAGGCAAACACTGGCATATTGGCTCATTGATCCTGATGATGCACTGAGCTCCATTCTGACAGTCAAAATTATCACAGGGGCTGGTGCGGGGGAGAACCATGGGTGGAGAAAACTCACAAAACAAGCCACTGAAGAATGAACAGAAAAAAAATACGTTGATTAGATGTTACTTAATTGCCAATATGGACTGAGTCCTATAACACTTTAAATACAAATATTCACTTGCACTTTTACCTGTAGCCTTCAGGACAGGTGCACGTATAACCATTCACTGCATCGGTGCAGTGGGCTCCGTTCTTACACTTGTTATCTTGGCAGTCATCGAAGTTGATGTCACAGTGTTCGCCTATGTATCCTGGAGTGCAGTCACATCTGTTTGAATAAGCAGGTAAATAGTTTCAAACCTAACTGAGCCAAAATGAGCACAACAGTTGCATTTCCTGTAGGAAACTGGTACTGCCTTCAAAAAAACATATTTAGAACAAGCTCATAAAGCCTAAACATTAACAGATGCCTAGAAAGCAGTACTGATCTGCCAAGGTTTCCATGCTTTCTCACCGTGATCTCTCAGAGGAACAGCAATTTCCCCTCTCAGATGACAGTATGCCTCCGCAATCCAAATAAGATTAGACTAATTGCACCGGGGTTCATTCTTTCCTCTTTCCCTCCCTCCCTCTCTTCTTCCCTCACTCT